>CM053029.1:24760111-25210111 GCA_028564925.1 Lithobates sylvaticus
GGAGCTGTGCATGCGCAGTTCACACCCGCGACGATCGCAGCCGTTTTTACTGGCACATTTCTGCTTCTATGGGCATTTACGGGCGCGAAAAAAGAGCCCGTTTTTACGGGCTGCCCGTAAATCTATGGGCGTTTGGCAACACTGGTCAGGTACAGGTTTCAGGACATGGGCAAGCTGCAGATCAAACTGCACTGCAGATCAAACCGCACTGCACAAGTGCAGCTGCTGTTTTTTTTAAAGGCCCATTGGAACCATGCAGAGGTTAGCACGTGCCCTCTTGCCAGTAATATCTTCATCCACATTGATCGATGTAAATGGAGGTATCTGTTAGGTTCTTTTTTTTCATTCAGCCCATGGGCTGAATGAAAAAAACAAACAGTGCATGTATGCCCATCATTAGAAGTGGGTGGATGAAGGGCAGTATTCTAATGGTGGGCATACCACCGATCGATCAATGTGAATGGAAGAATCTAGCTGCATGAAAAAAAAAAAAGAACATTGCAATATATGCCCAACAAAGACCAGTGACATACTGGTATGTTGCTGGACTTTGAATGGTTATCCTGGAATGATGCCTGCAGGTTTAGGCATCATCTTGGTATCTTTTGTTTCAGCCGGCGGTCGGCTTTCATGTAAAAGCAATCCTAGTGGCTAATTAGTCGCTAGACTGCTTTTACAAGCAGTGAGAGGGAATGCCCCCCCCCCGCCATCTTCCATTGTTTTCTTGGGCTCTCCTGTCCCACCGTGGTACCCGAGAATGCAGCCGGTGGTTCCGCCAGCTGACCATAAAGCTGATTGGAGACCAGAATGTCTCCAATCAGCTCTACGGCCTAAGAAACTGGAAGCTATGAGCATTTCATGACTTCAGTTTTGCCGGATATAAACAGCGCCATTAGGAAATTGGGAAAGCATCTTATCACACTGATCTTGGTTTGATCAGATGCTTTTAAGGGCCGAGGAAAGATCTAGAGTCTAATAGACCCAAAACTTTTCAAAAAAGTGTACTTGTCCATGGTGCTATATTCCTCACCATCAGCACAAGTGTACTCTACAGGTTTTATATCAGTGCCCTTTACAATATCGAACGGAACCAGACAAGGTTGCCCCCTGTCTCCTACAATCTTTAATTTAATGATAGAGCCTCTGGCTGAAGCCATTCGTTCAAACTCCCTGATTACGGGTTTCCAGTTTGGCTCCAGTAACCACGTCATCAACTTATTCGCTGATGACGTAATACTACTCCTATCTAACCCTCTCTTGTCCTTACAAGAGGCTCACAAAATCCTTACTACCTTTGGTGAAATCTCCTATTATAAGGTTAATTTTGTTAAATCTTTGATACTAGACCTCGGAGTACAATCCCACACAAAAACAGCTCTACAAAGACTACTCCCATACTCCTGGATAGGGATGGGCCCGGTGTTCGATTCAAACCCATGTTCAAATGGAACATCGGCCGTTCGTCCACTCGTCGAGGGCAGAACTCTGAGGGCCGTTCGCATCAAATTTGTGTGATGCGAACGGTCCGCAATGCACTGCGCCAGTCGAGGTGCATTGCTGGCTGATGATTGGCCAAGCATGCACTGTGACCCCGCATGCTTGGCCAATCATAGAGCCAGCGGCGAGGAGAGCAATAATTGGCCACAGGCAGGATGCCTGTGGCCAATTATAGCTCAGGGGGTTTAGTGCACGCCCCACACTATATAAGCCTGCCGCGCCGGCGGCCTGGTGTAGTGTGTTCGGGCGTTGAGGAACAGTGTACACTGTACTGTACACACTATATGTGAATCATTTCTGTGTGGGGAAAGTGTAGGAAAAGAGGAAAAATAGGCAGGGATAGTGTATTCTTCTCAGGCATTTGCGTGTGGGGAAAGTGGGGTTCTCTACCAATCCAGCCATCTGCAGGAGTTAGTGTGTGTGTGCTGTGTGAGTATAGCACAGCACACTAAACCCCCTTACCCTGTATCTGCCCTTCTGCCCTGTTCTCATTGTCATCTAAGACAGCCATCTGCAGGAGTTAGTGTGTGTGTGTGTGCTGTGTGAGTATAGCACAGCACACTAAACCACCTCACCCTGTATCTGCCCTTCTGCCCTGTTGTCATCTAAGACAGCCATCTGCAGGAGTTAGTGTGTGTGTACTGTGTGAGTATAGCACAGCACACTAAACCACCTCACCCTGTATCTGTCCTTCTGCCCTGTTGTCATTGTCATCTAAGACAGCCATCTGCAGGAGTTAGTGTGTGTGTGCTGTGTGAGTATAGCACAGCACACTAAACCACCTTACCCTGTATCTGCCTTGATGTCATCTAAGACAGCCATCTGCAGGAGTTAGTGTGTGTGCTGTGTGAGTATTGCACAGCACACTACACCACCTTACCCTGTATCTGCCCTTCTGCCCTGTTGTCATCTAAGGCAGCCATCTACAGGAGTTAGTGTGTGTGCTGTGTGACTCCAGCACAATATACACTACCCAATTGCTGGTTTTCCCATCTCCCCGCAGGCCATTACAATGTCTGAAAGACCAACAAGGAGAGGCAGACAGTCACGAGCCAAGAAAACAGGGCAAGCATGCTCTGTGTCTAGAGACAACAGTGCTGGTCGTGGACGCGGTGCATCGTCATCATCACGTGGTCATGGGACACGCTTGTCCTTATTTTCGGCAGCTGGACATGTTGAGCCGCATCATGCCGAAGGCTTGGTAGAGTGGATGACCAAGCCCTCCTCATCCTCCTCATCCTATCTCACTCAGGCTCAGGGTACTGGCAAAGCAGCTGCCAACGCGTACTCAATGTCATCAGGCACCCCTTCCCTAAACCCACCATGTCCTCCTGAGGAGTCCCCCGAACTGTTTGAGCACAGTGTTGGGTACATGCTCCAGGAGGATGCCCAGTGTTTTGAAGGCTCCGATGATGATACCCAGCTAGAGGAAGGCAGTAGCGTGAGCGCAGAGAGAGGGGATGCTCAAGGACAGCAATCTGGCAGTCATGTTCCACCAGCTGCAGCTTACGGCCAGGTTTGCTCCAGTGGTGAAGAGGGAGGGGATGATGAGGTAACTGACTCCACGTGGGTGCCTGAACGGAGAGAGGAGGAGAAGGAGGAGGAGGCGGCACATCTCCAACGAGGCAGGATGCCCTCCGGGGGTCAGCTTGAGGCCAGCACACCAACTGAATCACACGCAGAGCTCCGCCTGTGCAGTGTGGGCCTTTTTTGAGACGAGTGCATCAGATCGCACCGCTGCTATTTGCAACATATGTCTCAAGCGTATCTCGCGTGGCCAAAACATCAGCCGCTTGGGCACCACAAGCATGACCAGACATATGTTGACCTGCCATGCAGCTCGTTGGCAAAAAGACCCACACCAAAGAACAAAGCGGACCTCTCCTTGCTCCTCATCAGCTGGGATCTCCAACCCCACTATACCTTCAGTCCTCTCTGAAAGCTGCACTGAGAGGAATGAAGGTGTAGAATTAGGTGTGTCACAGCCAAGTACTTGCGGGCACTCTGCTAGCAGTACACCGACGTCCGATTGTACCAGGCAAATTTCCCTGCCCCAGCTGCTGGACCGTCGAAAGAAGTTCACTCCCAGCCATCCACATGCCCAGTGGTTGAATGCTAGCTTGGCTAAATTGCTAGCATTTCAACTGCTGCCTTTTCAGTTGGTAGACTCGGCCCCCTTCCGTGAGTTTGTTCAATGTGCGGTTCCTCAGTGGAAGGTTCCCAAACGCCACTTTTTATCACGGAAGGCGATTCCGGCTCTCTACCGGCATGTTGAAGGCAATGTCTTGGCCTCGCTGGACAGCGGTAAGGTGCATATTACCGCTGACTCATGGTCCAGCAGGCATGGACAGGGATGTTACCTATCTTTCACGGCCCATTGGGTCACTCTTTTGGCAGCTGGGAAGGATGCAGGACAAGGTGCAGTAGTGTTGGAGGTTGTTTCACCACCACGCCTCCAAAATGCTACTACTGGTTGTGACACACCTCTCTCCTCCACCCCCTCCTCTTCTTCCTCCATGGCCTCTTTGAGTGCTCTGTCCTCGGAACCCGCGGTGCTCCGTAGGCGTCCAAGGGGCTACGCAAGTACGCAGGCAAAAAGATGCCATGCTGTGCTTGCGCTGGTGTGTTTGGGGGACAGGAGCCACACTGGGGCAGAGGTTCTGTCAGCTCTGCAGGGGCAGGCCGAGAGGTGGTTGATGCCACGCCAGCTTAAGCCAGGAATGGTGGTTTGTGACAATGGCAACAACCTCATCTCTGCCCTGCGACAGGGACAGCTGACCCATTTGCCCTGTATGGCTCACGTCCTTAACCTGTTGGTGCAGAGGTTCTTGGGCAGGTACCCAGGCTTACAGGATGTCCTGAGGCAGGCCAGGAAAGTCTGTGTGCATTTCCGCCGATCATATAATGCCAGTGCTCGGCTGGCTGAGCTGCAAAAGGAGTTGAACCTGCCCAAGAACCGCCTTATATGTGACATGCCCACCAGGTGGAACTCAACGTTGGCCATGCTGCAGCGACTGCACATGCAGCAGAGGGCCATCAATGAGTACCTGTGCGACTACGGCACCAGGACAGAGACAGGGACAGGGGAGCTCGGATTTTTTTTTCACCACGCCAGTGGAGCATGATCAGGGATGCATGCACTGTCCTGTCACCATTTGAGGAGGCCACGAGGATGGTGAGCAGTGACAGTGCATGCATCAGTGACACTGTACCTCTTGTCCACCTGTTGGAGCATACGCTGCATGGAATAATGGACAGGGCAATTGAGGCAGAACAGAGGCAGGAAGAGGAAGACTTCCTTGCCTCTCAAGGCCCCCTTTATCCAGACAGTGTTCCTTCTCTCCCACCCATCACACAGGAAGAGGATGAGGAGGAGGAGGAGGAGGATTGTGTCAGCATGGAGGTGGAGCCTGGCACTCAACAGCAGCAGTCTTTTAGGGATGATTTACAGTCCCAAGAAACCAGTGGACTTGTACGTGGCTGGGAGGAGGTGGCTGCGGATCATGTCATCCTCAGTGACCCAGAAGACTCTGGACCGAATGCCTCAGCTAACATACGTTGCATGGCCTCCCTGATCCTGCAAAGCCTGCGGAAGGATCCTCGTATTCTTCGGATCAAGTAGAGGGACCATTACTGGCTGGCCACTCTCCTTGATCCACGGTACAAGGGTAAGGTTGCAGACTTTATCTTGCAGTCGCAGAGGAAGCAGAGGATGAGACATCTCTGGGAGGCCTTGCACAAAGGTCTGTGCAACGCGTTCCAGTAGCAGAAGGAGCGGTGGGGAAGGTGGACATCTGACCGATGCGTTCAGACAATTTTTTAGTCCGCAGCCCCAAGGTATGATCGGTTCCAGCAACCATCGCCAGCGTCTGATATACATGGTGCAGGAATACCTAGGGGCAAGGTTAGACTTGGACACCTTTCCCACCGAAAATCCTCTGGCTTACTGGGTCTTGAGGATGGATCACTGGCCAGAGCTTGCACAGTATGCAATTGAGCTACTGGCCTGTCCTGCATCCAGCGTTCTTTCCGAACGCACATTCAGTGCTGCTGGAGGCTTTGTCACCGATCACAGGGTGTGCCTGTCCACCGACTCGGTTGATCGACTGACCTTCATAAAGATGAATCAGTCTTGGATCACCACCAGCTACCAGGCACCTGAAGCTGATATGACAGAATAATTTATTTTGAAATGTCACATCCCTTCAAGACTGCCTATGCTGATGCTGAGTGACTGCCCTGTTATGTTGACTGACTATCCTCCTCCTCCTCAATGATCCTGATGATAGCTTGGAAGAACATTTTTGTTTCTGGGTGCCACCACCAGTGGCTAAGGCCCAATTTTTAAGCCACTGTTTAACAGGGGCTTGTAATTACAATTTTTTATCCAATGCTTTGCAACAGGTCTGATTGCTGTGCTCCAAGTACAGTATCTGTGAGGGGTTGCAGTGTTGTGGCACCAGCACCAGTGCCTATGGCCCAATTTTTCAGCCCCTGTTTAACAGGGGCGTGCAATTACAAATCTTGATCTAATAATTCACAGCAGTGCCCATTCCTGCGCCCACCAAGAGTAACTGTGAGGGCTAAAGCCCCATACACACGGTCGGATTTTCCGATGGATTCTGTCCTATCGGACAATGTTGTCGGAAATTCCGACCGTGTGTAGGCACCATCGGACATTTTCCATCGGATTGTCCGACGGACAAAGTTGTATCTCCTGCTCTAAAGATTTTCCGACAACAAAGTCCGATCACACCAATTCCGATCGTGTGTAGCGAATTCCGACGGACAAAGTGCCACGCATGCTCAGATCACATTACAAGACCAAAGCTATTGGCTACTAGCCTCTACGTAGTCCCGTCGTAGGCAACAAACGTCACCACGTTCAGAATGATCGGATTTTCCGACAACTTTGTCCGACCGTGTGTATGCAACACCAGTGTCGGACTAAATCCGTCGGACCAAATCCGATGGATTTGGTGGTCGGATTTTCCGACCGTGTGTATGGGGCTTTACAGTGTTGTGGCAACACCGTCCACCACCACCACCAAAGGCCCAATTTTTCAGCCCGTTTAACAGGGGCGTGTAATTACAAATCTTGATCTAATAATTCACAGCAGGGCCAATTCCTGCGCCCACCAAGAGTAACTGTGAGGGCTTACAGTGTTGTGGCAACACCATCCACCACCACCACCAAAGGCCCAATTTTTCTGCCCCAATTCAACAGGTGCATGCAATTACAATTCTTGATCTAATAATTTACAGCAGGGCCCATTCCTGCGCCCACCAAGAGTAACTGTGAGGGCTTACAGTGTTGTGGCAACACCGTCCACCACCACCACCACCACCAAAGTCCCAATTTTTCTGCCCCTGTTCAACAGGTGCATGCAATTACAATTCTTGATCTAATAATTCACAGCAGGGCCCATTCCTGTGCCCACCAAGAGTAGCTGTGAGGGCTTACAGTGTTGTGGCAACACCAACATCTAATGGGGCAAATTTTTGCAGAGTATATACGGCAGGCCCCTACTTTCAAACATCCAACTTAGAAACGACTCCTACTTGCAAACGGAAGGAGAAAACAGGAAGTGAGAGGAAATCTACCCCATGGAAGGAAAATTCCATCCTGTTAGATTTAATTTGGGAAAATGGTATCTCCTCCCTACTGATGCTTTATCACCAATCCTTGTTTCAATAAAAACCACACTTTTCCAAAAACATTTGTCATTGGGACGGAAAGTGAGGTGAAATGTTCTGAACAGGTGCACAGACAGCAAAACAAATATTACAGGGCCAAATTTACCTGTACAAACAGATTCTACTTAAGAACAAACCTACAGTCCCTGTCTTGTTTGCACCGCCTGTATACTGCTGTTCAGAGTATATAGGGTTGTAGGTATAGGGTTTTATTTTGGGTGCGGGGTTCCCCTTAATATCCATACAAGACCCAAAGGGGCAAGACATGACATTAAAGCCGCAAGCAGTTTTAAATGGCTTTTTTTTTTCCCTTTACAAATGTCATATTGTGCAGAGACAATTCTAAACACGGGAAACACATGCCACTTCACAGGCATACTTTAGACACCCCCCAGGTACCATATTTAAAGGAATATTTCACTTTTTTTTTTCACTGTATGCATCATTAAAATGACTCATTAAAACGTCCATTTTTAAAACTTCTTTTTGCATTGATACATGTCCCCTGGGGCAGGACCCGGGTCCCCAAACCTGTTTTATGACAATAACTTGCATATTGGTCGTTATAATTAGCACTTTAGATTTCGAACGTTCGCGTCCATTGTAACTAATAGGGTTCTAACGTTCGCGCAAACTTTCGGTCCGTTCGCAGGTTCTGGTGCAAACCGAACCCGGGGGTGTTCGGCTCATCCCTACTCCTGGAGCACAGGAGGCATTACCTATCTAGGTATTACACTTACAAACAAAACTTCAACACTAGCCAAAGCCAATTTGCCTCCTCTGATAGCCAAACTGGAAACTCAACTCTGAGATATCTCAAAGAAAGAAATATCTTGGATGGGTAGAATCGCTGCCTATAAAATGTTGATACTGCCACAAATCTTATATGTTTTTTTGCACTCTCTCAATTCATATTCCCAACCATTACCTTAAAATCTTATCACACCTTGGCTGGAAATATGTATGGAATGGGAAAAAAGCAAGATGCGCAAGGAACAATCTAATCGCTCACAAACATGCAGGGGGTGCAGGCTTAGTTGACATATTTGACTATCTGTTGGCAGTACTTCTAGATCAAATGAAACACTGGTTACAGAAAACAGAAGCACTACTTTGGGTTGACATAGAAAAAGCTATATCACCAACTAAGGACCTGACACTACTTATTATGGGAGACAGTTGGGACCAATGGGACACAACTATACTATCACCTCCAATGCAAACCTCCATAAAAATATGGAGACTTTTCCTAGAACAGAACCGACAAGATGTACAAGACACAAAATTTGCCCTTCCTCTAACACTACTTGAAGCTAACATTCCGATGCTTAACCACTTCAGCCCCGGACCAATTGGCAGCCAAAGGACCAGGCCCCTTTTTGCGATTCGGCACTGCGTCGTTTTAACTGACAATTGCGCGGTCGTGCGATGTGGCTCCACAACAAAATTGGCGTCCTTTTTTTCCCACAAATAGAGCTTTCTTTTGGTGGTATTTGATCGCCCCTGCGGTTTTTATTTTTTGCGCTATAAACAAAAATAGAGCGACAATTTTGAAAAAAATTCAATATTTTTTACTTTTTGCTATAATAACTATCCCCAAAAAATATATAAAAAAACGTTTTTTTTCCTCAGTTTAGGCCGATACGTATTCCTCTACATATTTTTGGTAAAAAAAATCGCAATTAGCGATTATTGATTAGTTTGCGCAAAAGTTATAGTGTTTACAAAATAGGGGATAGTTTTATAGCATTTTTATTAATATTTTTTTTTACTAGTAATGGCGGCGATCAGCGATTTTTATTGTGACTGCGACATTATGGCGGACACATCGGACATTTTTGACACATTTTTGGGACATTTGTCATTTATACAGAAATCAGTGCTATTTAAATAGCACTGATTCCTATGTAAATGACAGTGGCAGTGAAGGAGTTAACCACTAGGGGGCGGGGAGGAGTCAGTGTGACGTGTTGTGTTTTTTTTACAGTAGGGGGCGTGGCTGTACGTCTGACGTCATTGATCGGCTTTCCCGATGACAGGGAACAGCCGATCAATGACAGGCAGTGTAGGAAGCGCGGGGAGAGGTTTGTTTACACAAACCTCTCCCCGTTCTTCAGCTCCGTAACCCGATCGCGGGATACCAGCGGCGATTGGGTCCGCTGGTCCCGCGGCCGTGGTCACGGAGCTCCCGACCGGGTCGCGAGCGCGCCGCTGGCGGCGCGTGCGCGACCCACAGGCAGGCACATGCACGATCATGTACAGGTACGTGATTTTGCCTGCCCGTGCCATTTTGCCGATGTATATCGGCGTTAGGCGCTCGGGAAGCGGTTAAAGTCCAAGACTTTATGGAATAGGGTATAACATCTATATCTGACCTCTATGACGGCACACGACATAAACCAGTACAACAGATTATGTCTCAATACCACCTCTCGAAAGACAAAATGTTCAAATGTATGCAAATCACCCACTACCTACAATCCCTACCTACTCCAAAAATAATGCTCCAGAGTAAAACATGGAAATTTTATTTATCAGCCAAACCTGACACAAAAGGCATTTCTTTTTTCTACAATTCACTCCAAGACAAACTTCAGTTCTCCAAAACCATAGCAATGCAAAAATGGGAATCGGATCTAGGTACCAATTTCTCAGAAGAACAATGGCAACACGCCTTCAGAGAAATTCATAAAGCTACACACTGTGTCAAACACTGGGAACTTGCCATTAAAATGGTGAATAGATGGCACTACACACCTTACAGACTAGCAACCTACTTCCCAAGTCTCTGACCTTACTGCTTGAGAGACTGCGGAAGAGTGGGTAACCTGTTACATATGTACTGGCACTGCCCAAATGTTACCGTGTTTCCCCGATAGTAAGACACCCCCGATAGTAAGACGTATCGGGAGTGTCAGAGGGGACAGCTAATGTAAGCCGTACCCCGAAAGTAAGACATATGTCTTACTATCGGGGAAACACGGGGGATTTGCCTCCAGAGACCAGAGCCGCCGCCAGAGCCGAATGAGATGCATGCAGAGTAGCGCAGGAAGCGTCTATCTGTCATACGTTGTCTCTCATGTCACTCAGCGCTGCTCGCTCCCCGGCGGCCCCTCCTCTCTTCTCGTCAATCCCCATTGGCTTGAGACATCATCTGGGATAGACGAGAAGAGAGGAGGGGCCGCCGGGGAGCGAGCAGCGTGACATGAGAGAAAACATATGACAGATAGACGCTTCCTGCGCTACTCTGCATGCTCGCAAGTAAGATCCCCAGATGTGCCCTGTAATGTGCCCCATGCCCTGATGCCCTAATGTGCCCCATGCCCTGATGCCCTAATGTGCCCCATGCCCCATAATGTGCCCAGATGTGCTATGTGCCCCATAATGTGCCCAGATGTGCTATGTGCCCCATAATGTGCCCAGATGTGCTATGTGCCCCATAATGTGCCCTGATGTGCTATGTGCCCCATAATGTGCCATAATGTGCCCTGATCTGCTACCGTATGTGCCCCATGATGTGCCCTGATGTGCTATCTGCCCCATAATGTGCTATGTGCCCCATAATGTGCCCCGATGTGCCCTGATGTGCCCCATGCCCTGATGTGCTATGTGCAGCCGAGGAGGACTACAAGTCCCAACATACCGGGCTGTGTGGGCTTACAGTTTTTTTAGCTGTCAGTGCCCCTTTAACTGCGGGATGCGGACGGTTAGAGCGGGATGAGCGGAGGGATGTGGAGGCCGCGGGAGCAGCAATAATGTTTTCCGTGGTCCATCAGGACCATGGACAACATACAAAACACGCTGTGTGGGATACTGTATGGGGCTGTAACCTTATGGGAGACTGTGATACGGAACCACAAGCAGTGCTTATACCATATGTTTTATATTTTAGCCCCTAGACATGAGCGCTTCCGGTTCCAGTGGTAAAAGGAAGAGTTACACCGTGGAGTATAAAAAAGCGATTGTTGAAGAATCTTGGGGCAAAAATGTAGTGCAGTTCTGCAAGGAGAAAATGTTGGATCACCGACTGGTCCAAAAATGGCGTGCAGAACACACTAACCTGAGTGAAAAAGTGGAGAGCGGAATGGCTAAAAAGCGCAAGATTGGATGTGGTCGGCAACCAATGTATACAGAGCTGGAAAGCCTGGTCTCTGAGTGGGTTGCAGACAGGAGAGCAAAGACATTGGTGGTGACCAGGGCTCAGATTCAGGAATATGCCCTTGCAGTGTTGCCACAGTTTGACATTTCTCCTGAACAATTCAAGGCATCACAGCACTGGGTGGATAACTTTCTTGAACGCAATGACCTGTCTTTGAGAAGATCCACAACCCTCTTTAGATTGGAAGATGCTGAGATTGTTAAACGTGCATTAGCCTACAAGAAGTTTGTGGATGACATTGACTTCTCTAAATACAGTCTTTGCAACATGATCGCCATGGATGAAACTGCCGTGTTCATGGGCCAAGCGGCTCAAACCACCATTGATCAACGAGGTACCTCCTCAGTGTACGTTCCCTCCACCGCTTATGAAAGTGCACGTGTCACCTGCATTTTGACGATTCGTCTGGATGGCACTAAAGCAACACCGCTACTCATTGCAAAGGGCAAGAAGGAGAAGATTGACCGGGTTTCTGGCATTTATGTGCTGGAAACTGAAAAAGCCTGGGCCACACAAGATGTTATAAGAAAGTGGCTTGATTTAATGCTGCCGCTTGTAATGCGCGGGCACAAAAGAGGGATGCTGATCTGGGATGCAGCCAGCACACACCGCGCCAAAACCATGAAAAACTTCCTTCATGAGCGGAGAATTGACCAAATCATGATTCCTGCAGGGATGACGGCTTATCTTCAGACTCTCGATATCGCCATTAACAAGCCGTTCAAGGACTATCTGCGTGTGGAAATCAATGACTACATTGAAAACCGAATGGAGAGAAATGTACGTGGGAACTTTGTGAAGCCCAGACTGCCAGAGATTGTTAACTGGGTAAAGAATTCTTGGAATAAGATCACTAACACCTGCGTTGCAAATGCACTGCGAGCTGGCTACCTGGACAAAGCCTGCTCATTTCAGGACAGTGCCGTTGCTACCCATGAGAAATATGGGCCAATGATTCGGCAAGAAATGTCGTCCCGAGAGTCCCAAGAAAATCCACAGGAACCTAAGAGTGCGGATGTTTATGATGATATTCCTGAGAATGATGACATGGTTGTCATGGAATAAATCTGTTTTATCTTCCAGTATTCCACTGTTCGTTCTTACCATTTTTCATTGTTTTACATGTTATACAATGTTGTAACAAGACATTCTTGGCACTTCCTTTTATTAACCTGTTTTGTGGTGAATACAATACTGTTCAGGTTGTTAATAAATGTTAATTTTATGGTTAAAACAAAAAATTCAAAATTTTTTTCCCAATATAAGACATACCCCGAAAGTAAGACATAGTGGGGCTTTTAGGGATAAAAAGAAAGTAAGACACTGTCTTACTTTCGGGGAAACACGGTAGGAGTTTATGGAACCAGGTATTCCACTTAATCTCATTCATAATGGGTATACTCACAAATCCAGAACCTGCGCTAGCGCTTTTACATGTCAACATAGACGAATTCCCTCACAACACCAGACCGGTAATATCTCACATACTCCTAGAAACCCGTTCACTGATTCTACGTAACTGGAAATCTAACAAAATCATAAACGTGTCTGATGTGATCACAATGGTGCATAGGAATTACACCTTTGAAAGACTCATAGCTAAAAACTCCTTATACTGTAAAAAGTTTGACAACTGTTGGTCTATATGGCCAAAATGTTCTTGATGTTTTACCTGAAATTCACTTCAATGATACAATTTACGCTGTATAAGTGCATTAGTTACTGTGTATATAAAATTATTATTTAACCTTTGTATTTTGTTTTGCTTGCAAAACTTTAATAAACACTATTGATTTAAAAAAAAAAAGTGTACCTGTTACCAGGGGCGGACTGACAACTCATGGAGCCCCCAGGTCAATACGAGATTATGAGGCCCCCAGGATTAGAGATGGCCGCCATGTGGCAGCCATCTTTTTTTGACGCAACATGAATGTGGGCATACCCACTGAGGGGAGGGGCACCAAGCTCGGGACATGCTGAGTGGCAGGAGACTTAGAGCTGGTGACCCAGTAAATTCACCCGGAGCCTCTCATGGGCATTGCCACCTTAACAGCATCATGGGCCCCTGGGCAAAATACTGCACTGGGACCCCTACCAGGGAGATGATGACCTGTGGCATACATAGTGCACCATGGCGAGCAATGGGCATGACCAGTGGGAGAGTCTTAAAAGAGGATTGAACAGAATATGCATTTGCTGTATACAATGCAAACAAACCACAGACCTTGTACCCATGAAATTCTAATTACTGTGTCGCAGCTGATAATCTCAGACACAAATGAATCTCAGTCAAAGGATCATTTGTTTTTTAAATAAAGGTTTCCGTTATATATGTTTTTTATGCACAAAAAAAAAGAATATTTTTGGCTTACTGAGGAAACATTATAGAAGAATTTAATTAAAACCAGTAACTGTTGAGACAATGAACACCTTGGTCAGGTCTATGTACAGTATAATGTACAGAGTGCGGGGGTCAGGAGTAAGTAACAAACAAAACAACATATAGAGTACAGCAGTCAGGATGAGCACTACGCTCACATCAGAGTCCTCCCTTACATCAAAGTCCCAACATTCTCCCTATAATCACAGTCCACAGAGTGCCACAGGCAAAGCCCCCAGAGTAACACCTTACAGCAGAGCCCCCCATTGTGCCACCCTACGGCAGAGCCCCCCAGAGTCCCACGCTACGGCAGAGCCCCCCAGTGTGGCACCCTACGGGAGAGCCCCCCGGTGTGCCACCCTACGGCAGAGCCCCCCAGAGTCCCACCCTACGGCAGAGCCCCCCAGAGTCCCACCCTACGGCAGAGCCCCCAGAGTCCCAACCTACGGCAGAGCCCTCCAGAGTCCCACCCTACAAGTGGATTTTTAACAGGCATGGGATTGTTGGAGCGACTTCTGTTGAGCAGCAGTGGGCACATATTGATCATACAGTATGTAGTGGCGGCTGGTGCTCATATTTTTTTTGGGGAGGCGCAAACAAAATGGGAAAAATGCTGAAAAATACTGGAAAAAAATCAATTGCAGCCCCACTATGCCCCATCAAATGCGGCCACCTTGACCCCTCCGGTGGCATTTAACCAGCACCCATGCCCACGTCTGACCAGCACTTACCCCCATCTTGGTGGCGGATCAGACAGCGGGTGATGGCAGTGAGATGTGGGACGTGCAGTTGCAAGCTATGGGTCGGGTGGCGGTGAGCTGTGTCCTCCATGCTTACTCCCTGTGTCTCTTCTTTCCTCCTGCTCGGCGTTCAATAGGAGCGCCTGTTCTTTCAGCCAATCGCCTGGTGGGTATAAGACCTGCACTTACTGATTGGCGGAGAGGCGGTTCAGTGTTAGAAAAGCAAATATTAATTTGCCTTTCTAACACACCTGGATGGGCTTCGAGCACTCTGAGGCCACCCTATTTTGAAGCCTATTGGAGCCTATGGCTCTAATCAGTGCTTAAAAAAAAAAAAAACTCACACACCCGGCATCTTGAAAGGGGCCGGATAAATGAATAGGGGGTGGCCATGAATAGATTTATGCTATGAATGGATCTATAGATTCTACATATAGGAGGTGGTGTAATAGAGGGGGCAGCACCCTTAATGGATGGGCCACCCCTGGTATACACACACATGCACAGTATACATACATACACACATGCACACATGCACAGTATACATACATATATACACACACATGCACAGTATACATACATACACACACACACACACACACACACACACACACACACACACACACACTATACATACATACATATATACAGTATACATGCACAATATAAATACATATATACACACACACAAACATGCACAGTATACATACATATATACACACACAAACATGCACAGTATACATACATATATACACACACACATATGCACATTATACATACATACACACACATGCACAGTATACATACATACCTACATATATACACACACACACATGCACAGTATACATACATATATACACACACACATGCACAGTATACATACATATATACAGTATACATGCACAGTATACATACATATATACAGTATACACACACGCATGCACAGTATACGTACATATATACACACACACACATGCACAGTATACATACATACACACACGCACACATGCACAGTATACATACATATATACACACACACACACACATGCACAGTATACATACATATATACACACACACACACACATGCACAGTATACATACATATGTACAGTATACATGCACAGTATACATACATATATACAGTATACATGCACAGTATACATACATATATACAGTATACACACACGCATGCACAGTATACATACATATACACACACACACATGCACAGTATACATACAAACACACACACACACACATGCACAGTATCAGTGATGTAAGTAACTGAGTTAAAATAAACTGAGTTACCTAACGCAGTTACTTTAGAGGGTAACGAGTAATCTAACTGATTACTTTTCCCCTCATGGTAACTCAGTTCCCATTACTTTGGCTTAGTTACCCCAATTACATCTACCACCACTGGATGGCAGTAGTGTAATTCCGGTGTCCTGCCGAAAAAGTTCCCCCGCCGGATAAGGACCCCCTGTACTGCGCAGGCGCAGGGCTTGCGCAGTACGAAGGACTACGGAGCTTCTGAAAATTGCGGAACCTAAACAGCTCTGAGTGAACTCTACACCGCGCAGGTGCAGTTAACATGTAATTGTACAAGGCGATGCTGCACGCTCCTGATGCTCGTGCTACTCTGCAAGGGGCGTTTATCGTGTAAGTAAGGGGCGGGTCTAGTATTACTGTAACCAAGGGGCGCATTTATTATTTTTGTTATATATCGAGCTATTATTTTTGTTATATATCGAGCTCTGCCCATTAATTTAACATTCGCCCTCTTCTGTAGCCAACCGCCCCTTACACGATATAATAATAATAGAGGGAGATCTGTGTATGATGGGGGAGGAGGAGGGGGGGTGCCACCTACCATTGCCAGTTAGTGCCACCTGCCAGTGCAATCCAGTGCCACCTGCCAGTGCAATCCAGTGCCACCTCGGTGCCACATGTTAGTGCTGCCTATCAGTGCCACATATCAGTGCCCATTAGTGGTACCTGTCAGTGCCACCTCAGTGTTGCCTATCAGTACCACCTGTCAGTTCCCATCAGTGGCACCTCAGTGCTGCCTGTTAGTGCCCATCAGTGCCACCTGTCAGTGCCCATCAGTTCCAACCTCAATGCTACCTCATCAGTGCAGCCCATCAGTGTTCATCAGTGCCACCTCATCAGTGCCCATTAGTGCAGCCTATCA
The DNA here is from genome assembly GCA_028564925.1 of Lithobates sylvaticus. Lineage (NCBI taxonomy): Eukaryota > Metazoa > Chordata > Amphibia > Anura > Ranidae > Lithobates > Lithobates sylvaticus. The sequence continues at coordinate 24,776,777 of CM053029.1, forward strand.
GAGCACATCAGTGAAGGAGAAAGAAAACGTATTTGCAAAATCTTATAACAAACAAAACAAGATGAGTTTTATTTTTTTATTTTTTATTAAATATTGTTCTTTTATCGCTTGGCATCAGGCATGACCGATTCTTATTGCATGATGCCACAAACATGCAGTTCTGGGCATTGGGCAGAGGATTTAAAAAACTGGCTCCTAACTTTTTCAGCTGGCTCCTAGATTCTAAGGAAATTTGTCAAGCCCTACACACACACATGCACAGTATACATACATATACATATATAGACACACATGCACAGTATACATATATACATATATACACACACACATACACAGTATACATATATACACACACACATGTACAGTATACATACATAAATATATATACACACACACATACACAGTATACATACATACATATATACACACACATGCACAGTATTACATACATACATACATATATACACACACATACACAGTATACATATATACACACACACCAGTACTTTTCACCCAAAAATCATCCTGATAGAACACAATGCTGCCCCCATCTCCTGGCATGCTGGGACTTGTGGTGCCCCAGAAGCTCACAGACATTGGATGTGGTAATACAGGAGAGGGGACAGTGCCAGTGTAGTGGTGGGCAGGTGATGAGTAGGGAGGTGTAGCAGAGATTATAGAAGTTCAGCACATCCTTCCCCCAGAAGCATGGCACTTCTCACACACACAACATTGATTTAACAGCAGCCTAAGAGACAGAAGGAGCCCTGATAGATATAACACTGCCTCCCCCCTCCCCCTCCTCACCAGGGTAAGCATTGATAAGGATACACTTAGTTTAGCTCAGTCAGCTTACCTTCTATCAGGCAGAAGTCCCTCCCACACTGCAGGCTGTCCCCTCCCACACTGCAGGCTGTCCCCTCCCACACTGCAGGCTGTCCCCTCCCCTCCTCCACCTGTCTGCATCTCCTGCTCCTGTGTCAAAAAAGCCACGCTGGAGAAGGGGGCGTGTACACTGTGCTCCCATTGGCTGAGGAGACAGTGGAGAGGTGGGGCAACTACAATCCCGAGATTTGCATAGCAAAATGATGTCAGTAGTGGCCATTTCAGGGACAGATGTAAAAATCTACAGATTTTTACAAACTGTCCCTGCTTTCACCGAGGCTAGCAGTCCTGATGGGGCCCCCTAGTGGCCCCGGGCCCTCGGTTAGTCACCGAGTGACAGAATGGTCAGTCCGCCCCTGCCTGTCACTACATATTGCTATCATAGGGGATGTTTACATTCCTTATGATAACAATAAAAGTTATTAAAAATAAATGAAAGGGACAGTGTGAAAATAAAATAAAATATAAAGCAATATAAATGATTAAAATAAATAAATAAATGAAAGCACCCCTGTCCCCCCTGTGCACACGCGCAAAGATGAATACAAGCGCCGTTCTTGTGATGTATGCAAACAGTAATTGCACCATGCATGTGAGGTATCACCGCGAACGGCAGATCGAGGGCAGTAATTCTAGCAGTAGACCTTCTGTGTAAATCTAAAATGGTAACCTGTAAAGGCTTTTAAAGGCTTTTAAAATGTATATAATTTGTTGCCGCTGTGCGGGTGTGCGTAATTTTAAAGCATGTCGTGTTTGATATCTATATACTCGGAATAAGATCATCTTTTCTCATTAAGATTTTTATTTTCACAAAGTAAAATCATTACAGAAGAATTCACAGTAAATCTAACAAATGTGACTAGTTAACATACCAATGAGACATTGAGAATTTAACAAAGTAAGAAATAAGTATGTAACTTAAGCTGTGACAACTCATTTGTATGCTATATCCCAGAACACTCCAAGAAGGGTAGGAACTCCGCATCCCCTCCGACACCCCAACCGGGATTAATATAACTTCTGAGAAGCAAGATATAATACTATTAACTTTTCGAGTTGCCCAGACAAAATAATATTGTAGATTCTAACATGGATACAACATCATGTTCTCACTGGATTAAGCCCAGGAAATAATCCTATATTTAGTAAGACATACTAATGTAAAAAACCTGTCAATTCCTAGGTAATTCAAGGAAAGATACTCTAGTCAAAAAAAAAAAAAAAAATATATATATATATATATATATATATATATATATATATATATATATATATATAATATATATATAATAAAAATAATAATAATAATAATCATAATATCCAAAATAAAAATAAAAAGGAAAGACTAAAAACTGAGAAGAGAGAGAAAAGAGATAGAAAGAAGAAGAGATGATGCCTTTATGTCCTATAATAGATCCAAAGATCAGCGATTAATATTGCTATCTGTGCCTGACCTCAGTGAAATACCCAGATACTGAGCCCAGGGATCCCATATGATTTCAAATTGTGTGGTCTTATCCAATAGGGAGCTGACCATTTTCTCTTGTTCCATTATCCATGAAATTTTCCTTTTCATGGACAATACAGATACCGAGGGCTTCTTCCAATCTTTTGCAATGGTTAATTTGGCTCCCGTTAATATAAATAGAATCAGTCTTCTAGTGTTTTTAGGCACGTGCGGCACTAATCCATTGAGCAAGGCAATCGCTGGTGTTTGGGGGACAGCATAACCAGTAACTTTTCTAATAATATGGAAGACCCTATTCCAAAATCCCCGGAGTTTGGGACATTCCCACCAAATATGTATCATAGAGCCCAGTCCTTGGCAACCTCTAAAGCATAGAGGCGAAGTGGAAGGATACATTGCCGCTAATTTTGTAGGAACTAAGTACCATCTTGTAAATATTTTGATGTTAGCCTCAATGAGAGAGGTATTGTAAATGCCCTTGATCGATCGAGAATAGTTCTCATACCAGTCTACCAGTTCCCAGTCAGTATGTAGATCCTTCTCCCAAGCCAGCATGTATGGTAGTTTATCAGAGTTAGACGCTAGAGACTCATAGATCACAGAAATCCCACCCTTCCGCCCCATGGCTTGTTCACACCAGCTTTCATAAGCTGTAATTCTCAAGGGATTCAATTTATTTTTCCATATGGAGTGGATGAAACTGTAGATCTGATGAAATCTACTCCTTTCCGAAGAAGGGAGCTCCAGTTTTTCCACAAATTGTTTAAAAGGTAGAGGGCCCGTGCAAGATATAAAGTGTCCTAAGCGATATATCCACTTGTCTGGCCACCATTTGAAGTCATCAATGTCCATGCCATGATTGTACAGGGGATTTCGGAACAAATTAGCCAATGGTTGTAGTTCAGAGACCAGGGAAGGAAGCCTCCTAAGTGAATCCCACATAGAGAGAGATTGAGAGAGAGTTGGAGAAAGAATGGGGGGTCTACTCTTGGGAGGACACCATAATAAATCTTCCAAAGTAAATGAAAGTTTCTTGACTTTCAATTTTTATCCAGTCCGTTTGTTCAGTTTTAAGGTATATAGCTGAGAGCTGTGCTAACCGAGCCGCTTGGTAGTACCAAAGAATGTTTGGTAGGCCTAGCCCCCCTTGTTTGGGAAGATTAAACAGGGTACGGTGTGAAAGGCGCGGTCCTTTTTTATTCCATATCAATTTGGTAAGTTTGCCTTGAAAGGTTTTTAGATGGTTTCTTCTGATCGGGATTGGAAGGGAGCTAAACAGATATAGGAGTCTAGGTAGGAGAGTCATCTTAATTGAATTAATTCTGCCCATCCAGGCTATATTATGTGACTCACAATTCCTAAGGTCAGCTTCTAGTTTTTGGTACATTGGGGGATAGTTTGCTTGGTAGAGATTTTCAATCTTGGGAGTAATATTAATTCCCAAATATTTAATGGAGGACATGCTCCAACTGAATTCATATTTCTCCTATAGTTGATAAACTAAAGGGTCTGGGAGAGACACATTAAGAGCCTGAGATTTAGACATGTTCACCTTAAGACCTGATATTAACCCAAATTTATTGAGCAATGTACATATTTCTGGTAAGGAGGAAGTTGGGGATGTTACAAAAAGCAATAGATCATCTGCAAACAGTGCGCATTTATGAGTTGCTGGACCACAACGGACCCCCTTGATGTTTGGGTCATTACGAAGATTCAATCATTATTGCAAATATCAGGGGAGATAGGGGACATCCCTGACGAGTGCCCCTGGCTATCTCTATGGGGTCAGAGAAAAGTCCCTGAAGTCTGATTCTAGCCTTAGGTGTAGAATATAGGGCTTCCAGTATACCTAAAATATTCGGCCCAAATCCCCAGCGTCTAAGAACCGCAAAGAGATATGGCCATGAAACGGAATCAAAGGCCTTCCGAAGATCCAATGATAATAGCATGCCTTCTTGTTTATGACCTCCCTCCCATTGCGATTGCATAACTGTTATCAGATCCACCGCTCTTCTCACTTGATCAGGACCCTGCCTACCAGGGATAAACCCTACCTGATTTTTTTGGATATAAATGCCTATAAAGGACGCTAATCGGTTTGCTAATATTTTGGTCAATATTTTTAGGTCATTATTAATTAGGGAAATAGGTCTGTAGTTCTCTATCTGACTGATATCTTTATCTGGTTTAGGGATTACTGTTATATATGCCATATTGAGTTGGTTACCTAACGGGGTGCCCTTAGTCATGTCATTGAAAAATCTAGTAAGGTATGGAAGTAGTATTTCAGAAAAAGTTTTATAATAGGGTGAGGAAAATCCATCAGGACTTTTGATAACTTCTGACACCTCCTCTATAGAGAAAGGCACTTCCATCTCAGCTCTATGAGAGTCCGTCAGTGTTGGTAAATGCAAATTATCCAGAAATTCTCCTACTTTAGTGGGGTTAGAATTTTTATCTGCTTTATATAAATCAGCATAAAATTCCTGGAAAGCCTTCATTATTCGTTGTGGATTCAGGGTAAAGGTGCCATCCTTTTGTTTAATTTTGGGTAGGGCATGAGAACGAAACCTGGGGGACAATTTGTGTGCAAGCATGGGACCAATTCTATCTTTTGTCTGATAAAACTTGGCCCCAGTCCACCTAATAGATTTATCAGCTTTCGCTGTGAGAGCCAAATTTAGAGCCACTCGAGCAGCATCTAGAGTAGAACTAGAAACTTTGGAGGGATCACTTTTATGTAATTTTCTCAGAGAAGTAAAGTCTCTATCCATTCTTTCTATGTCTCTCATCCTCTCTTTCTTATGTCTTGCTGCAATTTGAATTAGTTTACCCCTAATGGTCACCTTATGTGCAGCCCATAGAGTCTCTGCCGAAACATCTTCCACATGGTTAAGGCGAAAGTATTCCCACAGAGCCTCCTGTATTTCCGATACCATGCCGGGATCTCTTAAAATAGACTAATTGAGAGTCCAATGAGAGGCTTGTTGTCCATGATTATCTTTACCCAAAACCAATAGAACCATGGAATGACCTGACCAGGATACTTCTAAAATAGATGATGAAATAGCCAATGGAATGTGGTGCGTTGAGAGCAGGATATGATCTATACGGGAATAAGATAAATGTGGGTTAGAGAAGTGTGTAAAATCTCGTGCAGTTGGATTTAGTTCCCTCCAAATGTCCATTAGTCTCGATTGAAAGAGCAATCGTGCAATTTTTACACTAGATTTCCTAGGACTAATTGATTGAGCTTTAAGTGGTTTAGATTTATCTAGACTAGTATCAAAGGCTGTATTAGAGTCACCCTCCATAATTATGACACCTTCCATAAATGGGTCAAGGATGTTGAACATCTGTCGGAAGAACTGTAGCTGTCCTCTATTAGGAGCATAGTACGAAATAAATGTATATATTTTATCCTCAATCATACCTTTAACTAGTAGGAACCTTCCCTCTGGATCTCTGTGTTCCATTTTAAAGTGAAATTTGCAGTGTTTGGAAAATAGAATCGCCACTCCCTTTGTTTTGTTTTCCGCATTTGCCAAATAAAATGTGGGAAAGTGTGCATGTAAAAACGAGGGGGTAAATTGCTGAGGAAAATGAGTCTCCTGAAGGAGGACCACATCAATACGACGAGTACGATAGACTTGAAAGGCCTTCCTTCTTTTGACTAAGATCATCTTTTACATTTCATTAAACATGTGGGCAATATAGTGTGTTTTTGTGCAATAAAATTAAAAAAAAAGTGTTTTTTTCCCCCAAAAAAATGTGTTTGAAAAATCACTGCACAAATACTTTGTTAAAAAAAATTACAACACCCACCATTTTAATCTGTAGGGCCATATGATATATATGTCTGCATACTTTGCCAGACCGGTTGGCATGCCTTATGGACCTCCTGTACATAGCTTAAGGAACGGTACACAGCATTCCAACATAGTGTCATCATTTAAACAGGACCCTGACCAATTTCCTATTCTGACCCCTACTGTGATATCTCCATAGAAGCTGTAAAGTTATCATTTCCAGCTGCACATCCCCTGGCCTGAGGGACCACTGACACGTTCCTTTCCTGCGGGCCGTTACATTTCAAATCTATAGGTTGAATTAGACCTCTACATATGCCATCCACTGACAATGTTCATTTCAGTCTTGCCTGAATACTCTGTGTGTTCGATTGTGGTGCCATTCACCATATCTCAAATTTTAAGTCTCCTATACAAATAACCCTGATGAAAGTACCTTAAAGAGGAAGTAAACCCACTTAAAAAAAAAAAAACGTAAAAAAAAAAAACCTACAAGACAAATGCATAATTAGCTAGTATGCATAGCATACTAGCTAATTATGTATCACTTACCTCAGATCAAAGCCCCCACATCGGTCCTCTTCTCCCCCTCCGACCGCCGACATGTTGTCCCGGAGTGACTTCCGGGTATCGCGGCTCCGGTGCTGTGATTTGCTTCAGGTAAGCCTTAATATAGGCTTACCTGTAACCTAAAGTTGTAAACGAGGGTTTACAACCACTTTAAACCTGAAACACGTTGGGTACCGGATAGCTTTCCCTGGATTTGGTTACCGGAAAGTTATTCTTGGTTACTGGAGAGAAACTACTCTATATACGTACTTTTTGTATTCTACTGCAAGATATTGTATTATGTGTGTTTGTGTCTGATGTACATGTTTGTTTTAGTAATAATCATATGATGATTTTTTAGTTTCCATTTGTATCAATAAAACTATTTTACTCATTCCATTAGTGTTTTTGCCAATTTAAAGTCCCAATTGGGGGTATTCTAACTTTCTCTATATATACAGGGATGTGGCAAACTCACTAGTTTTTCTGGTATGGCAAAAATATTTATCATATGATGTTTGGGGGTTCAAAGTCATTTTCTAGCAATTTTTTTATTTTTTCATGTAAACAAAAAGTGTCAGAAAGGACTCGGTGGTTAGAAGAGTGGGTGATGTGTGGCATAAGATTCTAATGTTGGGCATAAAATGCCAGGACAGTTCAACCCCCCAAATGACCCCATTGTGGAAAGTAGACACCCCAATCTATTTGCTGAGAGCCATGTTGAGTCCATGGAATGTTTTATATGATGCCACAAGTTTCAGGAAAATATATATATTTTTTATTACACAAAGTTGTCACTAAATGATATATTGCTCACACATGACATGGGGATATGTGGAATTACACCCCAAAATACATTCTGCTGCTTCTCCTTAATACGAGGACATCACGTGTGTGAGACTTTTTGGGAGTCTAGCCGTGTACAGGATCCCGATAACCAATCACCACCTTCAGGATTTCTAAAGACATAAAATGGTGATTTTACTCCTCACTACTTATCACAGTTTTGGAGGCCATGAAATGCCAAGATGGCACAAAACCCCCCAAATGACCCCATTGTGGTAAGTAGGCACCCCGATCTATTCCCTGAGAGGTATGGTGATTATTTTTCAGCTCTCATTTGTTTTGGGAAATTAAGAAAGAAAAGGAATTTGTTTTTCTTTTTTAAATTATCTTGGGGTGTCTACTTTCCAAAATGGAGAAGCAGCAGAATGTATTTTGGGGTGTAATTCCACATATACCCATGTCATGTGTGATCAATATATCATTTAGTGACAACTTTGTGTATTTTTATTTTCTTTTGTAATTTTTCAATCACTTATGACAAAAAATTTAATTCTCAATGGGCTCAACAAGCCTCTCAGCAAATTCCTTGGGGTGTCTACTTTCCACAATGGGGTCATTTAGGGGGTTTGTACTGCCCTGACATTTTCGCACCTCAAGAAATGAGATAGTCATAAACTAAAAGCTGTGTAAATTCCAGTAAATGTACCATAGTTTGTAGACACTATAACTTTTGCGCAAACCAATAAATATACGCTCATTACATTTTTTTTACCCAAGACATGTGGCTGAATACATTTTAGCCTAAATATATGACTAAAATTGAGTTAATTGGATTTTTTTATAACAAAAATTAGAAAATATAATTTTTTCAAAATTTTCAGTCTTTCTTCATTTATATTGCAAAAATTTAAATCCCAGAGGTGATAAAATGCCACCAAAATAAATCTCTATTTGTAGGAAAAAAGGACACAAATGTAGTTTGTATACAGCATTACATGACCGCACAATTACCAGATAAAGCAGCGCAGTGCCAAATTGTAAAAAGTGCTCTGGTCATTAAGGGGGTAAATCCTTCCGGGGCTAAAGTGGTTAAGGTAAAAAAACCTTCATCCTGTCCATCCTCTGTAATAATTCCTGTAACATCCTAGTATATGATCTATATCTATGGAGATGATATCTGAGGTGAGAATTATCCTATAAATGATATAATATTCTGCAGGATTCTGGTATAATTCTTCTATGTGAGGGATCCAGACATGTCACCGAGATGAAAGTTATACAAAGACAGACTTCTGATTGGCCGGTTACACTGAGAGTTCCCATAATAGTCCTTCAGGTCACTCGCTGTTATTGGATTTTATTATTATTGTTATTGGATTATAGTCATTGGATGTGTCTACTTCTGCCCCTCCCTGGAAGAACATTTCATTTTATAAGACCCCGCCCACTGATTATTCATTGGATGTGTCTACTTCTGCCCCTCCCTGGAAGAACATTTCATTTTCTAAGACCCCGCCCACTGATTAGTCATTGGATGTGTCTACTTCTGCCCCTCCCTGGAAGAACATTTCATTTTCTAAGACCCCGCCCACTGATTAGTCATTGGATGTGTCTACTTCTGCCCCTCCCTGGAAGAACATTTCACCTCTTTCCTGCTTCTTCCTCCAGGATTATGTTCTGTAAATGGACATTATGGAGCTGTGATGATCTTTGCTCCTTTATCTCCACAAACCGAACTCTGACCTCTCTGTATATATCATTGGATGATGATGAGAAGATGTCGGAGTCAGAAGTGAGACGACGTTGTGAGGTCCTCCGGAGTGCCGGCTTTTCTGTGGATAGAGGGTAAGATCTGATCTATTGGAGGTAACATACTATACCATACTATACTATGTCTTAGAATGTGAGTAGTAAAATGTAGACACCATTGGATGGGGATGAGATGATGGAGGGGGGACGTTGTTGGGAGGTCTTCTGACACCCGGCTGCTCTGTAATGAAAATGGAAGGACGGGTGACAAACATTCTATACAATTTCTGTAGAACCCATTGGAGGTCTCTGTAGTTATACAGATAATGAGAGAGATGATTGAGATTTCCTGTGCCAGTCACAGATTTCTCAGATGAAGGATTTTTATCATTACAGATGGGGGATGGGGAAAATCAGATCCACCAATAATAATCTTAGTCGGGTCCTACAATCTTCCATAAGGTTTTACCTTTACAGAAAAATAACCCCCCATCCCCCGAGGTCCATCCAATGTGTCAGTATAACTGAGCCAATCAGATGTGTGTTCTCAGCCTGTACACATGACAGCCCAGCATACCCGGGATACAGTCTGCTATCCCAATGGTTGGAGGGACATGAGTGTGTGGCCCCTGCCATGGTGAGGGCCCCTCACTTTTCCATCATGTCTTACAGAGCACAGTATGAGCCCCTCCCCCCTTCCATCATCACAGCAACATTTCCTCCTGTAACACTCTCATTTTATTCTTCTATGAAGGGATGAAGGAGGATACTGGGAAGTATCTATAGACAGATGAAGATAAGAAGATGGTGTGTGGGAGCCCCTCCCCCTCTCAGGTAATACACGGATCCTGATATGAAGAGAATGTCCAGAATGGAATGATATCAGAGGAAAGTCATATCAACTCTCAGCTTTTATTTTCTCTTTCTGATCCTTAAATATAGAATTCCAGTAATAGTAATCTTTGTCTTCCTTTCCTCTTCTAAATGGCGTCATTTCTGCTCAGTATTGCCCACTTCCTGTGTTGTTGTGTGACCGGTGCCCCCTTCACAGCACTGATCTGATAGGGGCACCCGCGCATGCGCGCTCCCATCTATTGTACTATTGTATTGTGTGCGGTGACACACTGGCTGCACCGCACATCACATCACCGCTACAGCTCCGCCTCCATTGTCATCTGATTGGAGCCCCGCCTCTGCCCCGCCTCCTCTCTATGAGTGACAGCGGCCCCCACACTTTCACATCACCACTACAGCTCCGCCTAGGGTTGCCACCTGTCTGGGATTCACCTGGACAGTCTGGGTTTGAAATCATGCGTCCTGGTTTCAGACTGTATTCAGACCAGACTATGACTTCCCAGCAGGGTTGGTGGCTGCAGTTGTCTGAGCTGAGAGTGTCTGTTAGTCTCTCATGCTGCCCAAAGCCGACACTAACAATCCCCCCTCCCCCACACACACTGACAGGAGAGGAGAGAGGGATCGATCTGCCCCTCTTCCTCCCGCCCCTCCCCCTCTGTGTCTGCCCCACACTCCAATCTCCAGCGCTGGGCCTCAGAAAAGGAATGTGGGGGGCCGGAAATTTGAAGTCCAACATTCTCATATACATCAGGAATAGAGGTGCTGACTGCCAAGGGGTGAGTGAGTTCACCATCCATCCCTGTCTGTGACTGAAGTCTCCCCTTCTCTCTCCTGCCTCTGAGTGAGTACACTAAGGGGAATCAGAGTCCTCAGAGCACCCCTTACATCAGAGTCCCCCTTTACACCGGAGGCCACAGTGTTCTCCTTTATATCAGAGTCCTCTCCATACATCAGAGTCATCTCCATGCATCAGAGTCCTCTCCATACATCAGAGTCCTCTCTGTACATCAGAGTCCTCTCCATACATCAGAGTCCTCTCTGTACATCAGAGTCCTCTCCATACATCAGAGTCCTCTTTGTACATCAGAGACCTCTTTGTACATCAGAATCCTCTCTTTACATCAGAGTCCTCTCCCTTACATCAGAGTTCCCTCCCGCACTAGGACCAAACATTTCAGCAAACTTTATTCATACAAGACACTGTCATGTTGTGTCAAAGTTTAATGACAATACATTTTACTAACTCAATTTTCAGTGGAAAATTTTTTTTTATTTTTACCATCACCACCAATCATTCTGTGTCACCCATCACACTGCAGAGTATTACGTGTCACCCATCCCACTGCAGAGCATTACGTGTCACCCATCCCACTGCAGAGTATTACGTGTCACCCATCCCACTGCAGAGTATTACGTGTAGTCACTACTGATGGGCCGAACACCCACTTTTTTGGTTCACGTCAGAACTTTCAAACATCACAAACGTTTGGACCCGAATGGCAAACCCCATTGTAGTTTTATGGGATCCCAACTGGAAAAATCAAAAGTCCCCATTTTGAAGGCTTATATGGAAGTAATTGGCCATAAAGAGGGTATGGGGGCCCTGGTACTGCCCTGGGGGACATCAGTGAAAAACATTTTTTAACCACTTAAGCCCCGGACCAATTTGCAGCCAAAGGACCAGGCCCCTTTTTGCGATTCGGCACTGCGTCGCTTTAACTGACAATTGCGCAGTCGTGCGACGTGGCTCCCAAACAAAATTGGCGTCCTTTTTTTCCCACAAACAGAGCTTTCTTTTGGTGGTATTTGATTGCCCCTGCGTTTTTTATTTTTTGCGCTATAAATAAAAATAGAGTGACAATTTTGAAAAAAATGCAATATTTTTAACTTTTTGCTATAATAAATATCCCCAAAAAATATATAATTTTTTTTTTTCCTCAGTTTAGGCCGATACGTATTCCTCTACATATTTTTGGTAAAAAAAAAAATCACAATTAGCGATTATTTATTGGTTTACGCTAAAGTTATAGCGTTTACAAAATTGGGGATAGTTTTATAGCGTTTTTATTCATATTTTTTTTTTACTAGTAATGGCGGCGATCAGCGATTTTTATTGCGTCGGCGACATTATGGCGGACACATCGGACATTTTTGACACATTTTTGGGCACTGATTCCTATGTAAATGACACTGGCAGTGAAGGAGTTAACCACTAGGGGACGGGGAGGGGTTAAGTCTGTGTGTGTGTTTTTTTTTACAGTAGGGGGCTTGGCTTTATGTCTGACTTCACTGATCGGCTTTCCCGATAACAAGGAACAGCCGATCAGTGACAGGCAGTGTAGGAAGCACGGGAGAGGTTTGTTTACACAGACCTCTCCCCGTTCTTCAGCTCTGTGACCCGATCGCGGGACGCCAGCGGCGATCGGGTTCGCTGGTCCAGGGGCCGCGGTTACGGAGCTCGGGACCGGGTCGCGAGCACGCCACTGACGGCGCGCGTGCGACCCACAGCTGGGCTCTTAAAGGGCCACGTACAGGTACGTGGTTGTGCCCAGCCGTGCCATTCTGCCAATGTATATCGGCGTGAGGCGTTCCTTAAGCGGTTAAAAATAATCTTTTTTTTAAAGGAGCAGTGATTTTAATGATGCTTAAAGTGAAACAATAAAAAATACAAATTCCTTTAAATATAGTGTCGGGGGTCCCCTTAGTCTGCCTGTAAAGTGGCACATTTGTACCATGTATAGAACCTGTTACCAGATGATCCATCATTAAAACTTTTCATAGAACCAGAGCCACACCTTATATTTAGATGTAACCAATCTCTTTGTGACATTCTAGTGTCAAGTCATTTCTCTCCCCAAAAGAATAGAGACCCCCGTGGTTCTTTATCTCGCAGAACTTTCCTCTGCGGCAAATGTGATTTCTGTCAGTTCATTCAACCAGGCAGAATTGTCCACTTCCCCTCGGGTGAAGAGCTAACCATCTATCACTTTGTGAACTGGGACACTATTGGCAGAGGGTATTTGCTCACGGGTGGCTGTGGAAGCCACTATGTGGGCAAAACTAAGCAGAATTTCTGGAGAGGTAATAAAGAACACGTCACAGATATACATATATGGGTCTCTGAGGACCCTATACCCAGACACTTTGCCCAGGCCCATGATTATAAAACGGGTTCTTTAAGGTTCCAGGTACTTTCTAGAATTCACCCCCGGTGGGGGGGGGGGGGGGGGGCGACTTTGATCAGAAAATCCTGCAAATTGAGGCTAAATGCATATACAAACTAAGGACCACCCAATCACCAGGGTTACATGACACCATTAGATATGTCCCATTTCTTTATATATTTGACTCCAATTTATGGTAAATTTAGCTCTTCCCCCTCCTTCTTTCCCCATTGTTTTCCCTTTCCTACTCTAATCTGAAAATCGATTTTTCCTTGTTGAATGGCCACATTGACTTGACTTGGTAATAATAAAAAATGCTTTCTGTACATCTCCATATGTACCTTTCTGATATCTAGACTATGTATTTCTGTAAGGTATCTGTATGTATAATGTAAATGTCCGGCAATAATCTGTCATACTGAGAATATATGGACCAAAGGTAATATATATATAATGTGTTTTCCTCTATATGGGTTTTCACTTATGTTTCATTTTATTTTATTTTCATTATAAACAATTGTAGCACTAACCCCCCGAAGGAGCTGCTGGTTTTATTGGGCTTACCGTTACCTTCTTCACCTCGTCTCCGTCTAGGGGTTCCCTTGGTAGATGGCCCAGAAAAATGTATAAACTGACACTTTATCTTCCTTTTTATGGCTATTTATTGGGAAAAAAAGATAAAACAGTCTCTTAGAAGTCAGATAGAGGGTTAGGGTGGAAGTTCGGGTACCTTTGGAACTGCTTAGTTAGAAAATCTCTCACTGTAGAAATCCAGAGAGCAACTGTCTCACAACTTGATTTTCACAACCGCGATAGACCTCCTCACACTAGGCCTAGCAGCCGGTGAAGTGTTGGATAGAGCAAAGTCTCTGCCACAGACTTGGTTGTAACTGAGGGACTAGATAAATTTAGATAGCTATCATACTGTACCAGAATCTTGCAGCCGGTCCGGCAATACCGTATGAGTGTAGATCTATTTAGTGTCCTTCAACTGAGCCTCCAGGCTTCTTCTTGAAAGCCAGCCTTAGCACATGGCCTCCTCCCGAAGAGTCCTCCCCTGGGTGCTTCTCCAGTTGCTGGGCCTCTCCTAACTGAGATGGCACTGGACCACTTTTGGATAATTCAGCCCTGACATTCATTCGGGCCTATCCCTGCAGTTGCTTCACCTTGGGCTATCCACCCCTGATATTCAAAATTGCATGGATCCGCACCCCAGGTCAGGAGGGCCACGGGGGCTTGTCAGGAGGACCAGGACCAAACAGACAGGAGATGGCTTCTGGACCAGAATCCAGAAACACGTGATGTCAGTACCTTAAGTACCCTCTCCCAGCTTTCACAGCAAGACGACACTCCCACTGGGCTGGTTCCGAGAGAGATTGTCACTCAGTATGACTAGCCAAACTGCAGTCTCACACTTTCCATAGGTGACAGCGACCAACAGAACCCAGTGCAATCCAGCTAGACTTGCACTGAAACAATAATTTGGTATAATCAAAACCAAACTGCGGTTTTAGAAAGTTTAAATAGAAAAAAACACATATCGCGTGCTCTTCAGGAGCCGACGATGTTCTGTGGATCTGCCGTCCATTCTGATGGGAATAGCCTGGCCCCTGTCTGCCCATTGTCTGGGGGAGTAGAAGCTCTGCGGATGGATTTCCATACACTAGGTCTTTGGCATCTTTTTTTTTTTTATCTTGGAATCCCACTAGGCTTGGCTACTGAATCACTGAATCAAATCAGTGAATCAACTCACTACAGGGTTTGAATGAATCAAGTCATGAAAGTGAATCTGATTCCATTCATTGTCAAAGATCCTCCCCTTTCAGGATGAGTAGAGAGGGAGCTGAAAACACAGCAGTCTCAGATCATGATTTGTAAAATTAGATATAACATGATTATCTGTGAGCCACCAAGACTTCAAGAGTCTGAATAAATCACAGAGCACACACAATTCTCTTCTGTTTGATGTCTGAGTGTGAAGAAGACTGCAGACAGTCAAGTCAAGTCCAGTCTGTGAATGACTCGGAAAGAGAACACACAAGAATCAACGTTGTGTGAGCCAGTAGAGCAGAATGACTCCTGAATCTATGACATTAATGGTAATTTTCTTGTTTGACCATTAATATATGGAAAATAAAGATTAATTATATTTTTATTCTATTCTGTGGTATATATGTTTATTAAACCCTACAAGGTACATACAAAATCCCACTTGCCCTTACCTTTGTTATTGTTTTTGCATGTATAGAAAGCAAAACTGACATTTATAAACAAAAAAAATGACTTTTAAATTGTTCTTTCCTGCAAGCTTTCTTTATTTTATAAATAGCGGCGTGGGGATCCGGTCTGTATGATGAGGCCACAAGTAGTGCACTGGGAACAAGTTTAGAGATTTTTTTGATAAATTCTGGTGTCTCTTTGGCAGAGTTTGGATGGAAATAACACGAGACCCTGTGTAAAATGGAATGATATACACATCACATTCACATATATATGTATTGATGAAACATTTACTGGAATGTATACAATGTAATATCTCGGTCTAATTGTACAATTATCTCTTGTAGATGGCCAGAGATTTGTCTGGTGATTGTGTCCCGGTGTTGGGTCTGCTGGATCTCTTCCATGTATAGAGGATGTCCTCACCGACGCCTCGGATTTCTCTGCAACCCTCTAAAGGAAAGTCTTCTACTCTTCATGGATATAATGGTCGCCTCCCATTGTGAATTCCCTCTTCTCCCCTCTGTAGGATTCCGTACTTTCCAATATTATCAATACTTACTATGATGATGATGATGAGGATCCGACTCATTATTAGGACTTGTTCATGTCAAGAAAAGACATTTTGTAAAGTTTCTCATCGATAAAAGCTGACTGGAACAATCACAAATACAGAGAAAGAGACCGCATCTTCCTCTTACTGCTGTCCTACTCCTTTCCATTCTCCACACTCCTCTCCATACTCATCTCCATCCTCCATTCTCCTCTCCATCCTCCATCCTCCTCTCCATCTTCCATACTCCTCTCCATCCTCCATACTTCTCTCCATCCTCCATACTCCTCTCAATACTACGCTCCATCCACCATCCTCCATACTATGCTCCATACTTCTCTCCATCCTCCATACTCCTCTCCATCCTCCATACTGCTCTCCATCCTCCATACTGCTCTCCATCCTCCATACTCCTCTCCATCCTCCATACTCCTCTCCATCCTCCATCCTCCATCCTCCATCCTCCATACTCCACTCCATCCTCCATCCTCCTCTCCATCCTCCATACTCCTCTCCATCCTCCATACTACTCTCCATCCTCCATACTACTCTCCATCCTCCATCCTCCTCTCCATCCTCCATACTCCTCTCCATCCTCCTTACTACTCTCCATCCTCCATACTACTCTCCATCCTCCATACTACTTTCCATCCTCTCTCCTCTCCCTGCACTCTCTCCTTTCCTTGGATGTAATAAAGTGATGCAGCTCTATCTAACATATACAGCATTCCCAGCTCCCAGTGTCTCTCTGCAATTGCTTTCTCCATGTTGCTGACATTATCTTGTATAAGAACAGAACCAGATCCATCAGCAATCCCAAGGAGAGACTGACATCTCATAGCCGGCTCTCTGCTGCCTTATATCAGAGTTTTTATTCCACAACCAGAACTTTATCCCCCTGAATGACAAGCTTAGCCAAGTGATCCCATTTCCAGAAGTTCATCTTTGCTTCTGCCAACTCCCCCATCTCTGCTCTGCATGACTCTCTGCCAACACGGCTACTAAGATTTCATTGTGCCGAGTCCGTTCAGCCGCTTTGCCTTTCACTGACAACTTGCTGCAATTTTTATTATATCATCTAAATGGATTTATCCACCGATTGTTCTGATTATATTTCATGTATTATATATGAGGATCGTGTATTATTCCCCGGATGATTTCATGTCATGGATCATTACCCAAAGGGACGTGATTATCCTGATTGATTATTGGGCCACCAATATTATTACCTAATTATTGGAAGGTGTTATTCTCTATAGATTTACCCCGTTGAGGTTTTTTACTCATCAATAAAGTTTTGTATATTTTATTAACCTTATTCTGTGATTATTACCAACTTCTTCTCAGCTTGTTCTCCACATCCGATACCCTCTCACCTCTCCCTCCCCCTCTCTCCTCTCCCTTCCGTCCTCTCGCCCTCTCCCTCCGCCCTCTCTCCTCTCCCTTCCCCCTCTCTCACCTCTCCCTCCCCCTCTATCCTCCCCTTTCCCCTCTCACCTTTCCCTTCTCTCTCATCTGCCTTCCCCTCCCCCTCTCTCTCCTTTCCCTTGCCCCCTCTCTCTCCTTTCCTTTCCCCCTCTCCCATCTTTCCCTTCCCCCCTCTACACCTTCCCCCTCTCACCTCTCCCTCCCCTCTCTCTCCTCTCCCTTCCTCCTCTCATCTCTCCCTTCCCCCCTCTCGCATCTTTCCCTTCCACCCACTATCACCTCTCCCTTCCCCCTTCTCTGCATTATTTATTTTTCCGGCCCTCTCTCTATATTTACCACATAATATGTTCCTATCATATACTGTTTGTAAATATAACATAACATAAAATGTTTTCTATATAATAGCCCCAAGTTAGATGCACAGAATGCAGGTGGAGCATTGAGGACATCTAGTGGTGGGTGAAGAAATTACAGCCCATTCCAATCACACCTTGCTATGGCTAGCAAGAAGGTAGGTGCAGGCAGGAGAAGCATGAATCTCCTGAGGTTTCTGGTGAAGCCCCTTTCCCTGCTATGGAAATATGAGTCTGACAGAGCTGCAGCCAATACTATAGGTAAGAATAGGGAAGAGATGTCTGTGCTGTGGACAGTTGGAATAAGAGACTGACAGATACCATCCCCTCCACATTGTGTATGATATTAGGTGGGGTCTCCTCAGGTGGTGGGGATGGTATTGGGTGAGGTGGGGGGTCTAATCAGGTTGAGGGAATGGCTTTATATGAGGTTTGCATCTCCTCAGGTCGAGGGAACAATATTAGGTGAGGTGGGGTCTTCACAGATAGAGGGAATGGTATTGGGTGAGGTGATGTGGGGTCTATTCAGGTGGAGGGGATGTATTGGGTGGGGTGTAAGCTCCTCAGGTGGAGACAAAAGTATGTGCTGCCCCCCCCCCCCCAAATGAGCTCAGGTGTTCCCAGTGCTAATCCGCTATCATACAAAGACATTGTAGACAGTTGTGCTCCTCCAATCTTGTGGTTGGTGAAGACCCTTTTCTATTCCCCATGATGGTCCACCTAAGATTTCCACCTGTACACAATGTCAGAACACGGCCAAACTTTATCCCAAAATTCATCTTTTATTATTATAAAAATACTCAGAGAAAAGGCAACCCTTCTCCTGGACACACCCACAAAACAAAGGCACACTGGGAGTAGGAGGGGCTATACTGGGCCTACAGTTTTTGTTTGCCAGTGTCCCATTCTTCCTGTAGGAGGCAGTATAACCCGACAATCTCTGAATTCCTGGGCCCCTCAAAGAAGAAGAAATAAATACAGATTTGGTTTTACTTGACAGAGAGATTTCAATGGTAACACGGAAGGGTCATCAGAACAGCTGGGGCCCCCCGAAGAGATACAGAACACCAGCCAGGGGCCCACCTAGTGCCAATGATTCCACCTGCTGCTAATGGGTCACTGAAAGAGGACCTGTCACAAAGGGGCATCTATGGTGTCAGCTGGATCAATATTACCCAGATGGGTTCCTATCAGATCACTGGGATCTAGTCATTGGTGGACAGGAGAGGGGCCCCCAGTGCAGATCCGGGCCCTCTTCTTACACTCCATCCATGGACAGGTCCACTTATCTTCTCTATTCCTCAGCAATGCCACTGGCTGTCCTTGTTATATATAAAGAAAATATGTATCTGCATAGGAAATACAGCCATGGAAATATGGAACAGCAAAGCACATTAATAATGTGAAAGAAACACCCAACAACAGTAATGTAAATCTGAAGTCTGATTCCATTGGAGGGCCCAGGGTGGAAGGCCAGCCTCCATCTTTGTCCATCCACAAATCACTGTGAGATGTGATGACACCAGGTGTGGCTCCTCGTGTACTGATTGGCTGGATATGAATTGGGCCCCCAATATGGCGGCACTACACCCAGCTGATGTGTTCAGGGACATGACTCTTCCCTATAACCCCATCTGTAGCATTCTGATATACATGTGTGTTCTCCTGTGTGATATCCACATCTGTCCCATGACCTCTGCTGGAAGGCAACATGGTTTAAGATCATATTTCTGGAGTTTCTATTTCTGGTTATACCAGGTGACTGGAATGTAAAAAGTTTCACATCAAAGCTTTGTAGAACAGAAGCTTGGCTCCTGACCAACTGGTGTGATAGAAATCCCTGATTAGCACTCTGCAAGCTTCAAAGAGAGATGATTGATCTTCTGTAGCAGGACATTCATCAAAGGGCCATCTAAGACTGAAGATGGCTCGGGTCACATAGCGATGATCCATGGATGAATACTGCCCCTAGTGGCCAATACAGCAGGACAGACAGAAATATAATATATTGAAAGGACTGCCTTTTGGCAATATCCCATTGGACAGGAGGCTAGTGGGGTGTGGTTACGAGTGGGTCTGAACGCAGTGTAAAAGTGCAGAAGGGAAGTTGTCCCTTTTTTCCCTCTTGGCTCTTGCCTGATGGTTCTCTGAGCCTCATGTCTCTCTCTGGTACCATTTTGAGCCCAGCTGATGAGACAATATCTAAAGGACAGCCTTGTGATAAGTATCTTTGATGTTCTTTTGTTGTACGCTCTATAATATTTTCCTTTAGTGTTTTCATGTTAACATTTTCCTATTTTCTTGAGAATTAAATAAGACGTTGTTTTACTAAGCAGTGTGTTTGTTTTCATAGCTAACCTTATATCATTGTGCTTATCAACAGTAACATTATCAGAGTTTTTATAGACTAGCTAACTATAGGAATAGCCAAGTTTATTGCATATATGTATTAATAGAGGGAATCCGTAACCACCCATGGATAATATTTAGTTTAGCATTTATTTCAGTATTATAGAGAACTATTTTTTCATGTATATTCCCCTGAAGAAGAATTTGTTATAGCTTATGAAACTCAAAACGCGTTGGGATATTATTGTCTTCACCATCCTGTGTGTTGACTGTTCCAATATTTATCAGCCATGTAAACTGCATCTGATTTTAACCTTGTATATGTAACTATTTTTAACTTGTTCCAATTAAAAATATAATTTTTATATACATTATTGATTTTGTGGATGCCCTAAAAAGTCCCATTTAGAGGGCGGCTTAAAACCCATACCAGACCCAAAGGGCCTGGTATGAACTGGGGGGACCCCCACGCCACTTTTTTTATTGCCAGCAAATTTGGCATTTTTTTTTCTTTCAGCTGTCAGCGGGGGAGCCTGCTGACAGCTGATGACTCATCGGTTGTTAAGGATGCAGTGGCCGGCTTCCCAGCCCCGCTCATTAACAACCTATTGACTGTACGCTCAGTGGGCAAACATCCTGCCGAGCGATGTTTGGGCTGAACTCATGCTCGGCCCAAACCATTTGCCCATCCCTACTTACAAGTGCTCCAATCCCAGCTGCAGTAAAACACCTCCTTAACCGCTTCCCGACCGCCCACTGCATATATACGTCAGCAGAATGGCACGGGCAGGCAAAACCGCGTACCTGTACGTGGCCCTTTAAATGCCTGCCCGTGGGTCGTGCGCGCGCCGCCAGCGGCACGCTTGCGACCCGGTCGGGAGCTCTGTGACCCCGGCCGCGGGACCAGCGCACCCGATCGCCATTGGTGTCCCGCGATCGGGTTACGGAGCTGATGAACGGGGAGAGGTTTGTGTAAACAAATCTCTCCCCGCGCTTCCTACTCTGCCTGTCATTGATTGTCTGTTCCCGGTCATCGGGAAAGCCGATCAATGACGTCAGACGTCAGCCCCGCCCCCTAATGTAAAAAAACACACACACGTCAGAGCCCATAACCCATCCCCTCCCCCTAGTGGTTAACTCTTTCACTACAACTGTCATTTATACAGGAATCAATGCATTTAAATAGCATTGATTGCTGTATAAATTACAATGGTCCCAAAAATGTGTCAAAAATGTCCGATGTGTCCGCCATAATGTCGCAGTCACAATAAAAATCGCTGATCGCCGCCATTACTAGTAAAAAAATAAATATTAATAAAAATGCTATAAAACTATCCCCTATTTTGTAAACGCTATAACTTGTGTGCAAACCAATCAATAATCGCTAATTGCGATTTTTTTTACCAAAAATATGTAGAAGAATACGTATCGGCCTAAACTGAGGAAAAAAAATGTTTTTTTATATATTTTTTGGGGATATTTATTATAGCAAAAAGCAAAAAATATTGCTCTATTTTTGTTTATAGCGCAAAAAATAAAAACCGCAGGGGCGATCAAATACCACCAAAAGGAAGCTCTATTTGTGGGAAAAAAAGGACGCCAATTTTGTTTTGGAGCCACGTCGCACGACCGCGCAATTGTCAGTTAAAGCGAATGCAGTGCCGAATCGCAAAAAGGTCATTTTTTTTGCAGATTACTATTAAATTATATATATATATATATATTATTATGTTTTTAATGGGGGGACATAATGTTTTTTTCTAAAATGATATTTTTTTTTCAAAAAATATTAATTTTTTTCAAATTTCCTAATTTTAATTTTTTTTTCTAAAATGATTGATTTTTTTAATAAAATTATTTTTTTTTTTCAAGAATGAGGTTTTTTTTTTCAAAAATTATTTTTTTTTTAAATGATTTTTTTTTTCAAAAGTTATAATTTTTTTTAATGATTTTTTTAATTATTATTATTTTATTTTAATGTTGTTTTTTTCAAAAATTATAATTTTTTTGTTTTTTATTATTAATTTTTTTCAAAAGATCATTTTTTTTTTTCAAATTTCCTAATTTTCATTTTTTTCTAATTTTTTTTTATTATTATTTTATTATTATAATTTTTTATTTAAAATTTCATAATTTCATAATTCCCCTCAGAGCTGTGTGGGACTAGCTATAATTCCCCTCAGCTGTGTGGGACTACCTATAATCCCCCTCAGAGCTGTGTGGGACTACCTATAATCCCCCTCAGAGCTGTGTGGGACTACCTATAATTCCCCCCAGATGTGTGGGAGGAGCTATAATTCCCCTCAGCTGTGTGGGACTACCTATAATCCCCCTCAGAGCTGTGTGGGACTACCTATAATCCCCCTCAGAGCTGTGTGGGACTACCTATAATCCCCCTCAGAGCTGTGTGGGAGGAGCTATAATTCCCCTCAGAGCTGTGTGGGACTACCTATAATTCTCCTCAGAGCTGTGTGGGAGGAGCTATAATTCCCCTCAGAGCTTTTGTCACCTCCCACTCTAGTTTTAAACATTTCTCCATTCATTCCCATGGGACAAATTTCGCCGCAAAAACAACGATATTTTGTGAACCATTCGGCAAAACGTTCCACAACGTAATAGCACACCATTTGGGAACAATCCGCACGTTTTGGTATATATTCGGTATATGTAGCGTAAAAACTGTGGGAGGAGTTAGGGTCGTAAATTTGGCTATAATAAAAATAAGAATATATATGAGAGATAACAATAAGTGATCTATGCAAGAACACTTAATTAGCATTGTTTAAAAAGTAATTACCGTTTTCAGAAGCTGGCCCATCAAAACTGCCTCCATCAAAACTGCCCCCATCGAAATTGCCCCATCAAATTGACCCATCAAAATTATCCCATCAAAACTACAATATTAATATTGCCCCATTATACTGCCACCATCAAAACTGCCCCATCCTGTTGCCCCCATCAAAACTGCCTCATCCTATTGCCCCATCAAATTGCCACCATCAAAATTGCCCCATCCTATTGCCCCAATCAAAATTGCCCCATTATACTGCAAACCATCAAAATTGCCCCATCCTATTGCCCCCATCAAAATTGCACCATTATACAGCCACCATCAAAATTGCCCCATCTTATTTCCCCCAGCAAAATCGCCCCATCTTAATTCCCCCAGCACAATCGCCCATCCTATTGCCCCCATAAAAATTGCCCCATCATATTGCCCCCTTCAAAACTACCCCATCATACTGCCACAATCAAAACTGCCCCTATCTAAATTGCCTCATTATACTGCCCCCATCAAAATGTCCTCATCATACTGCCACAATCAAAATTGCCCCATCAAAACTGCCTCATCAAAATTGCCCCATCATATTGCCCCATCAAAACTGCACCATCAAATTGCCCCATCAAAATTGCCCCATCATACTGCCACAATCAAAACTGCCCCATCTCATTGCCCCATCAAAATTGCCACATCCTATTGCCCCCATTAAAATTGCCCCATCATACTGCCACATTCAAAATTGCCCCATCATACTGCCACAATCAAAATTGCCCACATTAAAATTGCCCCATCCTATTGTCCCCATCAAAATTGTCCCATCCTTTTGCCCCCATCAAAATTTCCCCATCCTTTTGCCCCCAATCAAAATTTCCCCATCCTTTTGCCCCCCATCAAAATATCCCCATCCTTTTGCCCCCATCAAAATTGCCCCATCCTATTGCCCCCATCAACATTACCCCATCATACTGCCGCAATCAAAATTGCCCCCATCAAAACTGCCCCATCCTATTGCCCCCATAAAATTTGCCCCATTATACTGCCACCATCAAAACTGCCCCATCCTATTGCCCCATAAAAACTGCACTTCCTATTGCCCCCATTAAAATTGCACCATTATACAGCCACCATCAAAATTGCTCCATCTTATTTCCCTCAGAAAAATTGCCCCCATCAAAATTGCCCGATCATTTTGCCCCATCAAAATTACCCCATCATACTGCCACAATCAAAATTGCCCCTTTTAAAACTGCCCCATCATATTGCCCCATTATACTGCCACCATCAAAATTGCCCCATCAAATTGAACCCATCAATACTGCCCCATCACAATTGCCCCAATTAAAACTGCCCCATCAAATTGAACCCATTAATACTGCCCCATCACAATTGCCCCAATCAATACTGCCCCATCAATACTGTCCCATCAAAATTGCCCCCATCAAAACAACCCCATCAAAATTGCCCCATCAATACTGCCCCATCAAAATAGCCCCCATCAAAACTGTCCCATCAAAATTTCCCCATCAATACTGCCCCATCAAAACTGCCCCATCATATTGCCCCATATACTGTCACCATCAAAATTGCCCCTTACTATTGCCCCATTGAAATGCCCCATCAAAATTGCCCCATCAATACTGCCCCATACAAACTGCCCCATCAAAATCGCCCCTATCAAAACTATCCCATCCTATTGCCCCAATATACTGCCACCATCAAAATTGCCCCATCAAATTAAACCCATCAATACTGCCCCATCAAAATTGCCCCCATCAAAATTGCCCCCATCAAAACTGCCCCATCAAAATCCCCCCCATTAAAATAGCCCCATAAAAATTGCCCCATCACAACTGCCCCTTTAAAATTTCCCTCATTAAAACAGCCCCATAGAAATTGCCCCATCTAAATTGCCCCATCAAAATTGCCCCCATATAAACTTCCTCATCAAAACTGCCCCATCAAAACTGCCCCATCCTATTGCCAGATTATACTGCCACCATCAAAATTGCCCCATCATATTGCCCCATCAAATTGCCCCCATAAATACTGCCCCATCAAAATTGCCCCCATCAATACTGCCCCATCAAAACTGCCCCATCAAAATTGCCACCATCAAAACCGCCCCATCTAAATTGCCCCATCACAACTGCCCCTTTAAAATTTCCCTCATTAAAACAGCCCCATAAAATTTGCCCCATAAAAATTGCCCCATCAAAACTGCCCCATCTAAATTGCCCCATCAAAATTGCCCCCATATAAACTTCCTCATCAAAACTGCCCCATCAAAACTGCCCCATCAAAACTGCCCCATCCTATTGCCCCATTATACTGCCACCATCAAAATTGCCCCATCATATTGCCCCATCAAATTGCCCCCATAAATACTGCCCCATCAAAATTGCCCCATCAAAATTGCCCCCATCAATACTGCCCCATCAAAACTGCCCCATCAAAATTGCCACCATCAAAACCGCCCCATCTAAATTGCCCCCATCAAAACTGACCCATCTAAATTGCCCCATCCAAACTGCCCCATTCCTATTGCCCCCATCAAAATTGCACCATTATACAGCCACCATCAAAATTACTCCATCTTATTTCCCCCAGAAAAAAATTACCCATCCTGTTGCCCCCATCAAAATTGCCCGATCATTTTGCCCCCATCAAAATTACTCCATCATACTGCCACAATCAAAATTGCCCCATCAAAACTGCCCCATCCTATTGCCCCATTATACTGCCACCATCAAAATTGCCCCATCAAATTGAACCCATAAATACTGCCCCATCACAATTGCCCCAATCAAAACTGCCCCATCAATACTGCCCCATCAAAATTGCTCCATAAAAAATGTGCCATCAAAATTACCCCCATCAAAATTGCCCCATCAAAATTGCCCCATCATACTGCCCCATCAAAATAGCCCCATCAAAACTGTCCCATCAAAATTGCCCCATCAATTTTGCCCCATCAAAATTGCCCTATCAAAACTGCCCCCTCCTTTTGCCCCATTATACTGTCACCATCAAAATTGCCCTATCAAATTGAACCCATAAATACTGCCCCATCACAATTGCCCCAATCAAAACTGCCCCAATCAAAACTGCCCCAATCAAAACTGCCCCATCAATACTGCCCCAATCAAAACTGCCCCATCAATACTGCCCCATCAAAATTGCCCCATAAAAACTGCGCCATCAAAATTGACCCCATCAAAATTGCCCCATCAAAATTGCCCCCATCAAAATTGCCCCATCAAAATTGCCCCCATCAAAATTGCCCCATCAAAATTTGCCCCATCAATACTGCCCCATCAAAATAGCCCCCATCAAAACTGTCCCATCAAAATTGCCCCATCAATACTGCCCCATCAAAATTGCCCTATCAAAACTGCCCCATCCTTTTGCCCCATTATACTGTCACCATCAAAATTGCCCCATCCTATTGCCCCAAAACCAGCAAGGAGGAGGGGGAGGGGTGGGCAAAGAGGAAGAGGAGGGACTCAGTGGAAAGGCCACACACCCCCAAGATGACACAATACCCCAGGGAGCGAGGGGGTGGAATCCCCCCAATGGGAAAGATCCTGCAGCCCCTTACCAGTAATAAGAACACAGGATATAGAGGCTGTAGAGGGTGACGGAGAGTCCAAAAAAGAAGAGGGAGACGGATTAGAAGGATTTATAATTTACCAAACATCCAACTCAACCAGAAAAAAAATGAAGATTGTAAACGCCGGACTCAAATGTGCCGCCAATAAAGCGATTAACAAATGTGGTGTTTATATAGAGGTGGAGAAATATAGAAGAGAAATAAAGATGAAAAGATACTTCTTAGGAATGCAATGGAATCCAAAGAATAGAATTGACCACACAACCAGAGGGGGGCGATAGTGGGCTAAACAAGAAATCTTTATTTAATCCTCTATAACCTTCAAATAAACAGGAAGTTTTTATACAAATGGGATTAAAGGATGGAGATAAATTGGTACCTAGAAAGAGTGTTACCCCAAAATACATAGAGGAAGGTTTAAAGTCCTTAGATATGTAATTGTCAGCCCGGCAGACAAGGGGGGGAAGTGATCTTAGAAAGTAAATGTTATCATAGCCAATGACAGAATATGTTGTCAGATGGGAACACATATGTACGATTGAATAATCACCCCACTGAGAATTACAGAAAGGATTTGATGGATTTGGTATAACATGGATATAACATTAGAATACTGAATAAGATAGAAAGGAGATATTTGATTCCAAGTTTCAGTCGGGTTCTGACGATATATACATTACCCAAAATCCATAAGGATTGGCAGAATCCCCCCCAGACCCATAGTAAATAGCATTGGCCCCCTCTAGCTGACACTGAATTAATATTTAGATAATTACCTGCAGGAAAGTGCAGTACACACTAAAGATTATATAAAGAACACCAGGCACTTTTTACAGCTTACTGGGCACTTATACCCCCCTCCTGCCCAGACCAATCTTCAGCTTTCAGCGCTGTCGCACTTTGAATGACAATTACGCGGTCATACAACGCTGTACCCAAATGACATTTTTATGATTTTTTTCCCCAGAAATAGAACTTTCTTTTGGTGGTATTTAATCACAGCTGTGTTTTTATTTTTTGCTACACAAACAAAAAAAGATTGAAAATTTTGAAAAAAAAAAAAAATCATGTTTAATAGTTTGTTATAACATTTTGCAAATAGGTAATTTTTCTGCTTCATTGATATGCGCTGATGAGGTGGCACTGATTGGCACTGATAGGCTGCACTGATGGGCACTAATAGGCACAGTTAAGGCAGAACTGATAGGCACAGATAAGGTGGCACTGATGGGGACAGATAAGTCAGTACTGATGGGCACAGATAAGGCGGCACTGGTGGGCATGGATGGGTGGCACGGATGGGTGGCACTGATGGGCACTGATAGGTACCACTGATAGATGGCACTGATAGGCACTGATATGTGGCACAGATAAGGTGGCACTGATGGGAACAGATAAGTCGGTACTGATGGGCACAGATAAGGCAGCACTGATGGCCACTGATAAGATGGCACTGATGGGTGGCACGAATGGATGGCATGGTTGGGTGGCACTGATAGGTAATACTGATAGATGACATTGATGGGCACTGCTAGGTGGCACTGATAGGTGCACTGATGGGCACTGATAGGTGGCACTAATGTGCAGCACTGTTCTTCAGTCACTGGTTGTGGGCACTGATAGGTGGCACTGTGGGCACTGACAGATGGCACTGTGGCACTGACAGGTGGCACTGTGGGCACTGATTGGTGGCGCTGGTGGGCACTGGTAGGCGGCACTGTTGCCTACTGCGAGGTGGCACTTGTAGGGGGCACAGGTGGGCACTAATGAGCTGGCGGCAGCTCGCAGTGATCGGGACTGATGTCCCTTTCACTGGCGCCGGTGATCGGCTTTTTTTTTTCTCCTCACGCTGTCAGCGCGAGGAAAAAATATAGCCGATTACCGGCTGTGTTGACATCACATGATCAGCTGTCATTGGCTGACAGCAGAACACGTGGTAAGGGGTCGGGTAAGGGGTCTCCTAGACTCGCTAATCACAGAACGTGCCGCACGCACCCTTCAGGAGGCGCACAGGCCGCTCGTGCACGGGACGACGTCAGTAGACATAGTCCCGGCAATGCAGGTCCGCGCTGTAGCCGTCATTCAGCTATAACGTAGATCTCAAGTGGTTAAAATATCCCCATATTCCAGATGTCCCAGAATTATTTTTGGTCCCAGCTGATGTAGCATCGCTATATACAGTAATACAGCGTCATGACGTCTGATATCTCTGAATTGGGCATTAAGTAAAAGGGAGGATCTTCTATTCACACAACAAAAAGTTTTTTAGGAATGGCTTTAGATTATTGCTTGGCCCAAAATTATTTTTGGTTCGCCGGCCAGTTTTTTACCCAAATAAAAGGCGCAGCAATGGGCGCAAAATTCACGCCAAGCCTAGCAAACCTATTTATGAGTACATGGGAGGATACATTTATTTATGGCCAGAAAAAAAGAGAACTCCTTTTTTACAAAAGGTACATTGACGATTTGTTTTTCATGTGGGTAGGTACAGAATCAACTTTAACCACAGCCCCAAACCATTTGGCTGGCCAAAGACCAGAGCGCTTTTTGCGATTCGGCACTGAGTCAATTTAACTGACAATTGCACTGTCGTGCGACGGGGCTCCCAAACAAAATTGACGTCCTTTTTTCCCCACAAATAGAGCTTTCTTTTGGTTTTAATTGATCACCTTTGCGGTTTTTATTTTTTTGCGCTATAAACAAAAAAGAAGCGACAATTTTGAAAAAAACACATTATTTTTTTTTTTTCCTATAATAAATATCCCCAAAAAATTTATATTTTTTTCCCTCAGTTTAGACAGATAAGTATTCTTCTACAAATTTAGGAGTAAAAAAAAAGATAGCAATAAGCATTTATTGTTTGGTTTGTGTAAAAGTTATAGTGTCTACAAAATAGGGGATAGTTTTATGGCATTTTTATTAATATTTTTTTTTACTATTAATGGCGGCGATCAGCGATTTTTATCGTAACTGCGACATTATGGTGGACGGATCGAACACTTTTGGCGCTATTTTGGGACCATTCACATTAGTACAGTGATCGCTGCGATTAAAAATGCATTGATTACTGTGTAGTGAGGGAGTTAAACACTAAGGGGCGATTCTAACCGTGTGAAGTGAAAGGTATTTGGTAAAATACGGACCCTCCCTGGATCAGGATGTGGCTCCAAACTGGTCAGAGAGGCTACCAAGAGGCCTACAGCAACTCTGACAAAGAGTGGTCATTGTGTGCATATGACACCAATATCACATATCCTCCCCAAATGTGGCTTGTATGGGGGGAGGGGTACAAAAACAAAGCCACACCTCAAGAAAGGCCGCATGCCGTCACCACTGAGCTTTACCAAAATGCACCACAAAGATTCTGAGGCCACATGATAAAAGATGTTCTGGTCAGATGAGAGTAAAATTTAATAATTTGGCCTCAACACCAAATGATATGTCTGGCAGGAATCCATCCAAATAACACCATTCCTACAGTAAAACATGGAGGTGGTAATATCCTGTTATAGGAGGTGGTAATATCCTGTTATGGGGGTGGTAATATCATGTTATGGGGGTGATAATATCCTGTTATGGGGTGGTAATATCCTGTTTAGGGATGAGCCGAACATCCCCGGGTTCGGTTCGCACCAGAACCTTCGAACCGACCGAAAGTTCGCGCGAATTTTCGAACCCTATACGTTATAATGGACGCGAACGTTCGAAATCAAAAGTGCTAATTACAACGGCCAATATGCATGTTAATGTCATAAAACAGGTTTGGGGACCCGGGTCCTGCCCCAGGGGACATATATCAATGCAAAAAGAACTTTTAAAAACTAACGTTTTTTCGGGAGCAGTCATTTTAATGATGCATAAAGTGAAAAAAAAAAAGTGAAATTTTCCTTTAAATATGGTACCTGGGGGGTGTCTAAAGTATGCCTGTGAATTGGCATGTGTTTCCCGTGTTTAGAACTGTCCTTGCACAAAATGACATTTGTAAAGGAAAAAAAGAAGCCATTTAAAACCACTTGCGGCTTTAGGTTTGTTCTTAAGTAGAATCTGAACAGGTACATTATGAAGTGTAGCTCCATCCCAAAAAAATATATTTTTAAGCTTTTTGGAGAACATAGGGAGGGGTTATCACCCCTGTAACATTTGCTGTCTTTGCACATCTGTTCAGAACATGTCACCTCACTTTCCGTCCCAATGACAAATGTTTTTGGAAAAAGTGGGGTTTTAATTGAAACAAGGATTGGTGATAAAGTATCAGTAGAGAGGAGATACCTTTTTCCCAAATTAAATCTAACAGGATAGAATTTCCCTTCCTAGGGGTAGATTTCCTCTCACTTCCTGTTTTATCTTTCCATTTGCAAGTAGGAGTCGTTTGTAAGTTGGATGTTTGAAAGTAGGGGCCTGGCGTATATACTCTGCAGAAATTTGCCCTATTAGATGTTGGTGTAGCCACAAGACTGGTGGGCACAGGAATGGGCCCTGCTGTGAGTTAATAGATCAAGATTTGTAATTGCATGCACCTGTTGAACAGGGCAGAAAAATTGGGGGTGGTGGTGGTGGTGGTGGACGGTGTTGCCACAAGACTGTAAGCTCTCACAGTTACTCTTGGTGGGCGCAGGAATGGGCCCTGCTGTGAGTTATTAGATCAAGATTTGTAATTGCAAGCACCTGATGAACAGGGCAGAAAAATTGGGCCTTTGGCGGTGGTGGTGGACGGTGTTGCCACAAGACTGTAGGCTCTCACAGTTACTCTTGGTGGGCGCAGGAATGGGCCCTGCTGTGAGTTATTAGATCAAGATTTGTAATTGCAAGCACCTGATGAACAGGGCAGAAAAATTGGGCCTTTGGCGGTGGTGGTGGACGGTGTTGCCACAAGACTGTAGGCCCTCATAGTTACTCTTGGTGGGCGCAGGAATGGGCCCTGCTGTGAGTTATTAGATCAAGATTTGTAATTGCAAGCACCTGATGAACAGGGCAGAAAAATTGGGCCTTTGGCGGTGGTGGTGGACGGTGTTGCCACAAGACTGCAGGCCCTCATAGTTACTCTTGGTGGGCGCAGGAATGGGCCCTGCTGTGAACTATTAGATCAAGATTTGTAATTACCCGCCCCTGTTAAACAGGGGCTGAAAAATTGTGCCTTAGGCACTGGTGCTGGTGCCACAACACTGCAACCCCTCACAGAGACTGTACTTGGAGCACAGCAGTCACACGTGTTGCGAAGCATTTTTTTAAAAAATTGTAAGTACACGCCCCTGTTAAACAGGGGCTGAAAAATTGTGCCTTAGGCACTGGTGCTGGTGCCACAACACTGCAACCCGGCCCTCACAGATACTGTACTTGGAGCACAGCAGTCACACGTGTTGCGAAGCATTTTTTTAAAAAATTGTAAGTACCCGCCCCTGTTAAACAGGGGCTGAAAAATTGTGCCTTAGGCACTGGTGCTGGTGCCACAACACTGCAACCCCTCACAGATACTGTACTTGGAGCACAGCAGTCACACGTGTTGCGAAGCATTTTTTTTAAAAAATTGTAAGTACACGCCCCTGTTAAACAGGGGCTGAAAAATTGTGCCTTAGGCACTGGTGCTGGTGCCACAACACTGCAACCCGGCCCTCACAGATACTGTACTTGGAGCACAGCAGTCACACGTGTTGCGAAGCATTTTTTTAAAAAATTGTAAGTACCCGCCCCTGTTAAACAGGGGCTGAAAAATTGTGCCTTAGGCACTGGTGCTGGTGCCACAACACTGCAACCCCTCACAGATACTGTACTTGGAGCACAGCAGTCACACGTGTTGCGAAGCATTTTTTTAAAAAATTGTAAGTACACGCCCCTGTTAAACAGGGGCTGAAAAATTGTGCCTTAGGCACTGGTGCTGGTGCCACAACACTGCAACCCCTCACAGATACTGTACTTGGAGCACAGCAGTCACACGTGTTGCGAAGCATTTTTTAAAAAAAAAAATTGTAAGTACACGCCCCTGTTAAACAGGGGCTGAAAAATTGTGCCTTAGGCACTGGTGCTGGTGCCACAACACTGCAACCCCTCACAGATACTGTACTTGGAGCACAGCAGTCACATGTGTTGCGAAGCATTTTTTTAAAAAATTGTAAGTACCCGCCCCTGTTAAACAGGGGCTGAAAAATTTTGCCTTAGGCACTGGTGTGGTGGCATGGATCATTGAGGAGGAGGAAGAGGATAGTCAGTGAACATAAGAGGACAGTCACTCAGCATCAGCATAGGCAGTCTTGAAGGGATGTGACATTAAAAATTATTCGGTTATATCCGCCTCAGGTGCCTGGTAGCTGGTGGTGATCCAAGACTGATTCATTTTGATGAAGGTCAGTCGATCAACCGAGGCGGTGGACAGGCGCACCCTATGATCAGTCACAAATCCTCCAGCAGCACTGAATGTGCGTTCGGAAAGAACGCTGGAGGCAGGACAGGCCAGTAGCTCAATTGCATACTGTGCAAGCTCTGGCCAGTGATCCATCCTCAGGACCCAGTAAGCCAGAGGATTTTCGGTGGGAAAGGTGTCCAAGTCTGACCTTGCCCCAAGGTATTCCTGCACCATGTATATCAGACGCTGGCGATGGTTGCTGGAACCGATCATACCTTGGGGCTGCGGACTAAAAAATTGTCTGAACGCATCGGTCAGACGTCCACCTTCCCCACCGCTCCTTCTGCCACTGACCGAAGCCTCAGCAACTCGTCGCCCAGGACCAGGAGTTTGTAGCCTCCCAGTTTCTGGGAACGCGTTGCACAGACCTTTCTGCAAGGCCTCCCTGAGATGTCTCATCCTCTGCTCCCTCTGCGACGGCAAGATAAGGTCCGCAACCTTACCCTTGTACCGCGGATCAAGGAGAGTGGCCAGCCAGTAATGGTCCCTCTCCTTGATCCGAAGAACACGAGGATCCTTCCGCAGGCTTTGCAGGATCAGGGAGGCCATGCAGCGTAGGTTAGCTGAGGCATTCGGTCCGGAGTCTTCTGGGTCACTGAGGATGACATGATCGCCAGCCACCTCCTCCCAGCCACGTACAAGTCCACTGGCTTGTTCGGACTGTACATCATCCCTAAAAGACTGCTGCTGCTGATGCTGAGTGCCAGGCTCCACCTCCATGCTCACACAATCCTCCTCCTCCTCCTCCTCCTCCTCATCCTCTTCCTGTGTGATGGGTGGGACAGAAGGAACACTGTCCGGATAAAGGGGGCCTTGAGAGGCAAGGAAGTCCTCCTCTTCCTGCCTCTGTTCTGCCTCAAGTGCCCTGTCCATTATCCCACGCAGCGTATGCTCCAACAGGTGGACAAGAGGGACAGTGTCACTGATGCATGCACTGTCACTGCTCACCATCCTCGTGGCCTCCTCAAATGGTGAGAGGACAGTGCATGCATCCCTGATCATGCTCCACTGACGTGGGGGAAAAAAAAACCAAGCTCCCCTGACCCTGTCCTGGTGCCGTAGTCGCAAAGGTACTCATTGATGGCCCTCTGCTGCGTGTGCAGTCGCTGCAGCATGGCCAACGTTGAGTTCCACCTGGTGGGCATGTCACATATTAGGCGGTTCTTGGGCAGGTTCAGCTCCTTTTGCAGCTCAGTCAGCCGAGCACTGGCATTATAAGATCGGCGGAAATGCACACAGACTTTCCTGGCCTGCCTCAGGACATCCTGTAAGCCTGGGAACCTGCCCAAGAACCGCTGCACCACCAGGTTGAGGACGTGAGCCATGCAGGGCACATGGGTGAGCTGCCCCTGTCGCAGGGCGGAGAGGAGGTTGGTGCCATTGTCAGAAACGACCATTCCTGGCTTAAGCTGACGTGGCGTCAACCACCTCTCGGCCTGCCCCTGCAGAGCTGCCAGAACCTCTGGCCCAGTGTGGCTCCTGTCCCCCAAACACACCAGCGCAAGCACGACATGGCATCTTTTTGCCTGCGTACTTGCGTAGCCCCTTGTACGCCTACGGAGCACCGCTGGTTCCAAGGACAGAGCACTGGAGGAAGAAGAAGAGGAGGGGGTGGAGGAGAGAGGTGTGTCACAACCAGTAGCAGTAGTAGCGTTTTGGAGGCGTGGTGGCGGAACAACCTCCAACACTACTGCACCTTGTCCTGCATCCCTCCCAGCTGCCAATAGAGTGACCCAATGGGCCGTGAAAGAAAGGTACCGTCCCTGTCCATGCCTGCTGGACCATGAGTCAGCGGTAATATGCACCTTACCGCTGACCGCCCTGTCCAGCGAGGCATGGACATTGCCCTCCACATGCCGGTAGAGAGACGGAATCGCCTTCCGTGAGAAAAAGTGGCGTTTGGGAACCTGCCACTGAGGAACCGCACATTGAACAAACTCACGGAAGGGGGCCGAGTCTACCAACTGAAAAGGCAGCAGTTGAAGTGCTAGCAATTTAGCCAGGCTAGCATTCAACCGCTGGGCATGTGGATGGCTGGGAGTGTACTTCTTTCTACGGTCCAGCAGCTGGGGCAGGGAAATTTGCCTGCTGCAATCGGACGTCGGTGTACTGCAAGTACTTGGTTGTGACACACCTAATTCTACACCTTCAGTCCTCTCAGAGCAGCTTTCAGAGAGGACTGAAGGTGTAGTGGGGATGGAGATCCCAGCTGAGGAGGAGGAAGGAGAGGTCCGCTTAGTTCTTTGGTGTGGGTCTTTTATGTGTGCCTGCCAACGAGCTGCATGGCAGGTCGCCATATGTCTGGTCATGCTTGTGGTGCCCAAGCGGCTGATGTTTTGGCCACGCGAGATACGCTTGAGACAAATATTGCAAATAGCAGTGGTGCGATCTGCTGCACTCGTCTCAAAAAAGGCCCACACCAAAGAACTTTTCTGATAACGTGCAGAGGCAGCGCCCTGCACAGGCGGAGCTCTGCGGTGTTGTACAGTTGCTGTGCTGGCCTCTACCTGGCCTCCAGGGGGCATCCTGCCTCGTTGGACAT
Source organism: Lithobates sylvaticus (assembly GCA_028564925.1). Taxonomy (NCBI): domain Eukaryota; kingdom Metazoa; phylum Chordata; class Amphibia; order Anura; family Ranidae; genus Lithobates; species Lithobates sylvaticus. The sequence goes on from CM053029.1 coordinate 24,812,279, forward strand.
GTGACGCCGCATCCTCCTCCTCGTCCTCCTCGTCCTCCTCCTCATCCTCTCTCCCTTCAGGCACCCACGTGGAGTCAGTGACCTCATCATCCCCTCCCTCTTCACCACTAGAGCAAACCTGGCAGTAAGCTGCAGCTGGTGGAACAGTACTGCCAGATTCCTCAAGCTGGGTATCATCATCCGAGCCTTCGAATCGTTGGGCATCCTCCTGGAGCATGTACCCAACACTGTGCTCAAAGAGTTCGGGGGACTCCTCAGGAGGACATGGTGGGTCTAGGGAAGGGGTGGCTGATGATGCTCTGTCAGTACCCTGAGCCTGGGTGAGAGAGGATGAGGAGGATGAGGAGGGCTTGGTCATCCATTCTACCAAGCCTTCAGCATGATGCGGCTCCACATGTCCAGCTGCCGAAAACAAAGACGCGCGTGTCCCATGGCCACGTGCTGATGACGATGCACGACCACGTCCACGTCCACGGCCACGTCCACTAGAAACAGAGCCTGCCTGCCCTGTGTTCTTGGCTCTGCACGCTCTGCCTCCCCTTGGCGGTCTTCCAGCCATTGTAGTCGGTAGTCCTGTGGGTGCTGCTGAGAAGAATATATAGGAGCTCTGTGTGATGCCACTAACACACTAGAAGTCCTATGGGTGCTTCAGCAAAGAAAATAGAGGAGCTCTGTGTGATACCACTAACACACTAGAAGTCCTGTGGGTGCTGCTGAGAAGAAAATATAGGAGCTCTGTGTGATGCCACTAACACACTAGAAGTCCTATGGGTGCTTCTGCAAAGAAAATAGAGGAGCTCTGTGTGATGCCACTAACACACTAGAAGTCCTGTGGGTGCTTCTGCAAAGAAAATAGAGGAGCTCTGTGTGATGCCACTAACACACTAGAAGTCCTGTGGGTGCTGCTGAGAAGAAAATATAGGAGCTCTGTGTGATGCCACTAACACACTAGAAGTCCTATGGGTGCTTCTGCAAAGAAAATAGAGGAGCTCTGTGTGATGCCACTAACACACTAGAAGTCCTGTGGGTGCTGCTGAGAAGAAAATATAGGAGCTCTGTGTGATGCCACTAACACACTAGAAGTCCTATGGGTGCTTCTGCAAAGAAAATATAGGAGCTCTGTGTGATGCCACTAACACACTAGAAGTCCTATGGGTGCTTCTGCAAAGAAAATAGAGGAGCTCTGTGTGATGCCACTAACACACTAGAAGTCCTGTGGGTGCTGCTGAGAAGAAAATATAGGAGCTCTGTGTGATGCCACTAACACACTAGAAGTCCTATGAGTGCTTCTGCAAAGAAAATAGAGGAGCTCTGTGTGATGCCACTAACACACTAGAAGTCCTGTGGGTGCTTCTGCAAAGAAAATAGAGGAGCTCTGTGTGATGCCACTAACACACTAGAAGTCCTATGGGTGCTTCTGCAAAGAAAATAGAGGAGCTCTGTGTGATGCCACTAACACACTAGAAGTCCTGTGGGTGCTTCTGCAAAGAAAATAGAGGAGCTCTGTGTGATGCCACTAACACACTAGAAGTCCTGTGGGTGCTGCTGAGAAGAAAATATAGGAGCTCTGTGTGATGCCACTAACACACTAGAAGTCCTGTGGGTGCTGCTGAGAAGAAAATATAGGAGCTCTGTGTGATGCCACTAACACACTAGAAGTCCTATGGGTGCTTCTGCAAAGAAAATAGAGGAGCTCTGTGTGATGCCACTAACACACTAGAAGTCCTGTGGGTGCTGCTGAGAAGAAAATATAGGAGCTCTGTGTGATGCCACTAACACACTAGAAGTCCTATGGGTGCTTCTGCAAAGAAAATAGAGGAGCTCTGTGTGATGCCACTAACACACTAGAAGTCCTGTGGGTGCTTCTGCAAAGAAAATAGAGGAGCTCTGTGTGATGCCACTAACACACTAGAAGTCCTGTGGGTGCTGCTGAGAAGAAAATATAGGAGCTCTGTGTGATGCCACTAACACACTAGAAGTCCTATGGGTGCTTCTGCAAAGAAAATAGAGGAGCTCTGTGTGATGCCACTAACACACTAGAAGTCCTGTGGGTGCTGCTGAGAAGAAAATATAGGAGCTCTGTGTGATGCCACTAACAAACTAGAAGTCCTATGGGTGCTTCTGCAAAGAAAATAGAGGAGCTCTGTGTGATGGGACTAACACACTTCAAGTCCTATGGGTGCTTCTGGGAAGAAAATATAGGTCTGTGTGATGGGACTAACACACTTCAAGTCCTATAGGTGCCTCTGGGAACAAAATATATGATCTCTGTGTGATGGGACTAACACACTTCAAGTCCTATAGGTGCTTCTGGGAAGAAAATGTAGGTCTGTGTGATGGGACTAACACACTTCAAGTCCTATAGGTGCTTCTGGGAAGAAAATGTAGGTCTGTGTGATGGGACTAACACACTTCAAGTCCTATAGGTGCTTCTGGGAACAAAATATATGATCTCTGTGTGATGGGACTAACACACTTCAAGTCCTATAGGTGCTTCTGGGAAGGAAATATAGGTCTGTGTGATGGGACTAACACACTTCAAGTCCTATAGGTGCTTCTGGGAACAAAATATATGATCTCTGTGTGATGGGACTAACACACTTCAAGTCCTATAGGTGCTTCTGGGAAGGAAATAAAGGTCTGTGTGATGGGACTAACACACTTCAAGTCCTATAGGTGCTTCTGGGAACAAAATATATGATCTCTGTGTGATGGGACTAACACACTTCAAGTCCTATAGGTGCTTCTGGGAAGAAAATGTAGGTCTGTGTGATGGGACTAACACACTTCAAGTCCTATAGGTGCTTCTGGGAAGAAAATGTAGGTCTGTGTGATGGGACTAACACACTTCAAGTCCTATAGGTGCTTCTGGGAACAAAATATATGATCTCTGTGTGATGGGACTAACACACTTCAAGTCCTATAGGTGCTTCTGGAAGGAAATAAAGGTCTGTGTGATGGGACTAACACACTTCAAGTCCTATAGGTGCTTCTGGGAACAAAATATATGATCTCTGTGTGATGGGACTAACACACTTCAAGTCCTATAGGTGCTTCTGGAAGAAAATGTAGGTCTGTGTGATGGGACTAACACACTTCAAGTCCTATAGGTGCTTCTGGGAAGAAAATGTAGGTCTGTGTGATGGGACTAACACACTTCAAGTCCTATAGGTGCTTCTGGGAACAAAATATATGATCTCTGTGTGATGGGACTAACACACTTCAAGTCCTATAGGTGCTTCTGGGAACAAAATATAGGATCTCTGTGTGATGGGACTAACACACTTCACGTCCTATAGGTGCTTCTGGGAAGAAAATGTAGGTCTGTGTGATGGGACTAACACACTTCAAGTCCTATAGGTGCTTCTGGGAACAAAATATATGATCTCTGTGTGATGGGACTAACACACTTCAAGTCCTATAGGTGCTTCTGGGAAGGAAATATAGGTCTGTGTGATGGGACTAACACACTTCAAGTCCTATAGGTGCTTCTGGGAACAAAATATATGATCTCTGTGTGATGGGACTAACACACTTCAAGTCCTATAGGTGCTTCTGGGAAGGAAATAAAGGTCCGTGTGATGGGACTAACACACTTCAAGTCCTATAGTTGCTTCTGGGAACAAAATATATGATCTCTGTGTGATGGGACTAACACACTTCAAGTCCTATAGGTGCTTCTGGGAACAAAATATAGGATCTCTGTGTGATGGGACTAACACACTTCAAGTCCTATGGGTGCTTCTGGGAAGAAAATGTAGGTCTGTGTGATGGGACTAACACACTTCAAGTCCTATAGGTGCTTCTGTGAACAAAATATATGATCTCTGTGTGATGGGACTAACACACTTCAAGTCCTATAGGTGCTTCTGGGAACAAAATATAGGATCTCTGTGTGATGGGACTAACACACTTCAAGTCCTATAGGTGCTTCTGGGAAGAAAATGTAGGTCTGTGTGATGGGACTAACACACTTCAAGTCCTATAGGTGCTTCTGGGAACAAAATATATGATCTCTGTGTGATGGGACTAACACACTTCAAGTCCTATAGGTGCTTCTGGGAAGGAAATATAGGTCTGTGTGATGGGACTAACACACTTCAAGTCCTATAGGTGCTTCTGGGAACAAAAATATATGATCTCTGTGTGATGGGACTAACACACTTCAAGTCCTATAGGTGCTTCTGGGAAGAAAATGTAGGTCTGTGTGATGGGACTAACACACTTCAAGTCCTATAGGTGCTTCTGGGAACAAAATATATGATCTCTGTGTGATGGGACTAACACACTTCAAGTCCTATAGGTGCTTCTGGGAAGGAAATATAGGTCTGTGTGATGGGACTAACACACTTCAAGTCCTATAGGTGCTTCTGGGAACAAAATATATGAACTCTGTGTGATGGGACTAACACACTTCAAGTCCTATAGGTGCTTCTGGGAAGAAAATGTAGGTCTGTGTGATGGGACTAACACACTTCAAGTCCTATAGGTGCTTCTGGGAACAAAATATATGATCTCTGTGTGATGGGACTAACACACTTCAAGTCCTATAGGTGCTTCTGGGAAGGAAATATAGGTCTGTGTGATGGGACTAACACACTTCAAGTCCTATAGGTGCTTCTGGGAACAAAATATATGATCTCTGTGTGATGGGACTAACACACTTCAAGTCCTATAGGTGCTTCTGGGAAGAAAATGTAGGTCTGTGTGATGGGACTAACACACTTCAAGTCCTATAGGTGCTTCTGGGAACAAAATATAGGAGCTCTGCCTGCCTGCCACGAACACACTACAAGTCCTATAGGTGCTTCTGGGAACAAAATATAGGAGCTCTGCCTGCCTGCCACGAACACACTACAAGTCCTATAGGTGCTTCTGGGAACAAAATATAGGAGCTCTGCCTGCCTGCCACGAACACACTACAAGTCCTATAGGTGATTCTGGGAACAAAATATAGGAGCTCTGCCTGCCTGCCACGAACACACTACAAGTCCTATAGGTGCTTCTGGGAACAAAATATAGGAGCTCTGCCTGCCTGCCACGAACACACTACAAGTCCTATAGGTGCTTCTGGGAACAAAATATAGGAGCTCTGCCTGCCTGCCACGAACACACTACAAGTCCTATAGGTGCTTCTGGGAACAAAATATAGGAGCTCTGCCTGCCTGCCACGAACACACTACAAGCCCCTCTTTCTAAATCAATCTAAATGAATGAATCTATCTAACTCAATCTCTCTAAGTAAATCTCTCTAACTAACTAAATCCAGCAGAGTGTCACAGATCTAGCCTGCTCTATCTGCGCCGGAACAGCATGTGACCGGCGCAGACGGCGTGGCGGCCTTTTATAGGGGGGGGGCGTGTACTACAGCCCCTGAGCTGTAATTGGCTACAGGCGTCCTGCCTGTAGCCAATTATGGCTCTTCGAGTTTCCGGGGCTGTGATTGGCCAAGCATGCGGGGTCACAGTGCATGCTTGGCCAATCATCAGCCAGCAATGCACTGCGCCGGCCGCGCCGGCCGCAATGCATTGCGGGGCCGCTCGCATAACACGAACGTGATGCGCGCGGCCAAAATATTTCTGGGCTCGCCGAGCGAGCGAACGCCCGGTGCTCGATGCGAACGTGGGTTCGCATCGAGCACCGGGCCCATCCCTAATCCTGTTATGGGGGTGGTAATATCCTGTTAAGGAGGTGTTTTACTGCAGCTGGGATTGGAGCACTTGTAAGTAGGGATGGGCAAATGGTTTGGGCCGAACATGAGTTCAGCCCAAACATCGCTCGGCAGGATGTTTACCCACTGAACGTACAGTCAATAGGTTGTTAAGGATGTGGTGGCCGGCTTCCCAGCCCTGCTCATTAACAACTGATGAGTCATCAACTGTCAGCAGCAAAAAAAAATTGCCAAATTTGCCAGCAATAGAAAAATGATTTAAAAAAAAATGGCGTGGGGGGTCCCCCCAGTCTTAATTTTAAGCCACCCTCTAAATGGGACTTTTTGGGCATCCACAAAATCAATAATATATATAAAAATTATTTATTTCAGCCAATCAGTACATGAGGAGCCACAAACGGTGTCATCACATCTAACAGTAATTTGTGGATGGACAAAGTCTGGCCTTCCACCCTGGGCATTCCAATGGAATCAGATCTCAGATTTACATTACTGCTGTTGGGTGTGACTTGCACATTATTAATGTGATTTGCTCTTCCATATTTCCATGGCTGTATTTCCTATTCAGATACTGTTAGAGAAATTAGATGCTTATTTTATAATCATGTATGCATGAGATTGCTTAGAAGTAGAATAATTTCAAGTTACACAGAGTTGTTTGGAGTCCTTGAAATGCATATACATCACAAAGATAAGATAGTTAATTTTAGTTCACTAATTAGATTGACAGCAGTTGAATTACAGCCTGATAAGATAAGAACATCTTATGCAGGTGGTTTGAAAAAATGATGTGGAATATGGGAAAGTTATGTACAGTACATTAATTAAGTTTGACAGGGTCAAACAAAGGTCTGCTTGTGCCCTCATTAAAACTGTTAAATACATTGAATAAGAACACTGATGTGTATGTATGTATTGATAATTAGACAATATTAAATAAAGTAATTAGCTTTGTGTTATGTATATGTATGTATATGTATATATGTATGTATATATATATATATATATATATATATATATATATATATATATATATATATGTTATGTAGATAATACAGTACTTTTTTTGTGAAACCAGTGTATGTATACATACACATAGGACAAAGCGAAAAACAATAAGACATAACATTTGGTGGGGTTGTTGAAAGTTCATTCTCCCAAAGTCATAAATCTGTTATCCTTGAAGTTGGTTAAGTCTTATCAGGACTAGGAGGGTTTGATTTAACACAGCTGGGTGCCATTCTGTCTCTGCACAGGTGTTTTTAATTGGACAAAACCAGTTATAAATCACTTTAATGAACATATAGGAATTCTGGGAATAAGGAAGTTTGTCTGGTTGTAGAACAGGTGTCAAATTTATGGTTAGTTACTGTGACGGATCCTGTACTCAAGGTGTCCGCCTTCAATGCTTCCTAAGTCCTGGAACATGAGTCCAATGGATCTGGTTATAGGAACCCCCAAGAATTAGACGGCACTAGTTCTTGGAGTACATCAGGAATTAATCTTTATTTGACATGTCACACTTATATACAGTTGACAGATGACTCAAGCCTAACCTAATTAGCATGAGCTAATTATCCTAATCAACACTGGGCTCCATCATTCAATTGCAGGGTTAATTAGCACATACAACAATAGGTGAAATACTCTTACAAGCCAGACAATATTCATTAACACAACAGACAGGTGGCTGGAGTTCATGAGTCATGACATTAGCGTCTCTTGCTAATATGCCAAATACACATACAGATTCTATGTGTATTGGGGGGCCAGCATGGACCTGAACACAAGTATCACCAGCTCAGGGGTCCCAGGCTTGCAGCTCAAAGAGCACTGTTCCCCCAAATGCCAGGGGCCATAATCGCAAGGCAACAGGCTCGCACTCAGTCCCCTCCAACAGCCTGTGTCCCAGCCAGGTCTGTCACATTTCTCCCCTTTCGGCAGGAGACTAACACAGGAGGAGACCCCAGACGGGTTGACTCCGAAGTTAGTCAGTGGTTCCAGTCCTCTAATGCCTGTACCCACACAGTACCCCAAACAAATTGTTCCAAACAGAGCACTCACCCAGCCAACCTCTGCCTCTCTCAAAGAACATATCTGCCGCTGGGGAGAGGCCTGGACTGGCCCTTCTCCCTGGAGTCTTTTCAGCCGCTGGAGAGAAGACAGGGTGACTGGGCTTACTCCATCCTGCTGTTGGTGATCTGGGCCGACCGCACAGCATCCCTGGGTTATACTGGTGGAGACTGCATTCCCATCCACCTTTACAGGGAATCTGTCCTGTTTTAGTTGCGGGCAGAGGCCAGCAGCGCTCTGTTCCGTTGCCAGCAGTTCAGGTGGGTGTAGGAGCTTCCCTACATCATCTCCTCCAGCTAACTGTTGGGGAGAGAGGCCGACTGCCCCAGCTCCCTGGAGCTCCGCAGCTTTTGCTGGTGCTGGACAGAGGTGGGTAGCACTCTGCCCTATTGCCAGCACTTCTGCTGGGGACTCCACACCCTCCGCTCTGGTTAACCGTTGGGGCAGGAGGCTGGCTTCCTCCACTCCCAAATTGTGTAGCTGCCATTGGGAAGGGGAGCCAGCTGCTTCCTTTTCCATTCCCTCATCTGGCTGCTGGGATGACATGTCTGTGGTATTGTCTCCCAGGTGCACTGATCTTTGCTGGGGAGGAAAGAACGCTTTCTCCCCCCTGGCCGACTGTTGAGGAGGGACAACAAACACCTCCTCTCCCTTCTCCCCCTGTATCTGCTGCTGGGAAGTGATCGCCACCTTCTCACCCTGAGCCTCCAAAACTGACACAGGTGTGGGGCAAAGGTCTTGGACCCTCTGTCCGGTGACCAGCGCTTCAGCTGGGAAAGTTCCTTGTAACTCCCCAGATACTGCTGTTGATGCTGGGCAGCAGTTAGCAGAGCTCTGCCCTGTTGTCAGCACTTCCGCTTTGGGGACGACAATCTCCGGAGTTTCTACTGCCGATTCTCTGGCATGCTGCTGAACGTGTTCTAGCAGTTTCCTGTATGCCCTTTCCAGATGCTGTTCCTTCCTTAACAAATGGTCCAGATCATGTTTAAGCTCTGAGACACCTGCAAGACCGAGCATAGCCTCTCTATATTCTCGCAGGTCCTCAAGGGTAGGTTCCCCTTCATTGCCAAACACAAAATGGTCTGTAAGGCTCTCCCACAGCAATCCAGGGCCTCCAAAGTCATATCCCTCCGGGGAGCATTCTGTTGTCTCCCCTAAATATCCCTGCTCTGCGTGCCATTGCAGAGCCCGATAACAATTGTCCAGCTCTATCTCCTGCTGGACAAGCCTGTCCAACTCAGTCACCCATTGCTCCTGGGGCTGCTCTCCCAGGAATGTCATCCGCAATGCCCGTTGGTCACTGGCCCGTTGCTCTTGGGTTGGAAAGAACTTGCCCTGTTTTATACCAGCGAGCTGGAGGGCTCCAATCCACAGCTCCACCCGAATCTGCTGCCTGAGCTCCAGGTATTCCTCCTCAGACACAGTCCTTGTGTATGCTGCAAGGATGATCCGCAGCAGCCCGGGAACTCTGATGCCAGATCCACTTCTGCCCCTCCATGGAAGAACATTTCACCTCTTTCCTGCTTCTCCCTCCAGTATTGATGAATGTACAGGGTCATTATGGTGCTCTGATGATCTTTGCTCCGTTATCTCCACAAACCGAACTCTGATCTCTCTGGAGATAACATTGTATGATGATCTGAAGATGTCGGGGTCAGAAGTGAGACGACGTTGTGAGGTCCTCCAGAATGCCGGCTTCTCTGTGGATAAACGGTAAGATCTATTCTATTGGAGGTAACACACATAGTAAGTCTTAGAATGTGAATAGTAAAATGTAGACACCATTGGATGGGGATGAGATGATGGAGGCGGGACTTTGTTGGGAGGTCTTCTGACACCCAGGCTGCTCTGTAATGAAAATGGAAGGACGGGTGACAAACATTCTATACAATTTCTGTAGAAGCCATTGGAGGTCTCTGTAGTTATACAGATAATGAGAGAGATGATTGAGATTTCCTGTGCCAGTCACAGATTTCCCAGATGATGGAGAATTTATTCCTCATCCCAAGTTTTATCATTACAGATGGGGGATGGGGAAAATCAGATCCACCAATAATAATCTTAGTCGGGTCCTACAATCTTCCACAAGGCTTTACCTTTACAGAAAAATAACCCCCATCCCAGAGGCCCATCCAATGTGTCAGTATACCTGAGCCAATCAGATGTGTGTTCTCAGCCTGTACACATGACAGCCCAGCACACCCGGCATACAGTCTGCTATCCCAATGGTTGGATGGACATGAGTGTGTGGCCCCTGCCATGGTGAGGGCCCCTCACTTTTTCACCATTTCTTACAAAGCACAGTATGAGCCCCTCCCCCTTTCCATCCTCACAGCAACATTTCCTCCTCTAACACTCTCATTTTATTCTTCTATGAAGGATTATAGGAAGAGGCTGGAAAGTATCTATAAAGAGATGAAGATAAGAAGATGGTGTGTGGGAGCCCCTCCCCCTCTCAGGTAATACACGGATCCTGATATGAAGAGAATGTCCAGAATGGAATGATATCAGAGGAAAGTCATATCAACTCTCAGCTTTTATTTTCTCTTTCTGATCCTTAAATATAGAATTCCAGTAATAGTAATCTTTGTCTTCTTTTCCTCTTCTAAATGGCGTCATTTCTGCTCAGTATTGCCCACTTCCTGTGTTGTTGTGTGTCCGGTGCCCCCTTCACAGCACTGATCTGATAGGGGCACCCGCACATGTGCGCTCCCATCTATTGTACTACAAGCCTGCGGTGACACACTGGTTGCACCGCACATCACATCACCGCTACAGCTCCGCCTAGGGTTGCCACCTGTCTGGGATTCACCCGGACAGTCTGGGTTTGGAATCATACGTCCGGGTTTCAGACTGCCTGACACCCGGACACAATATTCAGACTGGACTATGACTTCCCAGCAGGGTTGTTGGCTGCCGTTGTCTGAGCTGAGAGTGTTTGTTACATTCTCTTTCATGCTGCCCAAAGCCGACACTAACAATTCCCCCTCCCCCACACACACTGACAGGAGAGGAGAGAGGGATCGATGTGCACCTCTTCCTCCCGCCCCTCCCCCTCTGTGTCTGCCCCACACTCCAATCCCCGGCACTGTGCCTCAGGAAAGAAAGTGGGTGTCGGAAATGTGAAGTCCAACATTCTCAGATACATCAGAAATAGAGGTGATGAGTGACAAGGGGTGAGTGAGCTCACCATCCATCCCTGTCTGTGACTGAAGTCTCCCCTTCTCTCTCCTGCCTCTGAGTGAGGACACTAAGGGGAATCAGAGTCCTCAGAGCACTCCGTACATCAGAGTCCTCTCTGTATATCAGAGTCCTCTCCGTACATCAGAGTCCGTTCCCTTACATCAGATTTCTCTCCGTACATCAAAGTTCTCTCCGTACATCAAAGTTCTCTCCGTACATCAAAGTTCTCTCCGTACATCAGAGTCCGTACATCAGAGTCCTCTCCATACATCAGAGTCCTCTCCGTACATCAGAGTCCGTACATCAGAGTCCTCTCCGTACATCAGAGTCCTCTCCCTTACATCAGAGTCCTCTCCGTACATCAGAGTTCTCTCTGTACATCAGAGTTCTCTCCATACATCAGAGTCCTCTCTGTACATCAGAGCCCCTACATCAGAGTCCTCTCTGTACATCAAAGTTCTCTCTGTACATCAAAGTTCTCTCCGTACATCAGAGTTCCCCTTTACACCAGAAAAGTGGCTCCTGGATGATGTTCTGTGACAACGGCACAAGGGCCAAACATTACAACAAACTTTATTCATACAAGACACTGTCCTGTTGTGTCAAAGTTTACTGACAATACATTTTACTGACTCAATTTTCATTGGAAAAAATGTTTTATTTTAACCATCACCCCCAATCATTGTGTGTCACCCCCCAGGAAGATTCTGTGTCACCCCGCAGGAAGATTCTGTGTCACCCCCCCAGGAAGATTCTGTGTCACCCCGCAGGAAGATTCTGTGTCACCCCCCCCAGGAAGATTCTGTGTCACCCCCCCAGGAAGATTGTGTCACCCCCCAGGAAGATTCTGTGTCACCCCCCCCCAGGAAGATTCTGTGTCGCCCCCAGGAAGTTTCTGTGTCACCCCCCAGGAAGATTCTGTGTCACCTCCCCAGGCAGATTCTGTGTCACCCCCTAGGCAGCTTCTGTGTCACCCCCAGGAAGATTCTGTGTCACCTCCCCAGGCAGATTCTGTGTCACCCCCTAGGAAGCTTCTGTGTCACGCCCCCAGGAAGATTCTGTGTCACCCCCCAGGAAGATTCTGTGTCACCCCCCAGGAAGATTCTGTGTTGCCCCCAGGAAGTTTCTGTGTCACTACCCCAGGAAGTTTCTGTGTTACCCCCCAGGAAGTTTCTGTGTCACCCCCCAGGAAGTTTCTGTGTCACCCCCAGGAAGATTCTGTGTCACCCCCGAGGAAGATTCTGTGTCAATCCCCCCAGGAAGATTCTGTGTCAATCCCCCAGGAAGATTCTATGTCACCCCCCAGGGCATTCTGTGTCACCCCCTCCCAGTTCATTGTGTATCACCCCCTCTCAGGGCTTTGTTTGCCACCCCTAAAAGCATTGTGTGTTACCCCTACCAGGGCATCTGTGTCACCCCCAGGAAGATTCTGTGTCACCCCCCCCCCCCCCCCCAGGAAGATGGTGTGTCAAAGTTTACTGACAATACATTTTACTGACTCAATTTTCATTGGAAAAAAATGTTTTATTTTAGCCATCACCCCCAATCATTGTGTGTCACCCCCCAGGAATATTCTGTGTCACCCCGCAGGAAGATTCTGTGTCACCCCCCCCAGGAAGATTCTGTGTCACCCCCCAGGAAGATTGTGTCACCCCCCAGGAAGATTGTGTCACCCCCCAGGAAGATTCTGTGTCACCCCCCAGGAAGATTCTGTGTCACCCCCCAGGAAGATTCTGTGTCACCTCCCCAGGCAGATTCTGTGTCACCCCCTAGGCAGCTTCTGTGTCACCCCCCAGGAAGATTCTGTGTCACCCCCTAGGAAGCTTCTGTGTCATGCCCCCAGGAAGATTCTGTGTCACCCCCCAGGAAGATTCTGTGTCACCCCCCAGGAAGATTCTGTGTCGCCCCCAGGAAGTTTCTGTGTCGCCCCCAGGAAGTTTCTGTGTCACCCCAGGAAGTTTCTGTGTCACCCCCCCAGGAAGTTTCTGTGTCACCCCCCAGGAAGTTTCTGTGTCACCCCCAGGAAGATTCTGTGTCACCCCCGAGGAAGATTCTGTGTCAATCCCCCCAGGAAGATTCTGTGTCAATCCCCCAGGAAGATTCTATGTCACCCCCCAGGGCATTCTGTGTCACCCCCTCCCAGTTCATTGTGTATCACCCCCTCTCAGGGCATTGTATGCCACCCCTAAAAGCATTGTGTGTTACCCCTACCAGGGCATCTGTGTCATCCCCAGGAAGATTCTGTGTCACCCCCCCCAGGAAGATTTTGTGTGACCCCCGAGGAAGATTCTGTGTCACCCCCAGGAAGATTCTGAGTCACCCCCCAGGCAGATTCTGAGTCACCCCCCCAGGCAGATTCTGAGTCACCCCCCCAGGCAGATTCTGAGTCACCCCCCCAGGCAGTGTCACCCCCCAGGAAGATTCTGTGTCACCCCCAGGAAGATTCTGTTTTAAAGAACACGTCACAGATATACATATAGGGGTCTCTGAGGACCCTATTCCCAGACACTTTGCCCAGGCCCATGATTATAAAACGGGTTCCAGGTACTTGCTAGAATAAACCCAAATTGAGGCTGGTTCGGTAGTAAGCTGGGTGTGAGACTAGGACTCCTGCTGAATTATGGAGTTTATATGTGTGAGTTGGTTTCATAGCTTGGCTGAGTTTACGTGCAAACATCGTGGATGCTGAGTTACTATATAGCATGAATTTGGCTTTTGCCCATCTCAAGGCCTTTTCTGTTTTATCTAAGAGCAGAAGATATAATGCTTGTTTCTTGTAAGAGGACAGAGCTCAGAAAGTTTGGCCTTATTTTTTTGGTGGCTATATTAATGAGATGACCTCTCATAACGGCTTTATGGGCCGTCCAAAGTGTGCAGGGCTGGGTATCTGCAGGGCCGGATTTCCCACAAGGCCACGAGGCCAGGCCCCCCGCACGCCGCAAGCAACACATTTAATAGCAACCAGCATCTTTCCCGGGCACACGGCACAGAGCGGAGTGCACTGAACCCACCCCTCCTCCTCCTATGTTTTCCTGTACACAGAGGAGGAGGCAGGGAGCAGCACACCGCTCTGCCACAACAACGCAGCTGATTTGAGGTAGGATTTTAGCCACATAGACTCACTCCCGACTGTCCTGCCAGTGTGCCCCCGCCAGCAACAACAGAAGACCCCCCTCTCTCTCCGCTCAGCCTGAGTCCACTCTCCCGAGTCCCGCCAGCAGCACCTCCCCCACTCATGCAGCTGAATGTGCTCTCTCTCTTCTGTCAGGTTCTGTGGGAGGCCGAGGAGGGAGGCATGGGGGAGAAGGAGGGGAATGTTATGGGATGAGGGGGGGGACACAAGAAGGATGAAGCTGGGAAGGGATGAGGGGGGGACAAGAAAAGTGGAGCTGGAATGAGGGGGGCAAGAAGGATGGAGCTGGGATGGGATGAGGGGGGACAAGAAAGATGGAGCTGGGATGGGATGAGGGGGGGACAAGAAAGGTGGAGCTTGGATGAGGGGGGGGACAAGAAGGATGGAGCTGGGATGGGATGATGGGGGGACAAGAAGGATGGCACTGGGGTGGGATGAGGGGGGGACAAGAAAGGTGGAGCTGGGATGAGGCGGGGGACAAGGATGGCCCTGGGATGGGATGAAGGGGGGGGGAAGAAGGATGGAGCTGGGATGGGATGGGATGAAGGGGGACAAGTAGGATGGAGCTGGGATGGGATCAAGGGAAGGATAGAGCCGGAATGGGTTTGGGTGATGGATAGAGCCGAGATGGGATCGGGGCTGGTTGGACCCGGGATGGGATCAGGATGGTAAATGGACGTGGGATGGATTGAGCCGGGATGGGATAGGGGATGGATGGAGTTGGGATGGGATCGGGATAAATGGAGCCAGGATTGGATCGGGGTGGCAGATGGAATCGGGATGGGATTAAAGAAATATATGGAGCTGCCCCCTGCATTCTATAGAATATATACTCCTGTCCCCTGGATTCTGTACATTACACACTCCTTTTTTCTGTCTGCACAATTAAAGCCAGTTATTTTCAGTGTTTTCGTGTGTGGAGTTGTTTTTAATTGATCTATTGTAGCAGTCATCGATAAAGGACGAGAATGGTGGTGCGTGTGTGTGTGTGTGTGTGTGCGGGGGGGGGGCGTCATTGAAGGACCCGGCCTTGGGGCGGTAAAGGGAGTAAATCTGGGCCTGGGTATCTGGGAGCTGATTGTCAGTGAAATAATTATTAAATTGTGTCATGAGGGTGTCCATGGTGGATGGGTCTGTCAAAAGAGAGTCATTACGTCTCCAGGTATAGGTTGTAGGTTTAAGACCTATTTTAGTAACTGTGATGGCGACCATATGATGGTCTGACCAGGGGCAGACGTGTATATCGGCTCTAGAAGAGTTTGCCAAGACTGTAGGGGTACCGAAAATGTAATCTATGTGAGCTGAGCTGTCATGTGGGTTTGAATAGAAAGTATAGGATCTGCATCCAATGTTGTGTTCTCACCATGCATCAATAAGTTGAAGTGCGTTCAGGTTATGGGTAAGAGATTTAGGGAAGGCTTTAGAAGAGGGGGGAATTCTGCTCCTGTCTAGGTTGGGGTGTGCTGTGAGGTTAAAGTCACCCCCCACTATTAAGTGAGGTGATAGATAACGGTCTAAAATACAAAAAAAAATGCTGGAAAAATGTTGCTTGTGCTACGTTTGGGGCATAAATGGAGGCAATGGTTGTAGTATGACCCTGGATCTTACCTTGAAGAATTATAAATCTACTATTAGGATCTCTGTAAATATGATCAACTTCGAATAATATTTGAGTTTTTTATGAATATGGCTACTCCACGGGACTTAGTGATATGGGTAGTGTAATAAAATTGCTTAAAAGACTTATCGAAATATTATGGGTGATTAGTGTCAGAGAAATGGGTCTTTTGTAATAAGAGGATATCCGCATTTAGGTTTTTGTACTGGCAAAATGCTTTCTTCCGTTTTTGCGGAAGGTTAAAGCCTGGTATATTATGCAATATAATTTTTAGAGCCATTGGGGTATAAATAGGTGTATAGCTTGTTGTTCGTTATAGGGATAGTAAGTAGAATAGTGCCATGGAGTAGCCAAACCCACATCATAAAGGCTGAGAAAACATGGAATTTGTCTAATTACAAAAAAAATCTTTGTCTGTGGTTCAACAATAAATGGTATTGTAAAAGATAATTTTTTAAAACACAGCAACAGAATTAACTTGTACAAATTAAATGAAATAGTAAGATTGCTCAAAAATAAAAAATGAGCATTGGGGTCAAAAGAAAACATTCTTGATGACCAACAAAAAGATTTCTTTGGACAATAAAGTCCAATACCAACCATAGGGCTCAGAAAATTCTGAGGGGAAAGACAGAGCGACCAAAACAAAAATATTGCTCTAAGTTCCAACATGAGTTGGGCCCAATGGTCGGCAGAGGGGATGTCTGCGGACGCGGGGAGACTTACCACCCCAAAGGAATTTGTATATGGTGAAGAGTTATTTGGTGCAGATAAGCCGTCCAAAAGATTGTATTGATCGATAGGAGTAGTAACAGGGGGGTGAGATGGGTCTTTCAAGTGTTCACGGTTAGAGCTTCAGGATACAGGATTGTGTTACAGATGAATCGTCGTGAGTGGTGAAAAAAAAGTTCCATCTATATAGTTTGGTACTGAGGTTACTGTGAATGAAAGCCCAGCGGGAAGCAAAACTGAATAGGTGTAGTTTGGCAAAAAAATTGCAAGTAGTTACCCGGAGAGATTGGCGCCAGTTTCCTTGGTTCCGACGTAAAGAAGGTGTGTTCCAATTTGGACTGGGTTCTGGTGTGGGGGGTTCCCGGTTCTGGGTGTCTGATTCCAAAAGGCCTAATTTGATCGGTATTTATTTTCCTTCAGCAGCATTGTAGGCTGTGTATGTGGTTCCATTGTGTGGCACAGTAAGCTTGAAAGGAAGCCCCATCTATAATGGATGTGGGCCGATTGAAGCACTGATGTGACCTCTTTCATCTTACACCTGCGATCTAAAGTGGCCTGAGAGATATCAGGGTAGATTTGGATTTTCACTCCTTTCAATTATATTGCTGCAGAATTTCTTGCAGAGTGCACAATGTCTTCCTTGATGAGGTAGTCCTTCAAACAAAGTATTACATCTCGCGGCTGCTTCTCAGCAGGAGGTTTAGGGCGGAGATCCCTGTGAATCCTGTCACATACAAATGCTGAAAATGGTGAAGAAGGAAGGAGCATTTGAAAAATCTTATTGGCTTCTGCAGGGAGGTCAGTAACTGCTTCAGGGATGCCACGCAGTCTCAAGTTGTTCCTGCGATTATGGTTGTCGAGGTCCTCGACCTTTGATTGTACCATTTGGAAAAATTTTCGGGACGGCATGCACCTGGAGTTGCCACAGGGGTGCCAGTAGATTTGCAGCTTAGATGGGCAGATTTTAGCCCTGTGGGAAGGTGATTTGTCTCCGTACCGCCGGAGCTCCTTTTAAAGGCGTCCGTGCTCCATCGCAATAACATTAATCAATAACAATTAATTAATTGACAATTAACATTAATTAATGTTAATCAATTAATGTTAAATAATTAATAATTGTCAATTATTAATTTTAATTAATTATTAATTATAATTAATTAACATTAATTATTAATGTTAATTAATAAATTAACATTAATTAATTAACAATTAATTAATCAATAATCATTAATTAATAACATAACATTAATCTTATGACCACCATTGCATAGGAGTCTGTTCTTCCCCGGTGAGGACACAGAGGTCATCCCCACGGGAACATCAGGCTCCCTCCCCATTGGACTAACTGCAGTATGGACATTACTCAGGTGAAATAACAATATCCTAATATAACCTTGCACCACAGGATTTAATTGATCTATTTGTTCCTCTGCTCCTTTCTTGGTTTTGACACATTGTTGGACATCAAATAAATAAATGGAATGCAACATTAATCTGTTCTATATTGTACTGTAATGTCATTTAAGTAATTATGAATGTTTTATACATTTCTTAAACTTTCTGCTTCTATAGTGATTAAAATATTTAGCAATATTTATTTATAACCTTGTTAATATTTTATTCATAGGCTATTATAATATTTGTTACAAGGTACATCCAAATCCCACTTCACCTTACCTTTGTTATTGATTTTTGCATGTCTAGAACCTGCTGCAGCAAAACTGACATTTATAAAGAAAAAAAATGACACTTAAATTGTTCTTTCCTGCAAGCTTTGTTTATTTTGTAAATAATGGCTGGGGGGGGGGGGGGGGCAAAAGTGTATGATGAGGCCACACGTAGTGCACTGGGAACAAGATTAGAGATTTTTTGGGGATAAATTCTGGTGTCTGGCGGAGTTTGGATTGAAATAACACAAGTCCCTGAGTAAAATGGAATTATATACACATCACATTCACACATATATGTATTGATAAAATATTTTATGGAATGTATACAATGTAATATCTCAGTGTAATTGTACAATTATCTCTTGTAGATGGCCAGAGATTTGTCTGGTGATTGTGTCCCGGTGTTGGGTCTGCTGGATCTCTTCCATGTATAGAGGATGTTCTCACCAACACCTCGGATTTCTCTGCAATCCTCTAAAGGAAATTCTTCTACTCTTCATGGATATAATGGTCGCCTCCCATTGTGAACTCCCTCTTCTCCCCTCTGTAGGATTCCGCACTTTCCAATATTATCAATACTTACTATGATGATGATGAGGCGGGAAAAACATTTTTCATCGATAAAAGCTGACTGAAACAATCACTATACTCCATCCTCCATACTCCTCTCCATCCTCCATGCTATGCTCCATCCTCCATACTGCTCTCCATCCTCCGTACTCCACTCCATCCTCTATACTCCTCTCTATCCTCCATACTCCTCTCCATCCTCCATAGTCCTCTCCATCCTCCTCTCCATCCTTAATACTCCTCTCCATAATACTCTCCATGCTCTCTCCTCCCCCTGCACTCTCCTTTTATTGCATTTTCTCAATTTTTCCCGTACTCTCTCTGTCCTCTCTCCTCTCCCTGCACTCTCTCTCCTTGGATGTAATAAAGTGATGCAGCTCTATCTAACATATACGGCATTCCCGGCTCCCAGTGTCTCTCTCTTCTTGCTCCATCTCTCTGCAATTGCTTTCTCCATGTTACTGACATTATCTTGTATAAGAACAGAACCCGATCCATCAGCAATCCCAAGGAGTGACTGACATCTCATAGCCGGCTCTCTGCTGCCTTATATCAGAGTTTTTGTTCCACAACCAGAACTTTATCCCCCTGAATGACAAGCTTAGCCAAGTGATCCCATTTCTAGAAGTTCATCTTTACTTCTGCCAACTCCCCCATCTCTGCTCTGCATGACTCTCTGCCAACACGGCTACTAAGATTTCATTGTGCCGAGTCCGTTCAGCCACTTTGCCTTTCACTGACAACTTGCTGCAATTTTTATTAACATGATTTATTATATCATCTAAATGGATTTATCCACGGATTGTTCTGATTATATTTTATGTCTGATATATTGTATATGAGGATCATGTATTATTCCTCGGAGGATTTCATGTCATGGATCATTACCCAAAGGGATGCGAATATCCCAATTGATATTTGGGCTACCAATATTATTACCTGGTTATTGGAAGGTGTTATTCTTTATAGATTTACCCCATTGAGTTTTTTTACTCTGTAATCAATAAAGTTTTGTATATTTTATTAACCTTATTCTGTGATTATTACCAACTTCTCATCTTGTTCTCCACAGCTGATACCCTCTCACCTCTCCTCTCTTCCCCCACTGCCCTCTCCCTTCTCTCTCTCCTCTCCCTTCCCCTCTCACCTCTCCCTTCCCCCCCCTCTCACCTCTCCCTTCCCCCTCTCTCCTCTCCATCCCCCTCTCTCCTAGCCCTCCCCCTCTCTCCTCTCGCTTCCCCCACTCTTATCTCTCCCTCCCCCCCCCTCTCTCATCTCTCCCTTCCCCCTCTCTCATCTCTCCCTTCCCCCCTCTCTCATCTCTCCCTTCCCCCTCTCTCATCTTTCTCTGCGCGCTCACCTCTCCCTTCCCCCCCTGCACCCTCCCTGCCCTCTCTCTATATTTACCCCATAATATATTTCTACCATATACTGTTTGTAAATATGACCTAAAATTTGTACCATAAAATGTATGCATGTTTCCTATATATTAGCCCCAAGTTAAATGCACAGAATTCAGGTGGAGCATTTGTTACCGGCCTCAAAATGTGAATTAAGAGAGCCGATGGTTATAGACGCGATGAGATAAGGTGATCAGCTTGGCGTGGACTGCAAAGAATCACACAAACAGCAGGAAATAAGACCACTGTACTTTAGGGCTGGAATTAGTTTCATTTTTACATTACAATACATCTTTTAAATTTTTATAATCACATTTTTAACCATTAACAATGTATAATACAGATTTTTACTGAAGTATTTCAAAACGTAGTTACAATAATGACCATTATTATCTTTTAATAACATATATAAAAAAAAAAATATATATATATATATATATATATATATATATATATATATATATTCCTGTTATTCAGTGTTATAGATCTTTATGATACACATTAACTGTGCAATACTCATACTGGCAATGCATTGCTTTAATACAAACATTTCGGTAGTTCCCCTTTTTAACCACTAGATGGTGCACATTGCCTGTCTGTATGAAGCAATGCCTAAGCTTTACACACAAGAGGTTTTTTTACCCATTAGAATATTAGCTTTTCAACATGTGCTTTCCTAACTTTATGGAACTTGCATAAATCAGGTTTCATAATACCTATGTAGAACAGTTTAGTGCTTATAATAGACATTTTAGACATTTGTTCTGACCAATGCAGTATTTTCATGTTTTTGTTCCCTTTCCGCTGTTTCTCACACATGCTGTTCTAAACTTCTAATTACAGCAAAACTATAGCATCAAATCTGCTAAAACTTTCCCTGCATCTGCTCAAGATGTTTAGGAATCCTTCTATCATAGTTTATTACAGATTAAGAATGATTTAGAGTACATACCTGCAAAGAATCACACAAACAGCATGAGATAAGACCACTGTACTTTATGGCTGAAATGAGTTTCATTCCAGTCACATGGTGTGTGGCCTTATATAGACACTGTTTGTGTACCTTCTCTGCCATCTACTGGCTATTGCTAGAATAGCAGGAAGGTATTTCTTTGCTTAGAAATAAAATTAAAAAAAATGAATATGTACTTTGCTTTGGGGTGTCTGTTTTATGACCATATAGACCCCAGTCCGTCACACTCTCCCCTCCTTCAGTTAATGGCTCCCAACATTAAACTCACTTGGTATCTGAACTCTATTTAGTGATTTAAGTAACCCAGATAGGTACTTGTTGCCACCATGGAGCTATGTTAACTAACTGGCATGTCATGGGAGTAGCTAGCATTGTAGGAGTTTGTACGGTGTGAATCTGACTTGGTATGTATCTTGGCTGACCTAGTGTGTCATATGTAAAGATCTCTTTAGGCTTAGCTTGTCTGGTAGATCTTCTGACAGGAGTTAAGTCTTCTCCATTAACATCATTCCCCATTTGCACATCTTAGTTCACAGGTAAGTCTTGACTTAATGAGGGTAATTCAGCAGTGTCTAGTCCCACCATGTCTGTAGCCCAGATTTGGTCGCCAACTACTGTTCCATCATTTTGTTCTTGTTTAGATTTGAGTGGACATGGATGTTCGGGTTCGGCGGGTTCGGCCGAAATTTGGAAAAAAGTTTGGGTTCGGGACCGAACTTGACCCCGAACCCCGAACCCAATTGAAGTCATTGGTGACCCGAATAGCTATAATGAATTGTCCAGTTTGCAAAGCTCAGAGTATCCGAAAGATGAAGCCTATAGGAGCCCATAAGAAAGAGGACCCGGAAAGTAACCAGGCTTGCCACCTTAGAGGCTATCTGCTCCACTAGGCCTGTAGGGGCCGCAAAAAGAGGTGAGAGGCTGGGGGAACTAGTAGGGTGCACCCCTGAAGTCAGCATGGAGCACTGCCTGCACGGATCATCACTGTGATCAACACAAAGATTCCTGAATATTTCTACTCACCTTCACTTATTCCAGAGCCTTATGCTCTTCATTGTTCCAGATTGTGGACTTTATCGTTTATTTTCCGCCATTTTTTCTTTACAAGCTGGGACTTGTAGTGCACCAAATTTTTTTTTTTTTTTTTTTTTTTAAATTTCAATCTTTATTCATTTTTTCCATAATTATTTAACACTTCAAGAAAAAAAAAACACAGCATTTAATAGACTCTTAACATTTATAAAAAGTGCATATTAGCTAAATCTTAAACTTTTGTTTTATCCCAGGGAAAGAGGGAAAGGGAAAAAAAAAAAATAAAAATAATAAAATTCTATTGTGCATTAAGCCCTAATCCCCTATTATTTCCTCCCACTCCCCCTTCCCTACCCCCTCCCCCCCACCCCCACATATTCATACATGGGTTCTTATGCACCTATTCCCAATCTCATCTATTCCTCTTCTATCCTGGGTAGAGCGCCGTTATGATTAGGCCCTCTACTCCAGGGCATTCATTTTTACCAACCAGGGATGCCACATCTTCTTAAACTCTTTGAGGTTACCTCTCTTTATGTAGACTGTTCTTTCTCTACATAGGGTCTCATTTACTATCCTGATCCAATTGTCTACTGTAGGGGGTTCGCTTGATTGCCATTTAATTGCAATCAATTTCCTGGCCTGAAACAAGCATCTTAAGATTGCTACTGTTTCGCTTTTCTTCTCCCCTGTTTCCATTCTATATCCCAGTATACACGCTTTAGCTTCACTCTCAAGCTTGATCCCAAATACCTCTCTTATGCTATTAATCACTCCTGTCCAGTAACGGTGCAATTTGGGGCATTTCCACAGCATATGCAGAAGATCACCAGTCCCTTGGCGTCTGGGACAGCTATCATCAATCCTCCTCCCAAATTGAAACAACCGTTTCGGGGTATAGTAGGCTCTATTTATCATCATCAAATGGGATACCCTCTGCGGGGGGATATTGAGACCATCGAGCCCATCTCCAGAATTCTCTTCCACTGCACACTAGTTATTGCACCTATATCCTCTTCCCATCTTGCCTTTACCGTTTGGAGTTTCTCTCCTTCCTTGGCTTCTTGACCCATTTGCCCATATATCTCAGATATTAACCCTTCAGTAGAGCCGACTTCTAGTATCTTTTTGAAGAGGGGGGTTTCTATCCATATCAACTGTTGTTCTGAAAATTGGGCCTTTAAGGCATGGGCTATTTGTAAATATGCGTAAGCCGTATGTTGTGGTATTTTAAACTCTCGCTTCAGGTCTAAAAAATTCTTTAACGCGTTGCCTTTATACAATTGTCTCAGTCTAGTAATACCATGTTTTTCCCATACTTTTATTTTTCCTACCTGGAGGACTTCATTTAGATTTTTGTTGTCCCATAGAGGGAAATACTCAGTAATTCCATTATAGTGTAACTGTTTTTTAACTATTGTCCATATTTTGATTATCATTTTTATTGTGGGACACTTATAGCGGAAGGAGTCCGCTTCAAGGGTTTCTATCATTGTATTATGCCCAGCTTCCGACAGCATTATTCTTCCACTTGGGGTGCCCCCCCCCCCGGAACACCACATCCTATTAATTGTTGCAATTGAGATGCCAGGAAATAACGTTCCGGGTTGGGCACCGCAAGACCTCCTTCCTTCACTGGGAGTTGCAGGGTTCGAAGCCGAATCCTGGCCTGCCCCCCCTTCCAGTGCACCAAATTTTACTTTTATTTTTTATATATTTTTTTCAGCGATATTATTGTTTTGGTATCATCTGATTATACCATACCTACAGTGACACACTATTTTCATCTGTATGGTCACTTTGTCATTATTTTGGATATTTCTGCACATTCTATCATTTATTCCCCTTGCAATTTCCTTGCAATTCCCTTGCACTTTCAGAACCAATTTATCGGTTCTTTATTGGTTCTCTATTCACATATTTTGCACGTTGCACTGTGCACCTTTTATTGCTAGAAGATTTCGTGTTCACTATTTTTAACCCAACTCGATCATCATTTTTACCCCAGCACATATATTTATTTCAGCACGGTTATTTTAGCACCATCACTTTTATTGAATATTTTTTCATTTTTTACACACGTCTTATATTTATTCAATATTTATGTGTATTGCTATTAAGGAATTTTATCTATTTAGTTCATTATTTTATGTTTTTATATATCTATTTGTGTGAAAGGTCACTTATCTTTCGGATACTCTGAGCTTTGCAAACTGGTCATTTTAGATTATTTATTGATTTACTTAAGGGTTAGCGCCACATACCCTCTTCATTCAATTTTACCTCTACAAGTGTGAGATCACTTATATGTTGGCTGCTTTCCTTTTCCATTTTTCTCCTTATTTGATTTATTAGTTTTTGGTTGAGCGCACTGGTTACCCCTATTATATAATGAATTGTTGGCTCCCGTCCCCATAATACAGAGAACAGTTATTGAAAGTCATTGATTTTTAAAAAGTTATTGTCATAAAAAGTGTTTGGGGACCCGGGTCCTGCTCCAGGGGACATGTATCAATGCAAAAAAAAGTTTTAAAAACAGACGTTTTTTCAGGAGCAGTGATTTTAATAATGCTTAAAGTGAAACAATAAAAGTGTAATATTCCTTTAAATTTCGTACCTGGGGGGGGTTTCTATAGTATGCATGTAAAGGGGCGCATGTTTCCCATGCTTAGAACTGTCCCTGCACAAAGTGTCATTTTTGCAGGAAAAAAAGCTATTTAAAATCACTCGCAGCTACAATGAATTGTTGGCTCTCGTAATACAGAGAACAGTCATTGAAAGTCATTGATAAAAATAAAAAAAAAGCGTGGGGTTCCCCCAAATTCAATTACCAGGTCCTTCAGTTCTGGTATGGATATTAAGGGGAACCCCGCGTCAAATAAAAAAAAAAATTACGTGGGGTTCCCCCTCAAAATCCAAACCAGACCCTTATCCGAGCACGCAACCTGGCAGGCTGCAGGAAAAGAGGGGGGACGAGAGCGCCCCCCTCCTGAACCATACCATCTAATCCAGCCATCTGCAGGAGTTAGTGTGTGTGTTGTGTGAGTCTAGCACAGCACAGTATACAACTTGCACCTGTATCTGCCCTTCTGCCCTGGTGTCATCGAATCCAGCCATCTGCAGGAGTTACTGTGTGTGTTGTGTGAGTGCAGCACAGCACATTATACAACCGGCACCTGTATCTGCCCTTCTACCCTGGTGTCATCTAATCCAGCCATCTGCAGGAGTTAGTGTGTGTGTGTTGTGTGAGTCTAGCACAGCACTGTATACAACCTGCACCTGTATCTGCCCTTCTGCCCTGGTGTCATCTAATCCAGCCATCTGCAGGAGTTAGTGTGTGTGTTGTGTGAGTGCAGCACAGCACTGTATACAACCTGCACCTGTATCTGCCCTTCTGCCCTGGTGTCATCTAATCCAGCCATCTGCAGGAGTTAGTGTGTGTGTTGTGTGAGTGCAGGACAGCACAGTATACAACCTGCACCTGTATCTGCCCTTCTGCCCTGTTTCATCTAATCCAGCCATATGCAGGAGTTGGTGTGTGTGTTGTGTGAGTGCAGCACAGCACAGTATACAACCTGCACCTGTATCTGCCCTTCTGCCCTGGTGTCATCTATTCCAGCCATCTGCAGGAGTTATTGTGTGTGTTGTGTGAGTGCAGCACAGCACAGTATACAACCTGCACCTGTATCTGCCCTTCTACCCTGGTGTCATCTAATCCAGCCACCTGCAGGAGTAATTGTGTGTGTTGTGTGAGTGCAGCACAGCACAGTATACAACCTGCACCTGTATCTGCCCTTCTGCCCTGGTGTCATCTAATCCAGCCATCTGCAGGAGTTAGTGTGTGTGTTGTGTGAGTGCAGCACAGTATACAACCTGCACCTGTATCTGCCCTTCTGCCGTGGTATCATCTAATCCAGCAATCTGCAGGAGTTAGTGTGTGTGTTGTGTGAGTGCAGCACAGTATACAACCTGCACCTGTATCTTCCCTTCTGCCCTGGTGTCATCTAATCCAGCCATCTGCAGGAGTTAGTTGTGTGTTGTGTGAGTGCAGCACAGCACAGTGTTGTGTGAGTGCAGCACAGCACAGTATACAACATGCACCTGTATCTGCCCTTCTGCCCTGGTGTCATCTAATCCAGCCATCTGCAGGAGTTAGTGTGTGTGTTGTGTGAGTGCAGGACAGCACAGTATACAACCTGCACCTGTATCTGCCCTTCTGCCCTGTTTCATCTAATCCAGCCATATGCAGGAGTTGGTGTGTGTGTTGTGTGAGTGCAGCACAGCACAGTATACAACCTGCACCTGTATCTGCCCTTCTGCCCTGGTGTCATCTATTCCAGCCATCTGCAGGAGTTATTGTGTGTGTTGTGTGAGTGCAGCACAGCACAGTATACAACCTGCACCTGTATCTGCCCTTCTACCCTGGTGTCATCTAATCCAGCCACCTGCAGGAGTAATTGTGTGTGTTGTGTGAGTGCAGCACAGCACAGTATACAACCTGCACCTGTATCTGCCCTTCTGCCTCGGTGTCATCTAATCCAGCCATCTGCAGGAGTTAGTGTGTGTGTTGTGTGAGTCTAGCACAGCACTGTATACAACCTGCACCTGTATCTGCCCTTCTGCCCTGGTGTCATCTAATCCAGCCATCTGCAGGAGTTAGTGTGTGTGTGTGTGTGTGTGTGTTGTGTGAGTCTAGCACAGCACAGTATACAACCTGCACCTGTATCTGCCCTGGTGTCATCTAATCCAGCCACCTGCAGGAGTTAGTGTGTGTGTTGTGTGAGTCTAGCACAGTAGCACAGCACAGTATACAACCTGCACCTATATCTGCCCTTCTGTCCTGGTGTCATCTAATCCAGCCATCTGCAGGAGTTACTGTGTGTGTTGTGTGAGTCTAGCACAGCACAGTATACAACCTGCACCTGTATCTGCCCTTCTGCACTGGTGCCATCTAATCCAGCTATCTGCAGGAGTTAGTGTGTGTGTTGTGTGAGTGCAGCACAGCACAGTATACAACCTGCACCTGTATCTGCCCTTCTGCCCTGGTGTCATCTAATCCAGCAATCTGCAGGAGTTAGTGTGTGCGTTGTGTAAGTGCAGCACAGCACAGTATACAACCTGCACCTGTATCTGCCCTTCTGTCCTGGTGTCATCTAATCCAACCAGCTGCAGGAGTTAGTGTGTGTGTTGTGTGAGTGTAGAACAGCACAGTATACAACCTGCACCTGTATCTGCCCTTCTGCCCTGGTGTCATCTAATCCAGCCATTTGCATGAGTTATTGTGTGTGTTGTGTAAGTCCAGCACAGCACAGTATACAACCTGCACCTGTATCTGCCCTTCTGCCCTGGTGTCATCCAATCCAGCCATCTGCAGGAGTTAGTGTGTGTGTTGTGTGAGTGCAGCACAGCACAGTATACAACCTGCACCTGTATCTGCCTTTCTGTCCTGGTGTCATCTAATCCAGCCATCTGCAGGAGTTAGTGTGTGTGTGTTGTGTGAGTCTAGCACAGCACAGTATACAACCTGCACCTGTATCTGCCCTTCTGCCCTGGTGTCATCTAATCCAGCCATCTACAGGAGTTAGTGTGTGTGTTGTGTGAGTGCAGCACAGCACAGTATACAACCTGCACCTGTATCTGCCCTTCTGCCCTGGTGTCATCTAATCCAGCCATCTGCAGGAGTTAGTGTGTGTGTGTTGTGTGAGTGCAGCACAGCACAGTATACAACCTGCACCTGTATTTGCCCTTCTGCCCTGGTGTCATCTAATCCAGCCATCTGCAGGAGTTAGTGTTTGTGTTGTGTGAGTGCAGCACAGCAGAGTATACAACCTGCACCTATATCTGCCCTTCTGCCCTGGTGTCATCTAATCCAGCCATCTGCAGGAGTAAGTGTGTGTGTTGTGTGACTTCAGCACAATATACACTTCCCAATAGCTGTTTTTCCCATCTTCCTGCAGGCCATTACAATGTCTGGAAGGCCAACAAGGAGAGGCAGACAGTCACGAGCCAAGAAAACAGGGCAAGCAGGCTCTGTGTCTAGAGACAACAGTGCTGGTTGTGGACGCGGTGCATCGTCATCAGCACGTGGCCATGGGACTCGCTTGTCCTTATTTTCGGCTGACTGGACATGTTGAGCCACATCATGCCAAATGCTTGGTAGAGTGGATGACCAAGCCCTCTCATCCTGCTCCTCCTCTCTCAACCAGGCTAAGGGTACTGGCAAAGCAGCTGCCAACGCGTACTCAATGTCATCAGTCACCCTTTCCCTAGACCCACCATGTCCTCCTGAGGAGTCCCCCGAACTGTTTGAGCACAGTGTTGGGTACATGCTCCAGGAGGATGCCCAGCGTTTTGAAGGCTCCGATGATGATACCCAGCTAGAGGAAGGCAGTAGCGTGATCGCAGAGAGAGGGGATGCTCAAGGACAGCAATCTGGCAGTCATGTTCCACCAGCTGCAGCATACTGCCAGGTTTGCTCCAGTGGTGTAGAGGGAGGGGATGATGAGGTCACTAACTCCACATGGGTGCCTGAACGGAGAGAGGAGGAGGCGGCACATCTCCAACCAGGCAGGATGCCCTCCGTGGGGCCAGCTTGATGGCAGAACACCAACTGAATCACACCGCAGAGCTCCGCCTGTGCAGGGCGCTGTCTCTGTGCGTTATTAAAAAAGTTCTTTGGTGTGGGCCTTTTTTGAGACGAGTGCATCAGATCGCACCGCTGCTATTTGCAACATATGTCTCAAGCATATTTTGCGTGGCCAAAACATCAGCCGCTTGGGCACCACAAGCATGACCAGACATATGTTGACCTGCCATGCAGCTCATTGGCAAGCGCACCTAAAAGACCCACACCAAAGAACAAAGCAGACCTCTCCCTGCTCCTCATCAGCTGGGATCTCCAACCCCACTATACCTTCAGTCCTCTCTGAAAGCTGCACTGAGAGGAATGAAGGTGTAGAATTAGGTGTGTCACAGCCAAGTACTTGCGGGCACTCTGCTAGCAGTACACCGACGTCCGTTTGTACCAGGCAAATTTCCCTGCCCCAGCTGCTGGACCGACAAAAGAAGTTCCCTCCCAGCCATCCACATGCCCAGCGGTTGAATGCTAGCTTGGCTAAATTGCTAGCACTTCAACTGCTGCCTTTTCAGTTGGTAGACTCGGCCCTCTTCCGTGAGTTTGTGCAATGTGCGGTTCCTCAGTGGCAGGTTCCCAAATGCCACTTTTTCTCACGTAAGGCGATTCCGGCTCTCTACCGGCATGTGGAAGGCAATTTCTTGGCCTCGCTGGACAGGGCGGTCAGCGGAAGGTGCATATTACCGCTGACTCATGGTCCAGCAGGCATGGACAGGGACGTTACCTATCTTTCACGGCCCATTGGGTCACTCTTTTGGCAGCTGGGACGGATGCAGGACAAGGTGCAGTAGTGTTGGAGGTTGTTCCGCCACCACGCCTCCAAAATGCTACTACTGGTTGTGACACACCTCTCTCCTCCACCCCCTCCTCTTCTTCTTCCTCCATGGCCTCTTCGAGTGCTCTGTCTTCGGAACCAGCGGTGCTCCGTAGGCGTCCAAGGGGCTACGCAAGTACGCAGGCAAAAAGATGCAATGCCGTGCTTGAGCTGTTGTGTTTGGGGGACAGGAGCCACACTGGGGCAGAGGTTCTGTCAGCTCTGCAGGGGCAGGCCGAGAGGTGGTTGATGCCACGCCAGCTTAAGCCAGGAATGGTGGTTTGTGACAATGGCACCAACCTCCTCTCCGCCCTGTGACAGGGACAACTGACCCATGTGCCCTGTATGGCTCACGTCCTTAACCTGGTGGTGCAGCAGTTCTTGGGCAGGTACCCAGGCTTACAGGATGTCCTGAGGCAGGCCAGGAAAGTCTGTGTGCATTTCCGACGATCATATAATGCCAGTGCTCGGCTGGCTGAGCTGCAAAAGGTGTTGAACCTGCCCAAGAACCGCCTTATATGTGACATGCCCACCAGGTGGAACTCAATGTTGGCCATGCTGCAGCGACAGCACATGCAGCAGAGGGCCATCAATGAGTACCTGTGTGACTACGGCACCAGGACAGGGTCAGGGGAGCTCCTGATTTTTTTCACCACACCAGTGGAGCATGATCATGGATGCATGCACTGTCCTGTCACCATTTGAGGAGGCCACGAGGATGGTGAGCAGTGACAGTGCATGCATCAGTGACACTGTACCTCTTGTCCACCTCTTGTTGGAGCATAAGCTGCGTGGAATAATGGACAGGGCACTTGAGGCAGAACAGAGGCAGGAAGAGGAGGACTTCCTTGCCTCTTAAGGCCCCCTTTATCCAGACAGTGTTCCTTCTCTCCCACCCTTCACACAGGAAGAGGATGAGGAGGAGGAGGATTGTGTCAGCATGGAGGTGGAGCCTGGCACTCAGCATCAGCAGCAGCAGTCTTTTAGGGATAATTTACAGTCCCAAGAAACCGGTGGACTTGTACGTGGCTGGGAGGAGGTGGCTGGCGATCATGTCGTCCTCAGTGACCCAGAAGACTCCGGACCCAATGCCTCAGCTAACCTACGTTGCATGGCCTCCCTGATCCTGCAAAGCCTGCGGAAGGATCCTCGTATTCTTCGGATCAAGGAGAGGGACCATTACTGGCTGGCCACTCTCCTTGATCCACAGTACAAGGGTAAGGTTGCGGACCTTATCTTGCCGTCGCAGAGGGAGCAGAGGATGTGACATCTCAGGGAGGCCTTGCAGAAAGGTCTGGGCAACGCGTTCCCAGAGACTGGGAGGTTACAAACTCCTGGTCCTGGACGACGTGTTGCTGAGGCTTCGGTCAGTAGCAGAAGGAGCGGTGGGGAAGGTGGACCTCTGACAATTGATGCGTTCAGACAATTTTTTAGTCCGCAGCCCCAAGGTATGATCGGTTCCAGCAACCATCGCCAGTGTCTTAAATACATGGTGCAGGAATACCTAGGGGCAAGGTCAGACTTGGACACCTTTCCCCCCGAAAATACTCTGGCTTACTGGGTCTTGAGGATGGATCACTGGAACTTGCACAGTATGCAATTGAGCTACTGGCCTGTCCTGCATCCAGCGTTCTTTCGGAACGCACATTCAGTGCTGCTGGAGGCTTTGTCACTGATCACAGGGTGCGCCTGTCCACCAACTCGGTTGATCGACTGACCTTCATAAAGATGAATCAGTCTTGGATCACCACCAGCTATCAGTCACCTGAAGCTGATATAACTGAAAAATGTATTTTGAAATTATCACATCCCTTCAAGACTGCCTATGCTGATGCTGAGTGACTGTCCTGTTATGTTGACTGACTATCCTCTTCCTCCTCAATGATCCTGATGATAGCTTGGAAGAACATTTTTGTTTCTGGGTGCCACCACCAGTGGCTAAGGCCCAATTTTTCAGCCTCTGTTTAACAGGGGCGTGTAATTACAATTTTGGTCTCATTTCTGTGCTCCAAGTACAGTATCTGTGAGGGGTTGCAGTGTTGTGGCACCAGCACCAGTGCCTAAGGCACAATTTCTCAGCCCCTGTTTAACAGGGGCATGTAATTACAATTTTTTATGCAATGCTTTGCAACAGGTCTCATTGCTGTGCTCCAAGTACAGTATCTGTGAGGGGTTGCAGTGTTGTGGCACCAGCACCAGTGCCTAAGGCACAATTTTTCAGCCCCTGTTTAACAGGGGCATGTAATTACAAATCTTGATCTAATAATTCACAGCAGGGCCCATTCCTGCGCCCACTAAGAGTAACTGTGAGGGCTTACAGTGTTGTGGCAACACCGTCCACCACCACCACCAAAGGCCCAATTTTTCACCGTCCACCACCAAAACCACCACCAAAGGCCCAATT
The DNA here is from genome assembly GCA_028564925.1 of Lithobates sylvaticus. NCBI lineage: Eukaryota > Metazoa > Chordata > Amphibia > Anura > Ranidae > Lithobates > Lithobates sylvaticus. Next base: position 24,844,186 of record CM053029.1, read on the forward strand.
TTTCTGCCCCTGTTCAACAGGTGCATGCAATTACAATTCTTGATCTAATAATTCACAGCAGGGCCCATTCCTGTGCCCACCAAGAGTAACTGTGAGGGCTTACAGTGTTGTGGCAACACCGTCTGTAAGGAAATGTGGGAAGTGTAGAGTTACCCTTTAAGATTTAATAATATTGTACAAAGATGTTTTTCTGTAGAAACTCACTCTAACTCTGTTTATCTCACACAAGTTTACTTCTCTGTAGAAAATGTGCTTCTCACGTCAGCTTTTTCCTTTGCGTGTTTACCAAAAAAGTGTTTACCAGAAAATGCTGAGAACCTTGTCAAGGACATATATTGCGTGCAACATTTTTAGAGTAAATTGTGATGTTGAGTCTGAGGGCAGAAATATTATGAATGTCTTGCAGATCAATATTGATTGTATAACAAAATGCTTGAATGTGATTGGTTGTTCATGGGGCGTTCTCCCTATGCAACCCGCAACGCCCCTTTTTGATTATTGCATATGCTCTGTATAGCTGGAAAAATAAACGTATTCTTGATCAAACCACATACGGTGTATGGTGTCTTTTTGCCTGTCCGGACAGACAGGGGAGGAGGAGAGAGTTTTTCCATTGACCGTCAAAGTCCAGCTGAGGGAAAGAGGAGCTGAGAGGGACACTACAGAAAACTTAACACCGTCCACCACCACCACCAAAGGCCCAATTTTTCTGCCCCTGTTCAACAGGGGCATGCAATTACAATTCTTGATCTAATAATTCACAGCAGGGCCCATTCCTGCGCCCACCAAGTGTAACTGTGAGGGCTTACAGTGTTGTAGCACCAGCACCACCACCAAAGGCCCAATTTTTCCTACCACTGTTCAACAATGGCATGTAATTACAATTCCTGATATAATAGTTCACAGCAGGGCGTTCCAGCGCCCACCAAAAGCGTAAAAATTGATTTTTTTGGATGAAGCTACACTTAAAATGCACCTGTTCAAAGTTACAAACAGATTCTACCTAAGAACAAACCTACAGTCCCTGTCTTGTTTGCACCGCCTGTATACTGCTGTTCAGAGTATATAGGGTTGCAGGTATAGGGATTTATTTTGGGTGCGGGGTTCCCCTTAATATCCATACAAGACCCAAAGGGGCTGGTAAAGGGCTGGGTTAGAGGGGGGTGATGGGGTAGCCATGCCATTTTTCTCAAAGATTTTCATCCATATTGCCAGGACAAGACATGACATTAAAGCCGCAAGCAGTTTTAAATGGCTTATTTTTTCCCTTTACAAATGTCATTTTGTGCAGGGACAGTTCTAAACACGGGAAACACATGCCATTTCACAGGCATACTTTAGACACCTCCCAGGTACCATATTTAAAGGAATATTTCACTTTTTTTTCACTTTATGCATCTTTAAAATGACTGCTCCATAAAAAACATCCGTTTTTAAAACTTCTTTTTGCATTGATACTTGTCCCCTGGGGCAGGAACCGGGTCCCCAAACCTTTTTTATGACAATAACATGCATATTGGCCGTTATAATTAGCACTTTAGATTTTGAAAGTTTGCATCCATTGTAACTAATAGGGTTCTAACCCGGGGGTGTTTGGCTCATCCCTACTCAATACATATGTCAATGGGTTGTTGTCTGTGTAGACTGTGAATGTTGGAGCGTAGTATAAGTAATCTCTGAATTTGTCACAGACTGCCCACTTGAGAGCTAAAAACTCAAGTTTACCAGAGTGAAGATGGTAATTGTAAGGAGAAAATAAAACCGCGCTTGCAACTAGAATAATAAAAGAAAAAAGAACAAAAACCAGGCTGCCACTTAAAGTGGGATACACACACTAATCAGTATAACAAAAGAAAAAAGTAGCGCCAAAAAACAATAATTAAAAGTTTGTATCAACAGGGATAATGAATGTTCCCGGTTATATGGTCAGATAAATCATATGGTAAATAAATCCAGACCAATAGGTACAGTTCATGAAATGGGCAAAGTTCAAATATTGCTGTAGATAATTAGTTAGGCTATACACCAGACCAAATAGCCACATCCAGGACAAGTAGAGATCGACACACCAGTGTGAATGATATGCAATAAGTGACAGGAAACACGGACCCTCCACCACTACAAGATGTGCCCTTACCGAATGGCAGAGCATATAAAGCTCTGTAATGGAATGATCGGATGTGAGTCTCCAGGGCTTGAGGTCTGTTTTCACCAGGGCTCTTTGCTGTCAATGGATACTTTTGATATGTCCCCAGCTTCTAAGTCTCCCAGTTCCTGGTATTAAGTATAGGCTCACCGATTCGTTGGGGGAAGAAAAGGACCACCAATAGTGTAATTCCGTTGGGTAATTTATTTAAAAAACAATAGTAAAAACTTACATTTAGTAAAAACATAGACACAAAAGATGGTAATTGGGCTCTGCTGGAGTCAATGTTCTGGAGCCAAACTCAATAGCGCAGAGTTTTTCTCCTTGTCGCTGGTACAGTACCTAGGCCTTCATTGGAAGCATCCGTGTGTAAGACGAAGGGTAAGTCAAAATCAGGGTATGCTAGTATTGGTGGATTGGTTAGCATGTCCACCAGTCTGGATACTACAGCTTGATGTTTGGGTGTCCGTTGAATCTGTGTTTTAGACAGCACTTGTGCTTTGTTCCCGTTTTTCTTTGTCCCTCCCCTCGATTGTTTTTGGTGATGGGTGTAGCAGATTCTTTCTCAGTGTTCTGCAAAAGTTCATACAGTGGTTTTGCAAGTCGAGAGAAATCTTGAATGAAGGACCTGTAGTAGCTCAGGAATCCTAACAAAGATCTGACTCCTCCCACAGTTTTTGGTTCTTTCCTTTTCAAATGTAATACCGCTTCAAGATCTTTTGGGTCAATTTTTATGCCTTCTTCTGACACCATTCGTCCAAGGTATCGAATCTGTCGTTTAAGAGTTCACACTTCTTCGGTCTAAGTTTGATACCATGCTCGCACATTCGACTAAGCACTTGCCTAATATCATTGACATGCTCCTGATGCCCTCTAGTACATTCTCCATGCATCTTTGAAAAGCTGCTGGGGCATTAGTTAAGCCGAACAGAATACGATTCCACTCTAGGAGTCCCCAGGGGGTGCTGAAAGCCGTCAGATGTCTGGAGTCTTCATGCACAAAGCCTTGATGATACGCACTACCCTGGTCCAGTATTGGAAACCATGTAAATCCTCCTAAGCTATCCAGCAGATCTTGTATTCTGGGTAGTGGATGTCTATCTGGGATAGTCTTTCGGTTTAACTCCCTAAAGTCAACACATAGTCGTAGGCTACTATCCTTCTTTTGAACACAGACAACTGGTGATGAGTATGCGGAAGAAGATTTTGTTACCTAACCTCGATCAAGAAGGTTTTAGATATATTCTTTCACTTCCTTGTATAGGGGTTTCGGTATCGAATTGTAGTGTTTCTGGACAGGAGTTTCATCTTTCAGACTTATCCTCAGTTTCAGGTTAGGAATGCATCCTATGTCTCCCTCATCTCGAGCAAAGACATCTGATTCGTCATATAACATTTGTCTCGCTATCTCCTGTTTTTCTTCTGAGAGATCTTCCAAATTGACAGGTGGGTGCCACTTAACAGATTTGTTAGTGGGTAGCTGATTTCCAGTGTCCACTTGATTCAACTGGTTTACATGAAACACCCTTTTCTTCTGGTCAATTCTCTTTCCATCGTCTTTGTTTGGAAACAACGGTAGAATCTCGGCTGCTGGAGAAATGGTACCCAATACTGTTCTGGGGGGAAGGTAGATATCATGTTGAGCACGGTTCAGTATAGGTATCTTCACCAGTTTAGAGAACCCATTTGGCACATCTACCACTGAAGGAAATAGTTCAAGTCCTTCCTCAACTGGATATTCTGGAAGTGGTTCAAATGGCATGATTCCTCCTTTTGGCCACGCTCTAATTCTGCATTTGACTTCACAGATCTCGCCCCCTTTAATCTGGAGTCCCTTCTTCCCCACTTTGACCATACGACTATCAGACATTTCCCCTGGGTCAGTTGCTTGACTGACAGCATTGACAATGTTATTCGCTACACTCTGTCTTACTTTCATAGCTTCACTCAGCAAGATAGTCAGGTTTTGGGTGCTGTTTGCTCAGTCACGGTTTTCTCTGATCAATTCTTTGATCACATTAAACCCAAGAATTGGAGTGTCATTACAGCAGTCACTCACCAGCATTAGCACATAGATGGCGGAGTTTCCATGTCCACTACTTTCAAATTCCAGGCAGACTTCAATCCATCCAAAGAATGGAATGATAGAACCATTTGCAGCTGTAATAGATAAGTTGTCATCACAAAGTAAATCTTGTATGTGCCTAATAGAGATGCTGGGTAGAAACTTTTCTAACCATGCCTTCCCGACAATGCTGACCTGAGCTCCTGTGTCCATCAACATGTCCACTGAAACACCATTCATCTGACATGACAGTAGGCATTTTTCTCCAATTAATTGTGCTATGCGTTGTTTGGAGAATCCCTTCTCTTTTGGGGGTGTTCTAGTTGACCGGTGGGTGAATACCCTGTTTACCTTTGCACGGGACAGATCATTTGAGGTGGTCATTGGTTGTCCCCTCCCAGTGACCGTCTGTCGTTTCCCTGCCTTCTTTTCTTCAAGCAATCAACCGCTCTGTGTCCTGTCCAACCACAGTAGAAACAATAGTAGCAGTTCGGACTCTCTCGTTTAATGCAATCATCACACCTGGGCTTGCAGTGAGCTGCATCTGGAACTGGAACATTGGTTAGAGGCTTAGTCATTTGGTTTCCAACAACAGGAGTTTGGTTCATCATCTTTTCCACGTTCTTTGTGAGAGCAGAGACCTTTGTTGTTAGTTCCATTAATGCAGTGTGATTTTCTCTAGCATCTCCCTCAACTCTCTTTTGCAAGGTGTCTTTTTCACTATTCCCTGGTGTTTGTGATGAATGAACAGTAAGAGGTTTATGTTCAGGTGTACTGTTAAAGCGTCTCTGCCTTTCTGTTTCCTCATCAACTGATCTGGTGACCTGCTCTATGATAAAGTCATCCGTTACTGTCAAATCAGACACGTAAGGCTTGATATCTCGTCTAACATTAGAATTTTTCTCATTTAGTCCCTGATACAGTGTATGAAGGAATATGCCTTGCACCATTTTTTTGTCATAGTTAAGCTCTCGCCTATCATGTTGTGATGTAGACAGAACTTTTTGTTTTAACCCCACTAGCCTGTAAACAAATTGTTGTGCTGTTTCTCTTTCTTGTTGGGTAGCATTGCTAAGGTCCTGAAATAACTCATTACCACTACGTTCTCTCATATGTGACTTCAAAAACCTTTTCAATTCAGTAACAGTAAGATCATCTTTGTCAGTCAACATATCTTTAAAATGACCAGGTTTGATTATTCTCAACACGGTGCGTATAATTTCAGATTCGGGGAATTTCTCTATTAGACCCTCGTCAATTTGTCTGCACGCGCTACTATAACTCATGTCCGAACCATGATCTGAAATTACACCACCATGCATTTTGAATTCTCTACGTGGCAATAAAGCAACAACATCAGTTAATCTCACCACCTCCGATACCTGTTCAGTCCTTGCAGTCCCACTACTTATTTTTTTTGCAGCGGTTGCAATGTCCACAGTTGGTGTACTTTCCTTGTTAAGTTTTAGTTCATTGATTTTGTCTTGGATGATGAGTAGGTAAGACATACCTTGATCTTCTAACTTTTCCAGCTGATCACTTCTCAAGTAGTCTGCAATAAATTCAACGAGTTCCATTTCATTGGTACCAGTCACTGATGGAACGTCCACATCTCTTTCATCTTCCAGCGTAATAGCGAGGCTATGCAGCTGTTCTTCACTAAGCAGATGAATTTGTTTCCGGATATCCCACATCAGCGCACGACGAGGAGACGCCATCTCTGTTGCACTCTGAAGACTTGCACTCACGAGGCAAACAACACTCACGACTCTCCTTGTAGCTCTGCAGTAGGCTCACGCTTGTCTCGCGCTTCCCTCTTGAGGCCGGTAACACGTCCATCTCCGATAGTCCGTCCATCACCGAGAGTCCGTCCATCACCGAGAGTCCGTCCATCACCGAGAGTCAGTCCATCACCGAGAGTCAGTCCATCACCGATAGTCGGTTCATCACCGAGAGTCGGTCCATCACCGAGAGTCCGTCCATCACCAAGAGTCGGTCCAGCGGAGGTGAGGGGCCCCCAGAACTGTCTCGTGTTTAATATGCTCAGAAATAACCACGTTGGGTGTTTCTGTGTGTTTTGTACAATAAACCACCAGAAGAGGAAGTTTCTATCTCGTGTTTTGATGCCTCATAAGAAAATATCGCTGAGATGGTCATTTCCAGGAACCTCCTCACCACTGAAATCTTTCATTCCTCAAACTCATCAGAATTTTTTCTCCAATATGGTGGAGGAAACAAGAACAGATTACACGTCTGATACTGAAACCAATCTGTCCCAAAACAGCTGTCTTCTCTACCAACTCAGAAGATTGTACAATCAGATTGTATGGTGTGTGTGGTCGGCTTTATGGAGATTGTACATTCAGATTGTATGGTGTGTGGTCGGCTTTATGGAGATTGTACAATCAGATTGTATGGTATGTGGTCGGCTTTATGGAGATTGTACATTCAGATTGTATGGTGTGTGTGTGGTCAGCTTTATGGAGATTGTATGGAAAATGCTGAAGACATCATGCACACCGCACCATGTCATGAACACGCAGAATCTCACGTATTACAGAACATGGAATCCCGACGTCATGCCTTGTGTTTGCGGTATCGTTGGATGTGAATGTCTACCCAAATGTGTGGGGGAGGGGAATATTTCCCATCTAAGGGATCTCGGGGAGGGGAAGCTCGGGATGTGTATGAACTCCTCTGTGGCAAATAAGGCAACACCATATAAAAACCCTGCCCCCTGTGTCGCCCATCATAGTGTGACTGCTATAATATTAGCTCCTCCCACACACTCCTCATTGGGTCTTTACACTGCGGACAAACTTCCCCATCATGAACAGAGGGCGGGAGGTGTCTACGGGAGGAATTAGAGACACATATGTATGGCATATTGGTAGGCCCTGCCCCCTTGCTGCATTTTTTGGTGGGTGAGGTGACTGTTGTCACATTTCAGGTAGGTGGGGGATGGGCCTCACATTTCAGGTAGGTGGAGGATGGGCTTCACATTTCAGGTAGGTGGGAGACAGGCCTCAGATTTCAGGTAGGTTGAGGGTGGGCCTCACATTTCAGGTAGGTGGCAGGTGGGCCTCACATTTTAGGTAGGTGGAGGATGGGCCTTACATTTTAGGTAGGTGGCAGATGGGCCTCACATTTCAGGTAGGCGGCAGATGGACCTCACATTTTAGGTAGGTGGAGGATGGGCCTCACATTTCAGGTAGGTGGCAGGTGGGACTCACATTTCAGGTAGGTGGAGAAGGGGCCTCGCATTTCAGGAAGGTGGAGAAGGGCCCTCACATTTCAGGTAGGTGGGGGATGGGCCTCACATTTTAGGTAGGTGGAGAAGGGGCCTCACATTTCAGGTAGATAGAGGAGGGGCCTTACATCTCAGGTCGGTGGCGGATGGGCCTCACATTTTAGGTAGGTGGCGGATGGGCCTCACATTTTAGGTAGGTGGCGGATGGGCCTCACATTTTAGGTAGGTGGCGGACGGGCCTCACATTTCAGGTAGGTGACAGATGGGCCTCACACTGATGTGGAGAGTCATTGGGCACCATATTTGTGTATTTTGCACATTGTTGCTCTTCACATGTAGGCCATCTACCCAGTGGTGTCGGCAGGGGGGCTGACTCTGGCTGAAGCCCCGAGTGGGTCCCAACAAGCCCTGGGTCTTGGGTGGGCACTGTCATATTATTAGCCCAGAGTGCCGCCACCTGCCGCTGAGCGGGGACTGATCTCATTTCGAGTGCTGCCAAGTGCAGCCGAGCGCCGCCGAGTCGCATAGCAGGTTCCGCCTTCTGGAGCCTGCAGCACCTATGATAGACGTCCCACTGGTCCAATGGTGGGACAGCGGGATGTGTGACGTCCATCATAGGCACTGCAGGCTCTAGAAGGTGGGAATTACAATGCAGCCGCTGCGCCACATCGATCCCCGCTCAGGCGGGCGGCTCTCCTCCTCTCCTCTTGCTGCTTCGCACACCGCGGCTGAGTTTCTGAAGTCTAACAACATGAAGTCTGTCTCCCGGTCAGGTAGGTCAGTGTGTGTATGTCAGGTAGGTCAGTGTATGTCAGGTAGGTAGGTTAGTATATGTATGTCAGGTAGGTCAGTGTATGTCAGGTAGGTAGGTCAGTGTATGTATGTCAGGTAGGTCAGTGTAGGTCAGTGTATGTATGTCAGGTAGGTCAGTGTATGTATGTCAGGTAGGTCAGTGTATGTCAGGTAGGTAGGTCAGTGTATATTTGTCAGGTAGGTCAGGTAGGTAGGTCAGTGTGCAGTGATGGAACTAACACCGCTAAAGTAAACGGCATTACGTAACGCCGTTACTTTAGAAGGTAACGAGTAATCTAACTGATTACTCGTCCCCTCGCGGTAACGCCGTTCCCATTACTGGGGCGGCGTTACCGCAATTACCAGCCGCGATCCGCGGAGCCGTCCGCGGCCTCGGCCTTAGGAAAGGCCGCGGCTTCGGCTTAGCTCCGGAGCGGCGGCCATCTTGGTGCACCCGATGGCCGCAGCTCCGGCCTAGCTCCGGAGCGGCGGCCATCTTGGTGCACCCGTCGGCCGTTTACAATGTGATTGCTCCGTCAAATGACGGAGCAATCACTTGTAAACAAACCGGCGTCAAGATGACGCCGGTCTCCCCTCTGTGTACACATCTGTACAGTGGAGGGGAGAGATCGGATGGCAGCAGCCATCCCTCCATACCCTGCCAATACTCTGCAATACCCAGCCAATACTCTGCCAATACTCTGCAACACCCTGCCAATACCCAGCCAATATCCTGCCAATACCCTGCAATACTCTGCAATACCCAGCCAATACCCAGCCAGTACCCAGCCAGTACCCTGCCAATACCCAGCCAGTACTCTGCCAATACTCTGCAATACCCAGCCAGTACCCTGCCAATACCCAGCCAATACTCTGCCATACTCTGCCATACTCTGTCATACTCTGCAATACCCAGCCAGTACTCTGCCAATACTCTGCAATACTCTGAAATACCCAGCCAGTACTCTGCCAATACTCTGCAATACTCTGCAATACCCAGCCAGTACTCTGCCAATACTCTGCAATACCCAGCCAGTACCCAGCCAGTACTCTGCCAATACTCTGCAATACCCAGCCAGTACTCTGCCAATACCCAGCCAGTACTCTGCCAATCCTCTGCAATACCCAGCCAGTACTCTGCCAATACCCAGCCAGTACTCTGCCAATACTCTGCAATACTCTGCCAATACCCAGCCAGTACTCTGCCAATACTCTGCAATACCCAGCCAGTACCCAGCCAGTACTCTGCCAATACTCTGCAATACCCAGCCAGTACTCTGCCAATACCCAGCCAGTACTCTGCCAATACTCTGCAATACTTTGCAATACCCAGCCAGTACTCTGCCAATACTCTGCAATACCCAGCCAGTACCCAGCCAGTACTCTGCCAATACTCTGCAATACCCAGCCAGTACTCTGCCAATACCCAGCCAGTACTCTGCCAATCCTCTGCAATACCCAGCCAGTACTCTGCCAATACCCAGCCAGTACTCTGCCAATACTCTGCAATACTCTGCCAATACCCAGCCAGTACTCTGCCAATACTCTGCAATACCCAGCCAATACTCTGCAATACTCTGCAACACCCTGCCATACTCTGCCATACTCTGCCATACTCGGTGATACCCAGCCATACTCTGTGATACCCAGCCGTACCCAGCCATGCTCAGCCGTACCCAGCTATACTCAGACAATATTACAGTTGGGGAGATTACGTGGATATTACAGTGGGGGAGATTGTGGATATTACAGTGGGGGCTTTATGGTGGTGGAATTTTCAAAGGTTTTTGCAAATTCAATTATTATTTGCTGATCCGAAAAATTATCCGATCCCTGACTCTGATCCGAGCAACAATCCGATCCGCGAGTTTGGGGGGAGCAGATGTACAGAGGGGGAACAGATATATGTGTGTGTGGGGGGGGGACAGACGTGTAGTGGGGTACAGAGGGTGAACAGATATATGTGTGTGTGGGGGGGGGGGACAGATGTGTAGTGGGGTACAGAGGGGAAACAGATATATGTGTTGGGGGGAACAGACATGCAGGGGGGTACAGAGGGGAAATAGACGTGCAGGGGGGAACGCGCCCCTTGCTTACAGTAATACTAGACCCGCCCCTAAGAATATTAAAAAAAAAGTCAGTTACTTTGCTAATTACTAATTACTTTTCCAATGTAGTAACTGAGTTACTAACTCAATTACTTTTTTGGGAGAAGTAATTTGTAACTTAACTAATTACTTTTTTAAAGTAAGATGACCAACACTGTCAGTGTGTGACACAATCCTCCTCCTCCTCCTCCTCATCCTCTTCCTGTGTGATGGGTGGGAGAGAAGGAACACTGTCTGGATAAAGGGGGCCTTGAAAGGCAAGGAAGTCCTCCTCTTCCTGCCTCTGTTCTGCCTCAAGTGCCCTGTCCATTATCCCACGCAGCGTATGCTCCAACAGGTGGACAAGAGGTACAGTGTCACTGATGCATGCACTGTCACTGCTCACCATCCTCGTGGCCTCCTCAAATGGTGACAGGACAGTGCATGCATCCCTGATCATGCTCCACTGGCGTGGGGGAAAAATCAGAGCTCCCCTGACCCTGTCCTAGTGTCGTAGTCGCACAGGTACTCATTGATGGCCCTCTGCTGCGTGTGCAGTCGCTGCAGCATGGCCAACGTTGAGTTCCACCTGGTGGGCATGTCACATATAAGGCGGTTCTTGGGCAGGTTCAACTCCTTTTGCAGCTCAGCCAGCCGAGCACTGGCATTATATGATCGTCGGAAATGCACACAGACTTTCCTGGCCTGCCTCAGGACATCCTGTAAGCCTGGGTACCTGCCCAAGAACCGCTGCACCACCAGGTTAAGGACGTGAGCCATACAGGGCACATGGGTCAGCTATCCCTGTCGCAGGGCAGAGAGGAGGTTGGTGCCATTGTCACAAACCACCATTCCTGGCTTAAGCTGGTGTGGCGTCAACCACCTCTCGGCCTGCCCCTGCAGAGCTGACAGAACCTCTGCCCCAGTGTGGCTCCTGTCCCCCAAACACACCAGCGCAAGCACAGCATGGCATCTTTTTGCCTGCGTACTTGCGTAGAACCTTGTACGCCTACGGAGCACCACTGGTTCCGAGGACAGAGCACTCGAAGAGGCCATGGAGGAAGAAGAAGAGGAGGGGGTGGAGGAGAGAGGTGTGCCACAACCAGTAGTAGCATTTTGGAGGCGTGGTGGCAGAACAACCTCCAACACTACTGCACCTTGTCCTGCATCCTTCCCAGCTGCCAAAAGAGTGACCCAATGGGCTGTGAAAGATAGGTAACGTCCCTGTCCATGCCTGCTGAACCATGAGTCAGCGGCAATATGCACCTTACTGCTGACCGCCCTGTCCAGCGAGGCCAAGACATTGCCTTCCACATGCCGGTAGAGAGCCGGAATCGCCTTCCGTGAGAAAAAATGGTGTTTGGGAACCTGCCACTGAGGACCGCACATTGAACAAACTCACGGAAGGGGGCCGAGTCTACCAACTGAAAAGGCAGCAGTTGAAGTGCTAGCAATTTAGCCAAGCTAGCATTCAACCGCTGGGCATGTGGATGGCTGGGAGTAAACTTCTTTTGACGGTCCAGCAGCTGGGGCAGGGAAATTTGCCTGGTACAATCGGACGTCAGTGTACTGCTAGCAGAGTGCCCGCAAGTACTTGGCTGTGACACACCTAATTCTATACCTTCATTCCTCTCAGTGCAGCTTTCAGAGAGGATAGTGGGGTTGGAGATCCCAGCTGATGAGGAGCAAGGAGAGGTCCGCTTTGTTCTTTGGTGTGGGTCTTTAAGGTGCGCTTGCCAATGAGCTGCATGGCAGGTCAACATATGTCTGGTCATGCTTGTGGTGCCCAAGCGGCTGATGTTTTAGCCACCCGAGATACGCTTGAGACATATGTTGCAAATAGCAGCGGTGCGATCTGATGCACTCGTCTAAAAAAAGGCCCACACCAAAGAACTTTTGTAATAACGCGCAGAGGCAGCGCCCTGCACAGGCGGAGCACTGCGGTGTGATTCAGTTGGTGTGCTGGCCTCAAGCTGGCCCCCGGAGGGCATCCTGCCTCGTTTATGATGTGCCTCCTCCTCCTCCTCCTCTCTCCGTTCAGGCACCCACGTGGAGTCAGTGACCTCATCATCCCCTCCCTCTTCACCACTGGAGCAAACCTGGCAGTAAGCTGCAGCTGGTGGAACATGACTGCCAGATTGCTGTCCTTAAGCATCCCCTCTCTCTGCACTCACGCTACTGCCTTCCTCTAGCTGGGTATCATCATCGGATCCTTCAAAACGCTGGGCATCCTTCTGGAACATGTGCTCAAACAGTTCGGGGGACACCTCAGGAGGACATGGTGGGTCTAGGGAAGGGGTGCCTGATGACATTGAGTACGCGTTGGCAGCTGCTTTGCCAGTACCCTGAGCCTGGGTGAGAGAGGATGAGGAGGGCTTGGTCATCCACTCTACCAAGCCTTCGGCATGATGCGGCTCAACATGTCCAGCTGCCGAAAATAAGGACAAGCGTGTCCCATGGCCACGTGCTGATGACGATGCACCACGTCCACGACCAGCACTGTTGCCTCTAGACACAGAGCCTGCTTGCCCTGTTTTCTTGGCTCGTGACTGTCTGTCTCTCCTTGTTGGTCTTCCAGACATTGTAATGGCCTGCAGGGAGATGGAAAAACCAGCAACTGGGTAGTGTATATTGTGCTGGAGTCACACAGCGCACACTAACTAACTCCTGCAGATGGCTGTCTTAGATGACAACAGGGCAGAAGGGCAGATACAGGGTAAGGTGGTTTAGTATGCTGTGCTATACCCACACAGCACACACACTAACTCCTGCAGATGGCTGTCTTAGATGACAAGGACAACAGGGCAGAAGGGCAGATACAGGGTGAGGTGGTTTAGTGTGCTGTGCTATACTCACACAGCACACACACACTAACTCCTGCAGATGGCTGTCTTAGATGACAATGACAACAGGGCAGAAGGGCAGATACAGGGTGAGGTGGTTTAGTGTGCTGTGCTATACTCACACAGCACACACACACACTAACTCCTGCAGATGGCTGTCTTAGATGACAATGACAACAGGGCAGAAGGGCAGATACAGGGTGAGGTGGTTTAGTGTGCTGTGCTATACTCACACAGCACACACACACACACTAACTCCTGCAGATGGCTGTATTAGATGACAATGACAACAGGGCAGAAGGGCAGATACAGGGTAAGGTGGTTTAGTGTGCTGTGCTATACTCACACAGCACACACACACTAACTCCTGCAGATGGCTGTCTCAAATGACAATGACAACAGGGCAGAAGGGCAGATACAGGGTAAGGTGATTTAGTGTGCTGTGCTATACTCACACAGCACACACACACTAACTCATGCAGATGGCTGGATTGGTAGAAAACAGCACTGAGAAGAACACACTATCCCTGCCTATTTTTCCTCTATCCCTACACTTTCCCAACAAGCAAAGGCTGAGAAGAATACACTATCCCTGCCTATTTTCCTCTTTACCTACACTTTCCCCACACAGAAATGATGCACATATAGTGTGTACAGTACAGTCTGTCACTGTTCCTCAAGTCGAAAGTCACTACACAAGGCCGCTGCTCTCCTCGCCGCTGGCTCTATGATTGGCCAAGCATGCGGGGTCACAGTGCATGCTTGGCCAATCATCAGCCAGCAATGCACTGCGACTGGCGCAGTGCATTGTGGACCGTTCGCATTACACAAATTTGATGCGAACGGCCCTCAGAGTTCTGAACTCGACGAGCGGACGAACGGCCGATGTTCGATTCGAACATGGGTTTGAATCGAACACCGGGCCCATCCCTATCACACACAAAGGTTACATGAACGTAGCTATCCAGGAAAATTGTTATAAAATCGAAACGCGTGGTACAGAACTCATTCCCTACTCCACAAATTCTCACCATCCATACCTAACACGTGCTGGAGATGTGGTAAAGCAGAAGGCACCATGCTCCACATTTGGTGGGACTGTGATTCCATTCAGCTGTTTTGGAAGAAGGTGCATGACATCATCTCACAGGTCACCACATATACCTTAAATTACACTCCAGCGCAATATTTGTTGCATCACACCACATTGTCTAAAAGTGCTTACTACAAATCCCTAGCCATGCACATGGTGAATGCGGCAAGATTGTGTGTTCCGACACACTGCCGATCTAATACCCCACCAACAATTAGAGAATGGTTCACCAAACTTTCCAAAATAGAAGAGATGGAAGAACTGATACACATCTCCCAAGAACAGATAGAAAAATTCACGAGAACATGGGCATGTTGGACTCATTTTAAAACGACCGATTATTTCCAAATTGCCAACTCCTAAACAAGGTGCCGATTTGCGCACCATACATATGCTTTATGATAATTTAACCAAAGAGACTTTGGCTGGGGGTGCGGGGGGAGCAGGGATGATGGGGCTCATTACTCTTGTTAACTTGTTAACCACTTTCAGACCGGACCAATTTGCAGCCAAAGGACCAGGCCCCTTTTTGCGATTCGGCACTGCGTCACTTTAACTGACAATTGCGCGGTCGTACGACGTGGTTCCCAAACAAAATTGACGTCCTTTTTTTCCCACAAATAGAGCTTTCTTTTGGTGGTATTTGATCGCCCCTGCGGTTATTATTTTTTTGCGCTATAAACAAAAAAGAGCGACAATTTTGAAAAAAAACGCATTATTTTTTTTTTTTTGCTATAATAAATATCCCCCAAAAATATATAAAAAAAATTTTTTTTTTCCTCAGTTTAGGCCGATACGTATTATTCTACATATTTTTGGTAAAAGAAAATCGCAATAAGCTATTATTGATTGGTTTGCGCAGAAGTTATAGCGTTTACAAGATAGGGGATAGTTTTATAGCATTTTTATTAATAATTTTTTTTTATTAGTAATGGCGGCGATCAGCGTTTTTTTTTTTTTTGACTGCAACATTATGGCGGACACATCGGACATTTTTGACACATTTTTGGGACCATTGTCATTTATACAGCAATCAATGCTATTTAAATGCATTGATTCCTGTATAAATGACACTGGCAGTGAAGGGCTTAACCACAAGGGGGCAGTGTAGGGGTTAAGTATGCCTAGGGGTGTGTTTCTTACTGTGGGGGGGCGTGGCTGTCAGCTAGTGAATGCTGATCTCTGCTCCAATCACAGGGAGCAGAGATCGCCATCACTAGTTGCTAGGCAGAACGGGGAGATGCTGTCAATTTCTGCATCTCCCCGTTCAGCCTTCCCGTGAGACGATCGCAGGTGTCCCCGCGACGATTGAGTTCGCGGGACCCGCGAGTGGCTTCACGGGGGTCCCGACCGGCGCGGGAGCGCGGCGCTCCCGGCGCGCTCCCGATGGCATGGACGGCTTAAAGGAGGGACTTCTATATACGCCCCCCTGCCTGTCCGTGCCATTCTGCCGACGTATATCGTCGTGCGCCGGTCGGGAACCGGTTAACCCATACCCTGTGGATTCCTCTCTACAGTGTCCCTCCTCCACCTTCTTTCCCCCTTCCCTGTTCTGCTCTCCCCCTACCCTTTTATTTAAGTTTAAATTTTTATTTTTCCCCTCTCCTCTCTCTCTCGTTCTCTCTTTCTCTTTCACTCTCTTTTCAGTCTTTTTGAATATTTTCTTTCTTACTTTTTCCCGTGTTCGTTCTCAAACTCGGGTTCCTGCTATCATTAATGTACCAGACGAAGCAGGGTAGCGGAATAGTTATATAGAACAATGGTTAAATACGTTACCAATGTGCCAAATGGAGTTTAGGCTCATATGATTCCCTGATTGTTGTGCATCCTGTCTCTCTCTCTCTCTGGTACAGGAGATTACCTGAAGGACATTTGTTATCCACAACATTTTTGTTTCTCTGTATGATTTATACGATGTTCAAATTGTAAACATTTACCTGTGCTTGATTTCAATAAAATTTATGGAAGAAAAAAAAGAAATCTGAGAGGTTGATGGTGGACATAATGGTCATGTGACAAATGTGGACCTCACACAGGAGAACATACATGTATATCAGAATGCTACAGATGGGGTTATAGGGAAGAGTCATGTCCCTGAGCATGTCAGCTGGGTGTGGTGCCACCATACTGGGGGCCCAATTCATATCCAGCCAATCAGTACACGAGGAGCCACACTCGGTGTCATCACATCTCACAGTGATTTGTGGATGGACAAAGATGGAGGCTGGTCTTCCACCCTGGGCCCTCCAATGGAATCAGACTTCAGATTTACATTACTGCTGTTGGGTGTGACTTTCACATTATTAATGTGCTTTGCTGTTCCATATTTCCATGGTTGTATTTCCTATGCAGATACATATTTTCTTTATGTATAACAAGGACAGCCAGTGTCATTACTGAGGAATAGTGAAGATAAGATCCATGGATGGAGTGCAAGAAGAGGGCCCAGATCTGCACTGGGGGCCCCTCTCCTGACCACCAATGACTAGATCCCAGTGATCTGATAGGAACCCACCTGGGTAATATTGATCCAGCTGACACCATAGATGCCCCTTTGTGACAGGTCCTCTTTCGGTGTCTCTTACACTGCCGCTTACAGGAGGACACTGGCAAACAAAAACTGTGGGCCCAGTATCCTACTCCCAGTATGCCTTGGTTTTGTTGGAGTGTCTAGGAGAAGGGTTGCCTTTCCTCTGTGTATTTTTATAATAATAAAAGATGAATTTTGGTAAACAGTTTGGTCATGTTCTGACATTGTGTACAGGTGGAAATCTCAGGAGGACCGTCATGGGGGAATAGAAAAGGGTCTTCACCAACCACAAGATTGGAGGATCACAACTGTCTACAATGTCTTTGTATGATGAATGATTAGCACTGGGAACACCTGAGCTCAGTGGGGGACAGCACATACTTTTGCTTCCACCTGAGATCACACCTCATCCAATACAATCCCCTCCACCTGAGAAGACTCCCACCCCCCTCACCCAATACCAACCCCTCCATCTGTAAAGACCCCACCTCACCTAATATTGTCCCCTCGATCTAAGGAGACCCCATCTCATCTAAAGCCATTCCCTCAACCTGAGTAGACCACAACTCATCTAATGCCACCCCTCCACCTGAGGAGACCCCACCTCACCCAATACTGTCCTCCCTGGTCAAGGAGACCATCTCACCCATTACCGTCCTCCTCATGCAAGGAGAACTCACCACGCCCGATACCATCCCCTCCACCTGAGAAGACCCCACCTCACCCAATACCATCCCCTCCACCTGAGACCCCACCTCACCCTTTACCGTCCTCCTTGCACAAGGAAACCCCCACCTCACCCGTTACCGTCCTCTCCCGATACCATCTCCTTCACCCGAGAAGACCCCACCTCACCTGTTACGGTCGTCCTCGCCTGAGAAAACCTTGCCGGATACCATCCTCCCCACCCGAGAACCCACCTCACCTGTTACCGTCCACCTCGCCCGAGACCTCACCTCGCCCGATACGGTCCCCCCACTCAAGAAGACCCCACCTCACTTAATACCATCCCCTTTACCTGAGAATACCCCATCTCACCCAATACTATCCCCTCCACCTGAGGAGACACCACCTCACCCAATACTATCCCCTCCACCTGAGGAAACCCCCACCTCACCCGATACTGTCCTCCCTGCACGGGGAGACCCTACCTCACCAGTTACCGTCCTCCTCACCCGAGGAGACCTCACCTGATACTGTCCCCTCCATTCCAGAAGACCACACATCACCCAATACCATCCCCTCCACCTGAGGAGACCCCACTTCACCTAATACCATCCCCTCCACCTTGTATATGATATCTGTCAGTCTCTTATTCCAACTGTCCACAGCAGAGGCATCTCTTCCCTATTCCTACCTATAGCATTGGCTCCAGCTTTGACAGATGCATATTTCCATAGAAGGGAAATGTGCTTCACCAGAGACCTCAGAAAATTCCTCCTTCTTCTGCCTGCACCTACCTTCTTGCTGTAATTTCTTCACACACCACTAGGTGTCCTCAATGCTCCACCCGCGACCCCCGAATTCTGTACATCTAAATGGGGCTTATATATAGGAAACATGCATACATTTTATGGTAAAAATGTTATGTCATATATACAGTATATGGTAGAAACATATTATGTGGTAAATATAGAGAGAGGGCAGGGAGAAGAGAGTGCAAGGAACGGACAGAATGTAGGGAGAGGGGAGAGAGGAGGAATGAAGAGATGAGAGGGGGAAGGGAGAGGAGAGAGGGGAGGGAGAGGAGAGAGGGGGAAGTGAGAGAGGGGGAAAGGGAGAGGAGAGAGAGGGGGAGGGAGAGGTGAGAGAGGGGGAAGGGAGAGGTGAGGGAGGGGGAAGGGAGAGGGTGAGAGAGGGGGAAGGGAGAGAGAGAGAGGGGGAAAAGGAGAGGAGAGAGGGGGAAGGGAGAGGAGAGAGAGGGGGAAGGGAGAAGAGAGAGGGGGAAGGGAGAAGAGAGAGGGGGAAGGGAGAGGTGAGAGGATATCAGCTGTGGAGAATAAGATGAGAAGAAGTTTTTAATAATCACATAATCACAGAATAAGGTTAATAAAATATACAAAACTTTATTAATGAGTAAAACACCTCAATGGGGTAAATCTATAGAGAATAACACCTTCCAATAACTAGGTAATAATATTGGTAGCCCAATAATCAATCA
This sequence comes from Lithobates sylvaticus, assembly GCA_028564925.1. Taxonomy (NCBI): domain Eukaryota; kingdom Metazoa; phylum Chordata; class Amphibia; order Anura; family Ranidae; genus Lithobates; species Lithobates sylvaticus. The sequence continues at coordinate 24,863,153 of CM053029.1, forward strand.
GGATAATTGCATCCCTTTGGGTAATGATACATGACATTAAATTCATTTATCCATGGGTTGTTCTGATTACATTTAGATTATATAATAAATGATGTTAATAAAAATTGCAGCAAGTTGTCAGTGAAAGGCAAAGGGGCTGAACGGACTCGGCACAATGACATCCTAGTAGTCGTGTTGGCAGAGAGTCATGCAGAGCAGAGATGGGGCAGAAGTAAAGATGAACTTCTAGAAATGGGATCACTTGGCTAAGCTTGTCATTCAGGGGGATAAAGTTCTGGTTGTGGAACAAAAACACTCATATAAGGCAGCAGAGAGCCGGTGTTCTGCCGAGAAGTGTCCCCCCTTTGGATAATGTCCACCATGTACTGCGCAGGCGCAGCACTTGCGCAGTACGGAGGACAAGGAGACGCCAAAAGTCTCCGAAGATGGCCCCCCTCGCACTCAATAGTACCTTTTGCCCTGAATCCAGGTCCAAGCCCCACCATCCAAGTGGACATAGATGATGTAAAACAGCAGCCCCTTTGTAAGAGGGCTTCGCTCGCCATGCTTCAGGCATGGCCTCGCTTCGCTCGGCATATTTTTATTCTAACTATGTCTACTTGGATGGTGGGGCTTGAACCTGGACTCAGGGCAGAAGGTACTATTAAGTGTTCAGGCGCAGTTCATCTTCAGAGACTTTCGGCGTCTCCTTGTCCTCCATTATGTCTCCGCTATGAGATGTCAGTCTCTTCTTGGCATTGCTGATGGATCGGATTTTGTTCTTATACACGATAATGTCAGCCACATGGAGAAAGCAATTGCAGAGAGATGCAGCAAGCAGAGAGAGAAACTGGGAGCCGGTAATGCCGTATATGTTAGCCACATCACTTTATTACATCCAAGGAGAGAAGGGAGTGCAGGGAGAGGAGAGAGAGTAGTATGGAGGATGAAGAGGAATATGGAGGATGGAGAGCATTATGGAGGGTGGAGAGGAGTATGGAGGACGAAGAGCAATATGAAGGATGAAGAGCAGTATGGAAGATGGAGAGCAGTATTGAGGATGGAGAGGAGAGAGGATGGAGAGCAGTATGGAGGATAAAGAGCAGTATGTAGGATGGAGAGGAGTATGGAGGATGGAGAGCAGTATGGAGGATGGAGAGGAGGATGGAGGATGGAGAATCTAGAGTAGTAGGACAGTAGTAAGAGGAAGAGGCAGTCTCTTTCTCTGTATTAGTGATTGTTCCAGTCAGCTTTTATTAATGAGAAACTTTATAAAATTTATTTTTTCCCACCATGAACAAGTCCTAATAATGAGTTGGATCCTCATCATCATCATCATCATAGTAAGTATTGATAATATTGGAAAGTGCGTAATCCTACAGAGGGAATTCACAATGGGAGGCGACCATTATATCCATGAAGAGTAGAAGACTTTCCTTTAGAGGGTTGCAGAGAAATCCGAGGTGTCGTGAGAACATCCTCTATACATGGAAGAGATCCAGCAGACCCAACACCGGGACACAATCACCAGACAAATCTCTGGCCGTCTACAAGAGATAATTGTACAATTACACTGAGATATTACATTGTATACATTCCATGAAATGTTTCATCAATACATATATATGTGAATGTGATGTGTATATTATTCTATTTTACACTGGGACTGGTCATATCAGTAATTTGGCTACTTTCCATCCACAGAAGAATTGGGATCATGTGACCTGAGGAAGATCTGCAGATCCCAATATCAGCAGCAGAGCCGACTGAGGAGATGATTGTATTCAGAATATTGAAGGTCGGCCCCATTCCCATCCCTGGAACAGCCAGGACGGGTTTTATTATTTTCTGTTAGGAAGTGATCCAGATTTATAGATGAGAAGCCGGAATCCAGGAACTAGGACTGATCAGCACTAGAGATGGACCAACAGTTCGATCCGAGCAAAAGTCCCCCCCCCCCGCCCCGAACATCACCTGCTCGCCCGTTCGGCAAACACCCAAATTTGCGGTTAGCTTAGCAGGATGTTCGCCCGCTGAGTGCCCCACAATGCACTGAGCGCTTCACAGTGCATTCTAGGGCCCTAATTGGATGAAGCCAGCGGTCAGGTGCAAGGCTTTGCCAATTAACACTGTCAGGGCCCTGATTGGACAAAGTGATGATGACTTTCTCCAATCAGGGCTCAGTGCTCATAGTCCCACCCCACACTATAAATGGTTCCTTCTCATAGGAAGCCTTTGCAGTGTTGGAGAGAGATAGAGCCGGGCTCAGTTTACTACTAGTGAGTTAGTGTGTTCATTTATTGTGACTCTGAGTGTAGAGTGTGAGTATAGTGTAGTGTCAGTGTAGAGTGTTAGTGTTGTTGTGGAAATTTTATGAAGATGTATTTTAATATGTATTGTCATAAGAGTCTCCCAGTGTTAGCACTCCCGCAGCCCGCTCTAAATAGCTGACTGGGGCAGATTGACGCTGGTTGAGATCCGTTAGGTAGTGGAAAACTTCCTGGGATTGGAGAGAGGTGTTTGCAGAGTGGGGGTATGTCCGCCAGCGAAAGGGCCCCTGTAATCTCCAAATACGGAAAGGTTTCTTCACAATAAGAGGGGTAAACATGTGGAATAGACTCCCTGCAGAGGAGGTTCTGGCCAGCTCAGTAGATTGCTTTAAGAAAGGCCTGGATTATTTCCTAAATTTACATAATATAACTGGGTACTAACATTTATAAGTTGATCCGGGGAAAATCCGATTCCCCTCTCGGGGGATCAGGAAGGAATTTTTTCCCCTGCTTTAGCAAACTGGATCATGCTCTGCTGGGGTTTTTCAACTTCCTGTGGATCAACTGTGGGTATAGAATTGGGTATATGGGATTGTATGATATTATTTTTTTTATTTTTTTGTGGTTGAACTGGATGGACTTGTGTCTTTTTTCAACCTAACTAACTATGTAACTATGTAACTATGCAAGGACGTTATCGGTTATGGGCGGATGTATGCTCTTGTCTCTGCTGCGTCTGATCAGCACATTTCGAGATTTGCAGCGCGCACCTGCTGATAGCTTTCCATCCACAAGGAACGGTAGCATAACCCAGGTATGCATATACTTTTAAATCGATGTTAAGGAGCAAAATCGGTCTGAAATTCGAAGGTGAGTTTGGATCCTTCCCTGGCTTTGGCAGAGTGACAATTAATGCTTCCAACATTTCGGGAGGGAAAGAAGCAGAGGCAGCGGCATCATTAAATATTTGACCTAAAAGTGTGGATAAAAGAGTCTTGAATTCTTTGTAACACTCTCCACTAAAACTGTCTGGACCCGGTGATTTGTTTAAAGGGAGTGCTGCAATAGCTTTGTGAATTTCTATTTCTGAGAATGGTAGATTTAAAGAATGGAGTTGATCAGGTGTTAGTTTAGGTATAGATATAGAAGCTAGAAAACTATTGATTGCTTCTAGGTTTGGTTGATGTGTATGAGGGTCATCCTTTAGGTTACATAATGACCCATAATAGAAGCTGAAGGCGTCTGCTATCTTTTGTGGATGTTATTCCTTTTTGTTTAGTTCCTGGATGGATTATATATGGGATTCTCATTTTTGTATCTATTTCCTTTAATATTGTGCGCTAGGAGCTTACCAGCTCTTTTCCCGTATATATAATAATTCATTTTTAATTCCAATAATTTTTATTGAGAACATTTTTTTTTCACAGATTAACAAATACCAAACATATAGAAAGATAAAACAAAAACAGATATGTAACATAGAACGAGTGAAAGTGAAATAGAATGCAAATCACATAAATGTTAAGTTAAAGCAAATATGCAGAACATATCACAATATTTTACATATTCTATAACCTAGTTGCCAAAAGTTTTACCACTATTCGTTACCTTGTAGTGTACAGTGTTGGAACGAATACAAGTCCAAACTGCCGTAAGTAGTCTTTATTTCAGAATGCTAAATAGTCTTTCGTGGTGCTTAAACCAGACCAGCCCCACACACAACGTGCCCAATTAGGAGCACACTGCGCCCGGCGCCTGGGGGCGGCCAAATCATTTGTTATAGATGTAAAAAGATAATCAAGTGTACAAGTTTACCTATTCATATTGGTTTTGTACCATTTCAACCACGGTAGCCAACTCGTACGCTTAGTTGTGTAGTTACCTTGGGAAGCTGCGAACATCAACTCATAATTAATGTGTAAATCAGTTATTTTTATAATTTCTGCTAATGTCGGAATCTCTGTAGTTTTCCATCTTCTAACTATAGTTAGTCTAGCGCGCGCCAATATGTGGAAGACTATATTCCTATATTTCTTAGGAATCGTGTCTATTCCTAATGAAAGGATTGCTAGTTCTGGATTTTTAGGGGTATGCGAGTTAGTAATGTCACTGAGTAGTTCAAAGACTTGGTACCACAGATTATTTAGTTTTGGGCATGTCCATATTATGTGTCCCAGTGTCCCTCTGTGCCCACACTGCCTCCAGCATAGGGGTGATGTAAGGGGGTGAAACCCTGCTAATCTAGTGGGAGTTAAATACCACCTTAAAAGTATCTTAACTGAGAGTTCCCATAAGTTCACACATTTAGTAGCTGTGTTGACAACTTTTACAGCCTCCTGCCATTGTTCCACTGAGTGTGAGGAAATTAATTCCAGTTCCCAGGTTTTCATAGATGGTGATTTAAGGAATTCTGACTTGTGGTTCAGAAAATTGTAAAAAAGTGATATACCTTTAATGGTGGTGTTAGGGTTGGTGTAATATAGATATATTCTAACTGGGAGGGGTATGTGGATTATGGAGATCAATGATAATAAGTGAGATATTTGATTATATGTATAGATCTTTTATTTCTAGTTCATATTCCAACTGGAGTGCTCTAAATGTTTTAATGGCTGGTCCTACCATTATATCATTCACTGTGGATATGTTTTTTGTTATCCAGTTTTTTATGCTTAAGTCAGGGATTAATAGTTGTAAACTCGTAATAGTCAATGGGATAGAGTGAGTGTCATAGTTAGATTTGGGGGTGCTTAGGAACATTTTCCAAGCCTTGAGTGTGACCCTCATCGGTGGTGATAAAGTGCTTACTCATGACGAGTCTATTGAACTAGCCAGAAGCAAGTTGTATGTGTTGTTGTTGGTGCATTGGGCTTTTTCCAGTTCTAACCATCTGGGTGATACATTTTTAGGGAACCATAGTTTTGCTTGGGCCAGGATAGCAGCTGAGTAGTAATCCTTTAGAAGAACATGTCCCACCCCCCCTGCTTTTTTCGTTTTTATTAATTTCTTAAATGCACACATAGCTTTCTTCCCTTGCCATAGGTACTTATTGATCGCTGATTGAGCCTTAGAAAAGAAACTCTCTGGGACTTCCACCAGGAGGGTCCGGAACATATAAATACATTTTGGCAAAATCATCATCTTGAATGCAGCTAGTCTGCCTGACCATGTAATTTCTAGTTTAGAAATCAAACCCAGTTTCATATCTAGGTCGTGAAGAAACTGTAAGTGGTTGGCATTGTATAATTGACCATTTTTTTCTGTGAGCCTAAATATTTGATTCCCTTAGAGTTCCATGCATACGGAAATTGTTGCTGAAGCCTAAGTCTCGTTGTGTCATCAATTCCCAACCCTAAAATCTGAGATTTGCTTTCGTTTACCTTATAGTATGAGATTTGGTTAAACAATGAAAGTGCTTCATGTGCCGCAGCCAGGGAAGGTTCCATGTCTGATAATATCAGGATCACATCGTCAGCAAACAGACTGACGGTGTGAGTCGTATCGTGCAGAGTGAAACCAGTGATTTGTGGGTGTGATCTAATATGGATGGCCAGGGGTTCCATTAAACGGTTAAAAATCAGAGGGGACAAGGGACATCCCTGCCTTGTGCCATTCGATATAGCAAATGGGGAGGACAGCACACCTGAGGAGTAAACTCTAGCAGAAGGTTTGGAATACAAGGCCATAATGGCCGATTCTATGCTACCTGAGAATTCAAATGACTCCAGCACCCTCTCCAAATACTGCCAATGAATACGATCAAAGGCCTTCTCTGCGTCCAACGTCAGAAGGAGAAGGCCTTTTCTGCACCTCCGCTAAGTGCAGTATGTTGATTAACCTGCGGGTGGCATCTGAGGTCTGTCTGTTTTTAGTGAAACCCGTTTGGTCGGGGTGGATTAGTGTGGGGAGTATATTCACCATACGGGCCGCTAGTAGCTTTACATATATTTTCAATTCGTTATTTAAAAGAGAAATCAGCCTGAAATTCGATGGAGTGTTTGGTTCCTTCCCTGGCTTGGGCAGAGTTATAATAATAGCTTCTAACATTTCTGAGGGGAAATAGGCAGAGGCAGCAGCGGAATTGAAGATTCTACTTAGGTATGGCGATAGAATTTGCTTAAACTTCTTATAATATTCCCCACTAAAACTGTTAGGGCCTGGGGATTTATTTGATGGTAACGATTCAATCACTCTATGTATTTCAGAGTCGGAAAATGGGGCGTTCAGGGAAGTCAGTTGAGTCTGCGTCAATTTCGGTATGGATAGTCGTGATAAAAAATTGTTGATAGTTTCTGAGGTGGGTTGGTGAGTCGTGGGGGTCATCCTTCAGATTGTATAATGAACTATAATAGTGACTGAAGACATCCGCAATTTTTTTTGGGTGGAATTCCTTTGGCTTGGTACTAGGGTGGATGATATATGGTATTCTAGTTTTATATCTGTTACCTTTGATAGACTGGGCCAATAATTTACCTGCTTTGTTCCCGTTGGCGTAGTAAGTCATTTTTAATTTTTTACAGTGTTTTTCAAAGTTGTCAAGAAGGAGAATTCTAAGATCATGTCTAAGTTGTGTGAGTTTTTGGGAGATAGAATTGAATGGGTTAGATTTGTTCTTGTTTTCTAGTTCAGTAATTGCAGTCACTAATTCGTTTAACCTCTTCTGCCTCTGCCTCTTTACCCTCGCTCCCACCTGAATACATATACCTTGCATGAATGCCTTATGGGCATTCCACAATATGAAAGGGTCTTTCACAGAACCCACGTTATCAGAAAAGAACTCATTCAAATGATCTTGAAAAAAAAATTTTGCACCCTTCCTGTTGTAGTAAGTAGGTGTTTATTCTCCATAGTGGCCTTGCATCAGCCGATGATGAGTCCCCTATGGAGAGCACCACGGGTGCGTGATCTGACCACGTTATTGGTTTGATTGACACAGAGGAGGTCTGAAGTAAGGTCTGTTGATCTACTAAGAACATATCAATTCTAATATAAATTCTGTGTGGTGGTGAGAAATAGGTGAAGTCTCTTTCGCTGGCATGCATGCATCTCTGCGCGTCATGTAGATCGTGTTTGAGAATGGAAGGAAGCAACGCTGATTGTGCTCTCTTAGATTGGGTGGTGGAGTCTAAAGATGGATCCGGTGTGAGGTTGAAATCCCCACACATTAGTAAGAGGCCTTGTTGGATGCTTTTCACTTTCTTCATAAGTCTGTTGAAGATGTGGATTTGATGACTGTTGGGAGAGTACACGTTAACTAACGTATATGTTGTGGAATTCAGATCACATACTAAGATCAGGAATCTCCCTAGTGGGTCACACACAGCTTTATGTAGTGAAAACGCCACTGAGTCTCTGATAGCAGTTAGTACTCCTTTCTTTTTAACTCCCGCATTTGCTGTAAATACATGCAGATAGATCCTATGTGAGCATTTAGGGGGATTGGAAGCCAAAAAGTGGGTCTTCTTGAGCGCAAACAATGTCACAGTGGTGGGTGTTCGCTTCTCTCCATAATGAGTTCCTCTTCATGGGGTGGTTAAGCCCTTTGGTATTAATGGACAGTATACTCAAAGCCATAGGACTGTGAAGTCAAGGATACTGTGCGGGCGTCAGAAGTCATGATGTGTAATAATAAGGAGTCTCTCTGCATCCTGCGGATAACACTGCAGGGAACAGTGGAGTCACTGGTTGATGTGTGTGGTAGATTACTCACTCTTGGCAGAAAGTAGTCGTCTTGCTGGTTCAGAGGCCTTCTCTTGATGCTGTTCTTCTGTAAGGAAGGTGTATGTCGAACGTTGATCCTAGGCTGGAGTTCTAGAACTGTGGATATGGTGACTTCAGCGTGATTTGGTATTCCACTGTACAGGAAATGGAAAAGAGTAAAGAGAAAAAAAAAAAGAAACGAAACAAAAAAAAACATAGAAATTGTTTGAACATTTGCACACTCTGTAAACAGTGTGCCAACATATGAGAACTATCGGCAGCATATGCTGCTGAAGTCAACTGGGGGATAATTCGGCCTGAGGGTCCCCAAGGACGGAGACAGGAGGACCCTTCAACAAAACCTGGTCATCCGGTTACAGTCACGTATGCGATTTGGCGTTCCTTGATGTGACTGATGTCCAATCACGGTCCACTGGCCATGGAGTACTGGTAGCGGGGGCCCCCGTTTCTTGCTCAGGGATTATGTCCCATTCTTTCAATAACTCAATGCCTTTCTCCAGTGATGTATATTTTAGTGGGGTAACCCCATCTGTATACGATCTTGTGGTTATGTAGGGCTTTGGTGATTGTATTTAGGGACCTTCTCTTTTGAAGTGTATGTTGGGACAGGTCGGTGAAGAATTGGAGGTGCTGGTGCTGTGGGGGTATTAGTTCTTTTTTCCTCATTGCCATCATGAGGTTTTCTTTCACATGTAAAAAATGCAGACGGAGTAGCACATCTCTCAGGATATGGTCGGATAGGTGTGCTGGCTTGGGCAGACGGTGGATCCTATCTATTGTAATGTCTAAGTCAGATAAATCCGTCAGGATTTGTTTAAAGATGGCCACTGTGTACGCAGTAAGTTCAGACTGTTGGACAGATTCGGGAATCCCTCTTATTTTAATATTGTTCCTTCTTGATCTGTCCTCCATTTCTGACAACTTTGCTCTGATCCACTCCGCATCACCCTCCTTTACCTCATTCGCATCAACTAGATCATTTATGGTTTCCGCGTACTCCCCCATTTTGGTTTCAATGTGGTCCACTCTATTTCCTATGGCGCTAAGATCTTTGTTGAAACTGTGCATACAAGATGCTAAATCAGATTGGATGGTACTTCTTAAGGACAGTAGCATGTCCTTCAGAATCATATCCAGTACAGGTTGGTTCTGAGTGGGGAACGATTCGATGGGTTCTGGTAGCTCTTTTGTGTCATCCCCAGAATCTGTGGCCTGGCTTCCCTCCGAGCTCAATCTATCACCATCTCTTCTGGGTTTAGATTTTGCTGGGCTGCTAGTGGATGGAGAGTCGCCTGGCCTGGGGGCAACTTAAAGTCGTGTTGTAAGTTGCCCCAAGTTGTGTTGTAAGGTCACCCCAAGTCGCGTTGTAAGTCGCCCCAAGTCGCGCTGGAAGTCATGTTGCCCCTGTGTGAATGGACTGTTAATGAGAACGGCGTGTGCTATTATCACTGGCATATTATTATCGTGGTGCGTCGGCATATTATGTGTTGCGCTTATTTGTGCGCCGGTTCATACGCTCAATTAATAATTTATCTGGCACACCAATTAAGGTCTGAACCGGCGCAGCGCTTCTATCTTAGTAAATTACCCCCATTGTGTTTATGGTAACATTTTTGGTCAATAGCAAAATTCGTTGGTCAACTAGAAAAAGGTCTATTCTTGTATAAACCTAATTCGGCGGAGAAAAAAAAGTAAAATCTTTTTCATCTGCGTGGAGACAGCGCCATGCATCATATAAATTGTTGTGTATAGATGGGAGTATTATAGCATTGATGCGTTTAGAGAGAGATGTGGAATCATATGCTGGATCTGGGGTAGCATTAAAGTCACCACTAATTATTAATAATCCTTTTTGAAGCTTTCAGATCTTTTTCATTAATTTGTTGAAATAGTGGACGTGATGCTTATTGGGGGAGTACACAGTAGCAATCGTGTATGTTGTAGAGTTTAAGTCACATATAAGAATCAAGAATCTTACTTGTGGGTCTATTATTTCCTTATGTAGTGTGAATGCCACTACGTCTCTGATGACAACGAGTACTCCTCTGGTTTTTGATTCTGCGTTAGCAGTGAAAACAAAGGGGTAGTTCCTGTGCACACATTTAGGAGGAGCAAGAGAGCTGAAGTGCGTCTCTTGTGCACAAAGAATGTTGCTATAATGCAGAAGGGCTTCCTTCCATAGAGATTTACGTTTCATAGGGTGATTAAGTCCTTTAACATTTATGGATAAAACGTTAAGTGTGATAGGCTTTTATATCCACAGGTGCTATCAAACTACAAGGATTATTCTTTGAGAGTATGGCTGCCCTCTTAGGTTGGATTTGGGAGCTGGAAAAGAGAGGACGATCCATATTTTAGATTGTGCATTGTACTCACATTGCAGACTGTGTTGGTTGGTTCCTCCTCTAAGCGCTAAGTCCGAGAAAGCAGCTGGTGAAATTGGATCTGGCATCTTCTGGTCTTGTTGTAGTGTATTGTATAATCTCCTGTATTTATCGTCATCAAAAATCGTGGAGAAAAAAGTGGAAAAATGAGAGGAATGAAAAAAAAAACATTGAAACTTAGATAACATTATAGAACACCCAACGTGGTGCATACAAAAGAAGGGTGCAGGGCACCTGCTTGCAGCAGCAAGCTGCTGACATAAAATGGGGGATTAGTCCGACCGTGCAGTCTTTGGCACTATTCACTTTGGCACTAAGAAGTTAAGTGTTGACCATCCGGTCCTTTTCACAAATGAGATTTTGCATTTTTAGCGGTAACTTCCTTCCATTCCCAATCAACCTGCTTTGGTGTACTTGTAGTGGGGCTTATGTCTGTCTCGGGGAGAATGTTCCATTCTTTTAAGCGGGTGATCCCATTATCTAGGGAAGTGATTGCGTGGGTATGATTCTCTCTGGTCACAGTCAGTTTTGTAGGATAACCCCATCTGTATGTGATTTTATGATTTCTGAGCACTTTGGTCACTGTATTCAGATTCCTCCTTTTTTACAGCATATATTGCGACAAATCGGCAAAAAATTGACAAAAAATTTTACGTTTTGGTACTTTGGAGGGATGTTGTCTTGCTTCCTCATGCACGACATGAGATTTTACATGAAAGAAGTGTAAGCGGCGAAGTACATTTCTGGGAACATGGTCCGATAGATGTGATGGTTTGGGTAAGCGATGGATCCTATCAATAGTGACATCCAAGTCGGTAAGATCCGGAATTACATTTTTAAAAAGTGTCGCTGCATAGGAGCCCAGGTCAGATTGTTGCACCGACTCGGGGATCCCCCTTATTTTCAGGTTGTTTCTTCTTGACCTGTCTTCCATGTCAGCTAACTTTGCCCTGATCCACTCGTTCTCACTTTCTTTCTCATCATATGCATCAACTAGATCGTTGATGGTATCTGCGTACTCTCCCATCTTCACTTCAATGTTATCCATCCTGTCTCCCATAGCTTGTATGTCTCTGTTAAATTTGTGCATACAGGATGCTATATCTGATTGAAATGGGCTTCTCAAGGAAAAGAGCATGTCCTTTATCATAGTATCTAATACTGGTTGATTCTGTGTGGGGAAAGATTCTATTGATTCCGGCATGTCTCTTGTATTTTTCCCCTGAGTCTGGTGCTGGGCTATCTGCCGGGCTCAATCCATTGCCATCCAGCCTGGGTCTGGACTTGGCGGGGCTATTGGATGATGGAGAGGGCGGATAGGAGTGTTGGGAATCAGGTGTGCTGATTATTGAAGAGTGATTACTCTTTTTAGCAGTTTTTTTGTGTGATGAGGCTGCCGGAGTAGTGTGGGCCTCAGCGCCATTTTGCTTACCTTAAGCTTAAAATTAGTTTTCATGGAATAAAAGTCCGTCAGGCACTGTGGGCGTCTTTCGTTGCGCCGCTTGTTAGGCATAATCCCGGAGGTTGCCCGGTCTAATCCACTGCTAAGTAGTGTGGAAAGGGTGTCTGGATGGTCCGCTGTAAGTCGCTGAATCCCTGTAACGGCGGAGCTCCAGTTCTATGCGGCCATCCGGCTCCGCTGCAGGCCATGCCCCCCTTTTTTATTTAAATTTTTTATAGTTTTTACATTTCTGTCAGTGGCAGTCCTCAATTTAAAGTGCACCAAAAACCACTTTCCATTGAATAAAGTGCATCCAAACACACATTTCCCAGTTTCTAATAAATTTGGGTAATAATCCCCCATCATGTCTGGGAGGACAACAAGGAGAGGCAGACATTCCCCATGGCACTGTAAGGAGTGCAGCAGTGTATGTGTCCACAGGCAAAGGTGGACGTGGTCAGTCCTCAGGCAGGGCATAATTTCCTCTGTTTAGTGATGTTGCCCCTGTTATTCAGCCACAGCATGCTGAGGAGGTGGTGGACTGGCTTACTAAATCCTCCTCATCCTACTTCTCCTCATCCTCCGTCACCCAATCAGAGACTAGTGCACAGTCCCCTGCAGCTGCCAGAGTGGCTTATTCTGCCTCCTTGTCCACATCTATTCCTTCTATTTGAACACAGCGTCAGCCACTTGCCCCTTGATGATGCACAGCCATTACTCAATTCAGATGTTGGTTCTGAGGTTGAGGAAGGCAGGAACATGAGCCTACAGAGAGGGGAGAACACTGGTACACAAATTGCCAGTCATGTTCCCCCAGTATTTCCAAACTGTCTCCAGTGGTAATGAGGATAGAGGAGATGATGATGATGATGAGGTCACTGATGTGACTTGGGTGCCGGATAGAGCAGAGGAGGAAAGTGACTGTGCGGCACAACCCCAACGAGGCAGCCATCATGGAAGAGTAGAGAGCAGCCACCCTATTCCCTCACATTGTGGAGCTGTTATCTCTCGGCTCACTTCCCATAGCTCAGCTGTCTGGCACTGTTGCAATTTGTAAACTTTGTCTCAAGCACATCAAGCGTGGAAAAAACTCCAACCATTTGGGTACCACATGCTTGACAAGGCATTTAACCTCCCACCACTCAGCCCATTGGTAAGAGCACCTAAAAAACAGACAAAAAGGGGCACAAATCTGTCCCTCCTCCTCGCCTCAGTCTGTCTCCGGTATACCTCATGACTTCTCAGCAGCCTCCACTGACAGGGAAGATGGTATAGTGCAGGGTGTCCCAGGTCCTTGCAGAACATCTGCCAGCAGCACACCACCAGCTGCAGAGTAGTAAGGCGCAAAGTGGTGCAAAAAATTTGTTATTTCCATCCAAAGTCTGCCAAAGAGACACCAGAATTTATCCAAAAAAATTCTAATCTTGTTCCCAGTGCACTACATTCTGGCCTCATCATACAGACCCCCCCCCCCCCCCCCAAACCATTATTTATAAAAGAAAGCTTGCAGGAAAAACTATTTAAGTGTCATATTCTTTCTTTATTTTGCTGCAGCAGGTTCTATACATGGTACAAATGTACCACTTTACAGGCAGACTAATGCCACGTACACACGATCAGACTTTTCCGCCGGACTTTCCGAACGTGTGGACTTGCCCACACACGCCCGGACTTTTCCGGTGGACAATCCGCCGGAGTTTTGGCGGAAGTCCACAGGACTTTTGAAATGAACGGACTTGCCGACATACAGAGTAAAGTCCGTTCATTTAGAACGTGACTCCAGGTAGACGGGACTAGCGAAGGAAGTCAATGTCGCCGCCTCGATCAGCGAGATTGACACCTTGCTAGCCCTGTCACCTGGTATGGATGTAAAGGGGAATCCTTACGCCGAAAAAATGGCGTGGGGGTCCCCCCAATCCATATCAGACCCTTATCCGGGGACCTAGCCCGGCCGGTCAGGAAAGGGGGTGGGGATGAGCGAGAATTTTGAATTTTTATTTTTTCACTTTTAGCATCATTAACCACTTCAGCCCCGGACCAATTGGCAGCCAAAGGACCAGGCCCCTTTTTGCGATTCGGCACTGCGTCGCTTTAACTGACAATTGCGCGGTCGTGCAACGTGGCTCCCAAACAAAATTGGCGTCCTTTTTTCCCCACAAATAGAGCTTTCTTTTGGTGGTATTTGATCACCCCTGCGGTTTTTATTTTTTGCGCTATAAACAAAAATAGAGCGACAATTTTGAAAAAATGCAATATTTTTTACTTTTTGCTATAATAACTATCCCCAAAAAATATATAAAAAAACATTTTTTTTCCTCAGTTTAGGCCGATACGTATTCTTCTACATATTTTTGGTAAAAAAAAAAATCGCAATTAGCGATTATTGATTAGTTTGCGCAAAAGTTATAGCGTTTACAAAATAGGGGATAGTTTTATAGCATTTTTATTAATATTTTTTTTTTAACTAGTAATGGCGGCGATCAGCGATTTTTATTGTGACTGCGACATTATGGCGGACACATCGGACATTTTTGACACATTTTTGGGACATTTGTCATTTATACAGAAATCAGTGCTATTTAAATAGCACTGATTCCTATGTAAATTACAGTGGCAGTGAAGGAGTTATCCACTAGGGGGCGGGGAGGAGTCAGTGTGACGTGTTGTGTTTTTTTTCACAGTAGGGGGCGTGGCTGTACGTCTGACATCATTGATCGGCCTTCCCGATGACAGGGAACAGCCGATCAATGACAGGCAGTGTAGGAAGCGCGGGGAGAGGTTTGTTTACACAAACCTCTCCCCGTTCTTCAGCTCCGTAACCCGATCGCGGGATACCAGTCACGGTCACGGAGCTCCCAACCGGGTCACGAGCGTGCCGCTGGCGGCGCGCGCGCGACCCACAGGCAGGCACATGCACGATCACGTACAGGTACGTGATTTTGCCTGCCCGTGCCATTTTGCCGACGTATATCGGCGTTAGGCGGTCGGGAAGCGGTTAACCGATTCAGCCCCGAAGGATTTGGCTGCTCAATAACCAGGCCATTTTTTGCGATTCGGCACTGCATCGCTTTAATTGACATTTTTAACTACTTGCCTACCAGCCACGAACACCTCCTTACTGACCAAGCCATTTTTCAGCTTTCAGCGCTGTCGCATTTTGAATGACAAATGCGCGGTCATGCAACGCTGTACCCAAATAAAATTTTTATCATTTTTTCCCCACAGATAGAGCTTTATTTTGGTGGTATTTGATCACCTCTGCGGTTTTTATTTCTTGCGCTATAAACAAAAGAAGAGGGACAAGTTTGAAAAAACATAATATTTTTTACTATTTATTATAATAAATATCCAATTTTTTTTTTTTTTTTAAACAAATTTTTCCCTCAGTTTAGGCCAATACGTATTCTTCTACATATTTTTGGTAAAAAAAATCGCAATAAGCGTATATTGATTGGTTTGCGCAAAAGTTATAGCGTCTACAAAATAGGGGATAGATTTATAGCATTTTTATTATTATTTTTTTTTTTACTAGTAATGGCGGCGATTTGCGATTTTTATCGTGACTGCGACATTGCGGCGGACACTTCGGACACTTTTGACTCATTTTTAGGACCATTCACATTTATACAGCGATCCGTGCTATAAAAATGCATTGATTACTGTATAAATGTGACTGGCAGGTAAGGGGTTAACGCTAGGGGGCGCTGCAGGGGTTAATATGTTCCCTATATTGGTGATTCTTACTGTGGGGGGAGGGGACTGACTGGGGGAGGAGACCGATCGGTGTCCCTATGTACAAGGGACACACCATCGGTCTCCTCTCCTCTGACAGGACGTGGATCTGTGTGTTTACACACACCGATCCACATCCTGCTCGATTACCGGGCAATCGCGGGTGCCTGGCGGTCATCGCGACCGCCGGGCACGCGCACCGAGGCCCCAGTGGCCAAATTGTAGACGACGTCATATGACGGCGTCCCGCCACAGTAGCTGAACCGTCCCGCCGTCATTTGACAGTGGGCGGTCAGCAAGTGGTTAAAAAAAGAAAGTTTTTTCTCAGTTTAGGCTGATATGTATTCTTGTACATATTTTTGGTAATAAAAATCACAATAAGCGTATATTGATTGGTTTGCGCAAAAATGTGTCTACAAAATAGGGGATAGATTTATAGCATTTTTATTATTATTTTTTTTTACTCGGAATGGCGGCAATCTGCATTTTTTATCATGACTGCGACATTATGGTGGACACATCGGACAATTTTGACACATTTTTGGGATCACTGGCATTTATACAGCGATCTGTGTTCTAAAAATCCATTGATTACTGTAAAAAATGGCGGTGAAGGGGTTAACACTACGGGGCGATCAAGGGGTTAATTGTGTTCCCTAGTGTTTGTTCTAACTGAAGGGGGGAGGAGACTGACGAAGGGAGATGACAGATCGCTGTTCATACTTGGATCTCTGTGCTTACACATAGAGGTCCCGGTTCTTGCCGTGTTACAAGCGATCACGGGAGCCCTGCGGTCATCAGGACCTCCGGGCACTTGCATTGGCTCCAGGGGGCGAGCAGCAGGCATGCGCGTACTCCCCTAGTGGCCACCCAAAGGAGCGACATATAATAACGTCAATTCACCTGCTCGTGCCATTCTGCCGCAGTAAAACTGCGGCAGCTGGTCAGCAAGCGGTTAAAATCACTGCTACTTTAAAAAAGATTGTTTTTAAAAATGTTTTTCATTGATGTCCCCCATGGCAGTACCCAGGCCCCCATACCCTCTTTATGGCCAATTACTTGAATATAAGCCTTCACAATGGGGACTTTTGATTTTTGCAGTTCGGGTCCCATAGACTTCAATGGGGTTTGCCGTTCGGGTCCAATTTTTTGTGATGTTTGAAAGTCCTGACGTGAACCGAACAAGGGAGTGTTCTGCCCATCACTAGTGATTACACGTAATACTCTGCACTGGGATTGGTGACACGTAATGCACTGCAGTGGGATGGGTGACACGTAATGCTCTGCAGTGGGCTGGGTGACACGTAATGCTCTGCAGTGGGATTGGTGACACGTAATGCACTGCAGTGAGATGGGTGACATGTAATGCTGCTAGTGGAGATGGGTGACACTCAATGCCCTCGGGGGGTGACATAGAATGCCCTTGGGAGTTACACAGAATCTTCCTGGAGGGTGACACAGAATCTTCCTGGGGGGTGACACGCAATGATTGGTGGTGATGGATAAAATAAAAAAAATTGAAAATTGAGTCAGTAAAATGTATTGTCAGTAAACTTTGATGCAACAGGACAGTATGAATAAAGTTTGTTGTAATGTTTGCTCATTGTGCCGTTGTCACAGAACATCATCCAGGAGCCAATCCACATTCAGCTCTGAAAGTGCGGGGGCCGCTGTCACTCATAGAGAGGAGGAGGGGCAGAGGCGGAGCTGTAGCGGTGATGTGATGTGCGGTGCAGCCAGTGTATCACCGCAGGCTTGTAGTACAATAGATGGGAGTGCGCATGCGCGGTGCCCCTATCAGATCAGTGCTGTGAAGGGGGCACCGGTCACACAACAACACAGGAAGTGGGCAATACTGAGCAGAAATTACGCCATTTAGAAGAGGAAAAGAAGACAAAGATTACTATTACTGGAATTCTATATTTAAGGATCAGAAAGAGAAAATAAAAGCTGAGAGTTGATAAGTTGACTTTCCTCTGATATCATTCCATTCTGGACATTCTCTTCATATCAGGATCCGTGTATTACCTGAGAGGGGGAGGGGCTCCCACACACCATCTTCTTATTTTCTTCTGTCTATAGATACTTCCCAGCGTCCATACCTTCATAGAAGAATAAAATGAGAGTGTTAGAGGAGGAAATGTTGCTGTGATGATGGAAAGGGGGGAGGGGCTCATACTGTGCTCTGTAAGAAATGATGGAAAAGTGAGGGGCCCTCACCATGGCAGGGCCCATACATTCATGGCCATCGACCATTGGGATAGCAGACTGTATGCCTGGTGTACTTGGCTGTCATGTGTACAGGCTGAGAACACACATCTGATTGGCTCAGTTATACTGACACATTGGATGGACCTCGGGGGATGGGGGTTATTTTTCTGTAAAGGTAAAACCTTGTGGAAGATTGTAGGACCTAAGATTATTATTGGTGGATCTGATTTGCCCCATCCCCCATCTGTAATGATAAAACTTGGGATGAGGATTATCGCAAGATCCGGCTTTTTTTTTTACTACTGTAGCGGCGACACTTTTCTAAATGGTGCGCTATGTGTAAATTTTGTTTTTCCAGAACTGTAACTGAGTTCTGGGGGTTAATGGTTTTAATCACCACCGTGGATGTACAGATGGGAAAAGATCTGTTTCTGTGAACTGTTTTTTTTTAACCAAGCCCTTGGATGCAAGAAGAGTTTCTTCTCCCTCCTCTTTGCAGCTTTTTCTTGAAAAGTACAAGAACTGTGGGGTAGATAGATAGGTTAGTAGCTGGAAGAACTACGTGTCAAGGCTACCACACTGGACCACAGTACTTGCTTTCAGGAGGGACTTGTTACAGCGGCTCTGACCACTAGGTGGCATGGGTCGGCAGAATAGAATAGTTTTTTTTTCTATTTTAGCTAGCAGTTAGTCATTTTAGAAAAAAAAAAGGAGTTTAAATTTAGAAAAGAAAGTTCCATTAAGACTGGGATGGAACTTTGCTTTCTAAAGCGATAATGTAAAATATGTTATATTACCATTGTCTTTCTTATAAGATGTACCGAGATCGTCTGTCAAGCTACCAGAGATTGGGTGGTGTAGACAGTTAGACTGGGTGGTAAGTGTACAGTATGTGAATTGTCTTACTGTAAAAGATGTTAAACATTTTAAATTGTTTCCCTTCCTTTTCCCTTTCCCAGCACCTAAACAAAAAGCTCAGGCGCAAAGCCTGAGTTAGGATTTTTTCTCTTTTTTAGCTAGACGATGAGGACATCGTCTAAACAACTACAGGGATTGTGTAGCGCCGACACTTTTCTAAAGTGTGCACTATGTGTAAATTTAGTTTTCCCAGAACTGTAACTGAGTTCTGGGGGTTAATTGTTTTAGGTCTTTTACTTTGGCATCAGTTTGGCTGGGCTGTACTGGAGTTCTGCCTGGTCATAGGTGAAGTGAGCACCTGTGACAGGCTGAGAACGCAGCCTGGTTGGACGTTTTAGGTACCAATCTTTCTCTGAGCCAATCAGTGGGCGCGTCTGGCCCCGCTGTGTAGTCTGGGAAGGGGTATTTAAGATGCTGGAGTCACGTGTTCTGGGTTCGGCTTGCTCTTTTGATTCTTGGTTCCTGTCTGGACCAACCGCGTGAGGGGTCCCGGAGGACCCAGGAGTGTCTGCTGCACCCTTAAGCCTGGTCACCCTGACCAGCCCCAGAGGCCCTCATGGTCTGGGGTGGGCATCCATCCGTTCCCAAGCCTCAGAACTGGCTAGTTCGAGGCCCAGTAACTGAAGGAGGATTCTGAGGTGTCCCGGTGTTCTCTCAGGATTGGAGAGGCACAGCAACTCTTACAAGCGACCAGGGGAGGACTTTTCGGAGGAGGGCCAAGAAGCTGGCTGCTCGGTAAGAGCCTGGGAGCTGAGATTGTATGGACACTGGTGAATCTGCATTTCCTACGGTATTGCCAAAATGGCTGGAAGATTCAGGTACCATAGGAAATCCCCCAACTCATTCTTCGGTTACAACATAGTCTGTGGCAGAGACTTTTGCTAATTCTGAATCACTTGTTGGCTGCTAAATCTACAGAAAAGGGTTTATCCAACAGTGAAGAGCCCAGTTGCGAGTGGCTACTATCTGAGGAGACATTTGTTTAATGTCAGCAGTTCTGAAGTGCCTGAGCTTTATCACTCATGCCCTCTAGCCCCAACTTAGAGACTGTGTTGTGTTTGAACGTTTACTTTCTGCAAATAAAAATTCCTCAAAAGGACTTTGAGTATCGGTCTCTGAAATTACTGGGTACTAACCCTGGGAACCCCTAGACAACGAACGACGAGGTAAATCGGTAAGCCCAGAAAATACATAGCCGCCCCGCAGGGGAAATGTTGCTACACTTCAATGCTCACAAATCCCACTAGAGAGTTACAAGAACTCAATGCTATGTCACTTGGTGAATGCAGCTAAAAGCTGTATCACCACATGCTGGAAGGAGACAGGGGCACCTCAAATCTCTAAATGGCTAAATAAAATAAGAAGAATTGGGATCATGGAAAAATTGATCCCTATGTCTTTGGAGGAAAGGGAATGTATATCCCAAACTTGGGCTCCTTTGGAGCTGTTTTTACAGTCAGATGAAGGGAAAAGGTTGATTGGAGAGGAATTAGAGGATTAGGCCCCTTTCACACGAGGCGGATTCCGCTTCCACGGAGTCCGCCTCTGTCCGCCGGCTCAGTGGGAGATCTCTCCGTTGATCTCCGCTGAACCGGCGGATGAAAAGTCCCTCTCTGCTCACTGAGCGGGGAGGGGCTTGCGAGCACCGCTGGTCTCTATGGAGAGATCGGATGAAAACGGACAGTGTGTCCGTTTTCATCAGCTCT
The DNA here is from genome assembly GCA_028564925.1 of Lithobates sylvaticus. Lineage (NCBI taxonomy): Eukaryota > Metazoa > Chordata > Amphibia > Anura > Ranidae > Lithobates > Lithobates sylvaticus. The sequence goes on from CM053029.1 coordinate 24,883,515, forward strand.
CACCCGATCCGATCCGCCAGCGACAGATCTGGACGTAGAGCCATATGTCTGCTTTTGGCGGATCGGACCGGGTCGGATGTCAGCGGACATGTCTCCGCTGACATCCGACGCTCCATAGACTAACATGGAGCGCCCGTTCAGATCCGCCGTCAAAACTGACAGGCGGATCTGAACGGTCCGACCGTGTGAAAGGGGCCTTAGACTAGTTAGTTAAATTATATGAGATCTATACTCCTGAGGGTCTGGGCGACGCACTCTCCCTTTGCCCTTTATTTTTTCTCTCCTCGGCTCTATAAGCCCCTTATGGGGCTCAGGGGTTTTGGAGCGGAGGGTTGCTGTGGGGAATTGATATTGTAATATTGTAATTTGTCTATAAAAATGGCAGGAATACATCATGTTTTGTTTTCTAAAAGAATATTTTTTGTTCTGAAAGTGGACTCTATAAGTAGCTTTATGTAACTACTACTAATGATCTATGTTATGTATTCCTGCAAAGAAATAAAGAATTAAAAAAATTCTCCATCATCTGGGAAATCTGTGACTGGCACAGGAAATTTCAATCATCTCTCTGATTATCTGTATAACTACAGAGACCTCCAATGGGATCTACAGAAATTGTATAGAATGTTTGTCACCCGTCCTTCCATTTTCATTACAGTACAGCCCGGATGTCAGAAGACCTCCCAACAACGTCCCACCTCCATCATCTCATCACCATCCAATGTTGTCTACATTTTACTATTCACATTCTAAGACTTAGTATGTGTGTTACCTCCAATATAACAGATCTTACCGTCTATTCACAGAGAAGCCGGCATTCCGGAGGACCTCACAGCATTGTTTCACTTCTGACTCCAACATCTTCTTATCATCCAATGTTATCACCAGTTCGGTCAGAGTTCGGTTTGTGGAGATAACGGAGCAAAGATCATCACAGCACCGTAATGTTCCTTTACAGTTCTTAATTCTGGAGAGAGAAGCAGGAAAGAGGTTAAATATTCTTCCAGGGAGGGGCAGAAGTAGACACATCCAATAAATAATCAGTGGGCGGGGTCTTAGAAAATGAACTGTTGGGACATTTGGATGGATGATTTCATGGAATATTGGTTGGACCTCCCCAGTGAAATGGAGGTAAGTTGTCACCCACCTGAAAAGTCTTATGCGGCGTACACACGGTCGGAATTTCCGATGGAAACAGTCCGATGGGAGCTTTTCATCGGATTTTCCGACCGTGTGTATGTCCAACGGTCTTTTTCTGTCGGAATTTCCGACGGACTTTGAATTGAGAACCTGTTCTCAATTTTTACGACGGAAAACCTTTCTATCGGAAATTCCGATCGTGTGTATGCAATTCCGACACGCAAAATTCCGACGCATGCTCGGAAACAATTCGACGCATGCTCGGAAGCATTAAACTTCCCTTTTATAGTGCTGTCGAACGTGTTTTATGCCGCTGTGTTACAGACCGTCGGAATTTGGTGTGATCGTGTGTAGGCAAGACAGTTTGAGCGGAATTCCGTTGGAAAAAACGTCAGAGTTTTTTCCGACGAGAATTCCGATCGTGTGGAGTTACACTGTTGCGGGTACATTGCAGAGTACATCGTATCTAGGGATGAGCTTGATGTTTGGGTTGAACATAAGTTCAACTTGAACATCGGGTGTTCTCCTGTTCGCCGAAGAACGAATATCATGGGGCGTTCACAGCAAATTTGAGCACCATGGAATGCCACATAATTCACTGCGAGATTTCAATGCATTGCTGTATGATGATTGGTCAACGCATGCACCTGACCTGCATGCTTTGGCCAATCCCAGTGCCTTCTGCTAAGAGAGCCATGATTGGCCAATCATGGCTCGGGGGACCAAGTCCATGCCCCACACTATATAAAGCTGCCTAGAATGCGTCCCTGTGTAGTGTTGTTGGTGTGGACTGAGAGATAGCATGATTTAGATTAAGCAGGCAGATTATTCAGTTAGTGGCAGTGTATTTAAGATTATATATATATATATTTAGGGCTGCGGAAATTAAAGATTAATCGTTTGATTAAACGTTAATTTCTTTGATCGATCAAAATAATTTTGATCGAGGACGATCCGCGGATTGAGCTCTGTTGTCTCGCCCATAGGAAAGGCTGCGGCTTCGGCCTAGCGCCGGAGCGGCGGCCATCTTGGTCCACCCGGCGGAGGCCTAGTAGCAGCGTGCTGACATCACCCGCCTGCTTGTGCCTGCTTGTGCTGTCTACTCTGCGGACGGGTCTGCCTGCTGTCTATTCCGGACAGAGCGGACAATATTACGGTATGGGGGAAGATGTGGGGAGATGTGGACATTACAGTATGGGGGATATGTGGATATTACAGTATGGGGGGAGATGTGGATATTACAGTATGGGGGGCCATGTGGATATTACAATATGGGGGCGATGTGGATATTACGCACCCTCCCCATGTTGAGGGCATGTGGCCTGGTACGGTTCAGGAGGGGGGGGCGCTCTTTTCCTGCGGCCTGCCAGGTTGCGTGCTCAGATAAGGGTCTGGTATGGATTCTTGAGGGGACCCCCACGCCATTTTTTTTTTACTTTTGGCGTGGGGTTCCCCTTAATATCCATACCAGACCCAAAGGGCCTGGTAATGGACTGTGGGGGAATCCCATGCTGTTTTTATCAATGAACTTTTATGTGTATTGCGGACCGACAATTCATTATAGCCGCTAGTACTTTTAAATGATTTTTTTTTTCCTTTAGAAATGTCATTTTGCTGTCAGACTGTTCTAAACATATTTCACTTTTATTGTTTCACTTTAAGCATTATTAAAATCACTGCTCCCGAAAAAACTTCAGTTTTAAAAACTTTTGTTTTCATTGATACATGTCCCCTGAAGCAGGACCCGGGTCCCCAAACACTTTTTATGACAATAACTTGCATATAAGACTTTTCTCCAATAGACTTTTAAAGGGTGTTCCACGGCTTTCGAATCTGCAGCGAACACCCTAAATGGTTCCCTATTCGGCGAACAGGCGAACATAAAGCTCATCCCTATTACACACTCAGAAAGCGATGTACATTCTTATATGGAGGAGTCAAATACAACAGGTCTCCCTCTAAGTATCATGCTGCTACTTCCCAGTCCCACACACACTCATGACTAACTTCCTGGTACAGCCCCTCCCCCAGCATGCATCAGGAGCAAGGGGTTAAGGGTCACAGTGATTCTGCACAAACATTACAAGTTGCTACAACTTTTCTGGTGGTGTACACATTACACAATACAGTGCAGCCATCGTGCAGTTGCTACTACACTTCTGGTGGTGTACACAGTACAGTGCCACCGTAGTGCACTTGCTACTACTTTTCTGGTGGTGTACACAGTACACAATACAGTGCAGCCGTAGTACAGTTGCTATTACTTTTCTGGTGGTGTACACAATATAGTTCAGCCATAGAGCAGTTGCTACTACTTTTCTGGTGGTTTACACAATACAGTGCAGCCGTAGTGCAGTTGCTACTGGATTTGCTGGTGGTGTGCGAAGTACACAATACAGTGAAGCCGTATTACAGTTGCTACTACTTTTCTGGTGGTGTACAAAGTACACAATACAGTGCAGACATAGTGCAGTTGCTACTACCTTTCTGGTGGTGTACACAATACAGTGCAGCCGTAGTGCAGTTGCTACTGGATTTGCTGGTGGTGTACAAATTACACAATACAGTGCAGCCGTAGTGCCGTTGCTACTACTTTTCTGGTGGTGTACACAATATAGTTCAGCCATAGTGCAGTTGCTACTACTTTTCTGGTGGTGTACACAATACAGTGCAGCCATAGTGCAGTTGCTACTGGATTTGCTGGTGGTGTACGAAGTACACAATACAGTGCAGCCATAGTACAGTGCAGTTTCTACTACACTTCTGGTGGTGTACACAGTATATACTGTAATATAGTGCAGCCCTAGTACAGTTGCTACTACCTTTCTGGTGGTGTACACAGTACACAATACAGTGCAGCCGTAGTACAGTTGCTACTACTTTTCTGGTGGTGTACACAATATAGTTCAGCCATAGTGCAGTTGCTACTACTTTTCTGGTGGTGTACACAATACAGTGCAGCCGTAGTGCAGTTGCTACTGGATTTGCTGGTGGTGTACGAAGTACACAATACAGTGAAGCCGTATTACAGTTGCTGCTACTTTTCTGGTGGTGTACAAAGTACACAATACAGTGCAGACATAGTGCAGTTGCTACTACCTTTCTGGTGGTGTACACAATACAGTGCAGCCGTAGTGCAGTTGCTACTGGATTTGCTGGTGGTGTACAAAGTACACAATACAGTGCAGCCGTAGTGCCGTTGCTACTACTTTTCTGGTGGTGTACACAATATAGTTCAGCCATAGTGCAGTTGCTACTACTTTTTCTGGTGGTGTACACAATACAGTGCAGTTGCTACTGGATTTGCTGGTGGTGTACGAAGTACACAATACAGTGCAGCCATAGTACAGTGCAGTTTCTACTACACTTCTGGTGGTGTACACAGTATATAATACAGTGCAGTCATAGCACAGTTGCTACTACTTTTCTGGTAGAGTACACAGTACACAATACAGTGCAGCCCTAGTACAGTTGCTACTTTTCTGGTGGTGTACACAATACAGTGCAACCGTAGTGCAGTTTCTACTACACTTCTGGTGGTGTACACAGTATATACTGTAATATAGTGCAGCCCTAGTACAGTTGCTACTACCTTTCTGGTGGTGTACACAGTACACAATACAGTGCAGCCGTAGTACAGTTGCTACTACTTTTCTGGTGGTGTACACAGTACACAATACAGTGCAGCCATAGTGCAGTTGCTACTACCTTTCTGGTGGTGTACACAGTACACAACACAGTGCAGCTGTAATGCAGTTGCTACTACTTTTCCGGTGGTGTACACAATACAGTGCAGCCATAGTGCAGTTGCTACTACTTTTTCTGGTGGTGTACACAATACAGTGCAATCGTAGTGCAGTTGCTACTACTTTTCTGGTGGTGTACACAGTACACAATACAGTGCAGCCGTAGTGCAGTTGCTACTACATTTCTCGTGGTGTACACAGTACATAATACAGTGCAGACATAGTGCCATTTCTACTACTTTTCTGGTGGTGTACACAATACAGTGCAGCTGTAGTGCAGTTGCTACTACTTTTCTGGTGGTGTACACAATTCAGTGCAGCCGTAGTGCAGTTGCTACTACTTTTCTGGTGGTGTACACAATACAGTGCAGTTGCTACTACTTTTCTGGTGGTGTACACAATAAAGTGCAGCTGTAGTGCAGTAGCTATTACTTTTCTGGTGGTGTACACAATACAGTGCAGCTGTAGTACAGTTGCTACTGCTTTTCTGGTGGTGTACACAATACAGTGCAGGCGTAGTACAGTTGCTACTGACTTTCTGGTGGTGTACACAGTACAGTGCAACCGTAGTACAGTTGCTACTCCTTTTCTGGTGGTGTACACAGTACACAATACAGTGCAACCGTAGTACAGTTGCTACTACTTTTCTCATGGTGTACACAATACAGTGCATCTGCGGTGCAGTTGCTACTACCTTTCTAGTGATGTACACAGTACACAATACAGTGCAGCCATAGTACAAGTGCTACTACTTTTCTTGTGGTGTACACAGTACACAATACAGTGCTGCCGTAGTACAGTTGCTACTACTTTTCTGGTGGTGTGCACAGTACACAATACAGTGTAGTGTGGTATTGCAAAATAAAATATGCATCATGTCTGGAAGGCCACCAAGGAGAGGCAGACACTCTGAGGTCACTGAAAGAGGGCAAGCAGCCTCTGTGTTAACAGTCAACAGTGCTGGTCATGGACATGGTGCATCCTCTGCAGGTGGCCGTGGGGAACGCTTGTCCTTTTTTCTGCTGCTGGCCGTGTTATTGTGCCACAATATGCAGAAGAGTTGGTGGAGTGGATAACAAGCCGTCCTCATCTTCTTCATCCTCCATCACCCAGGCTCAGAGTAGTTTGCCTTCCAACGAAGTTTCCAAAGTGGCCTATTCCACCGGCTCTTTGTCCACAGTCACTCTTCCGTAGCCCCACAATCATGCATGGAGGAGTCCCCCGAACTATCCGACCACAGTGTCGTGTACATGCTGCAGGAGGATGCGCTCAGATGTTGGTTCCCAGGTTGAGGAAGGGAGTAACGTGATCCTAGAGAGAGGGCATGCCCAAGAAGGACAAGAAACTGGCAGTCATGTTCCCCAGTTGCAGCATACTGCCACGTTTTCTCCAGTGATGGGGAAGGAGGGGATGATGAGATCACTGACTCCACTTAGGTGCCTGATAGAAAAGAGGAGGAGGAGGATGAGGCAGCACAACTCCAACGAGGCAGGATCTCCTCTAGGGGGCAGCTTAAAGGCAGCCACCCTACTACATCACACCGCAGAGATCCGCAGGTGCAGGGTGCTGCTGACTCCCCACTGATTTTAAAAATTTCCTTGGTGTGGGCTTTTTTGAAACGTGTGCAGCAACCAATGTCTGAAGCAGATCAAGCATGGCCAGAACAGCACTTAAAAGACCCACATCAAAGAAAATCCTTCTTGCTCCTCATCTGGGATCTCCAACTCCACTATACCTCTAGTCCTCTCAAAAACCTGCACTGAGAGGAATGAATGTATAGCAATAGGTGTCCAAGTACTTGCAGCCAATCTGCTATCAGTACACCTCCATCTGATTTTAGCAGGCAAATTTCTCTACCCCAGAAAAAAATAAATTTGGTCCCAGCCATGCACATGCTCAGCGTCTGAATGATATCACTGCAACTGCTGCCTTTTTAGCTGGTAGACTCTGCCCCTTTCGTGAATTTGTGGAATGTGCTGTACCTCAGTGACAGGTTCCAAAATGCCCTTTCTGTTCACGGAAGGCCATTCCAGCTCTCTACCGGCATGTGGAAGGCAAGGTTTTGGCCTTGTTGGACTGGGTGGTCAGCAGTAGGGTGCATTATTACCGCTGACTCATGGTCTAGCAGGCATGGGGTTACCTTTCCTTCACGGCACTCTGGGTAACTGCTGGCATCTCGGAAGGATGCAGGAGAGGGTTCAATATTGTTTGAGCTTGTTCCACCACAATGCCTCCAAAATGCTAGTGGTGATTCTGCCACAGCTCTCTCCTCCACCCCTCCTCTTCTTCCTCTATGGCCTCTTCTGCAGATTTGTCCTTTGAACCAGCAGTGTTCCGTAAGCATTCAAGGGGCTACGCAAGCACTCAGGCAAAAAGATGCCATGCAGTGCTTGAGTTGGTCTGCTTAGGGGACAGGAGCCACACTGTGGCAGAGATTCTGTCAGCTCTGCAGGGGCAGGCTCAGAGGTGGTTGACACCACGCCAGCTTCAGCCAGGAATGGTTGTATGCGACAATGGCACCAACCTTCTCTCCACCCTCTGACAGGGACACTTGACCCATGTTCCATGTTTGGCACACGTCCTGAATTTGGTGGTGCAGTGGTTTTTGAGCAGGTACCCAGGCTTACAGGAAAAAAAAAGTCTGTGGTCATTTCTGCCGGTCATACAATGCCAGTGCTCGGCTGGCTGACATTCAAAGGAAATGCAACCTGCCCACCAACCCCCTCATTTGTGACAAGCCCACCAGGTGGAACTCAATGTTGGCAATGCTGCACTCACAGCAGAGAGCCATCAACGAGTACCTGTGTGAGTATGGCATCAGGACAGGGTCAGTTGAGCTTGGCTTCTTTTGACCATGCCATGCCAGATCAAGGATGCATGCACTGTCCTGTCACCATTTGAGGAGGCCACGAGGATGGTGAGCAGCGACAATGCATGCATCAGTGATACCGTCCCTCTTGTCTTCCTGTTGGAGCACACGCTTCATGAAATAATGGACAGGGCACTTGAGACAGAACAGCAGGAGGAAGAGGAGGACTTCCTTACCTCTCAAGGTCCCCTGTATCCAGATAGTATTCCTGCAGGCCCGCCAAACACACAGGAAGAAGAGGAGGAGGAGGAGGAGGAGGAGGAGGAGGATTGTGTCAGCATGGACGTGGAGGATAACACTCAGCAGCAGTCTTCAAGGGATGGTTTTCAGTCCCCAGAAACCCAAGGAGTTTTACGTGGCTGGGAGGAGATTGTTACAGCTCATGTGATCCTTAGTGACCCAGCGGACTCAGAATCGAATGCGTCTGCAAACTTACGTGGCAAGGCCGAAGTTACGCTGCAGTGCTGCCAGGCAAGCAGCAGTAGGGTGAGAATGCCGAAAGTGCGCACAGACGGCCCGCACTTTCTGTAGCAGCTCTGGCATATCGGGGTCATTTTTAAGGAACCTCTGGACCACCAAGTTCAGCACATGCGCCAGGCAAGGGATGTGCGTCAAACCGGCTAGGCCCAGAGCTGCTACGAGATTTTGCCCATTATCGCACACCAAACACTCATCGGTCTGTTGTTCCATGTCCCTCCACAACGCCGGTGCGGTGTGGGTTTTTTCCCCCAAACAGGAAAGTTTTAAATCTGCCTGCTGTCGTTTAGCCCTGGCTGTGCTGAAGTTGGTGGTGAAGGTGTTACGCTGACCGGATGAGGAGGCGGTAGAGGATGAGGAAGCGGAGTCGGAGGAGTTAGCAACAGGAGGCAAACTGAAGCGCCCTGCAATCCTCGGTGGTGGAAGGACATGCGCCAAGCTGCTATCCACCTCAGGCCCAGCCGCCACGGTATTTACCCAGTGTGCTGTTAGGAAGATATAACATCCCTGACCGTGCTTACTGGTCGACACATCCATAGTTAGGTGGACCTTGCCACAGATGGCGTTGCGCGGTGCACACCTGATTTTGTCCCCCACTTGATTGTGCAGGGAAGGGATGGCTCGTCTGGAAAAGTAGTGGCGGCTGGGCACATTGTACTGTTGGACAGCCAATGCCATCAGTCTTTTAAAACTCTGTGTCTCCACCAGACGGAATGACAGCATTTCAAAGGCCAGGAATTTTGAAATGCTGGCATTCAGCCAGGGATCGCGGGTGGGTAGGGGGGTACTTCCTCTTCCGCTCCAGTGTTTGGGAGATAGAGAGCTGAATGCTTCCATGGGACATTGTGGAGATGGTTGGTGACCCAGGTGGTAGTGTTGCTGGCAGATCCTCTGTTTGTGGGTTGGCAGGTGCCACTGTCACTACATAGGTGGATGAAGAGGCCGAGACTGCAGCAGAAGAGGAAGCAGGAGGAGCCAGAGACCTTTATTGTTTTTTGAGGTGTCTACTCCACTGCAGCTCGTGCTTTGCACTTAGATGCCTGGTCTTGCAGGTTGTGCTCAGGTTGAGAATATTTATGCCTCGCTTCAGGCTCTGATTGCACAGCGTGCAAACCACTCGTGTCTTGTCATCAGCACATTGTCTGAAGAACTGCCACGCTAGGGAACTCCTTGGACCTGGCTTTGATATGCTCGGTCCCTTGTTGCGTTGGGCAGTAGCAGGCGTACTGTCTAGGGGACGGACACTCCGCTTTTGCACCTTGCTCCCTCTTCTGCTGTGCTGGTGGCTCTGTGTGACCACCGCCTCTTCCTCCGATCTACACTGGTCACCTGCATGACGTTCATTCCATGTGGGGTTGAGGACCTCATCGTCCTCCGCATCATCTTCCACCCAGTCTTAACCCCTGCCCTCCTTGTTGGTCTGCACAATTGCGAAAGCAGCAGCAGTTGGCACCTGTGTTTCATCATCATCCGAGACGTGCTGCGATGGTCCTCCCATGTACTCATCTTGAAACATAAGTGGTTGGGCATTGGTGCACACAATCTCTTCCACTTTTGGGGCAGGGCTAGGTGGATGGCCCTTGGAAACCCTGCTAACAGAGTCATCAAAAAGCAGAAGAGACTGCTGCATGATTTGGGGCTCAGACTGCTTGGCTGATTTGCAAGGGGGTGAGGTGAAAGACTGATGCACATCGGCTGCAGGTGCCAACTCTGATCTTTCAGCAGGAGACTGGGTGGGAGACAATGTGAAGGAACCGGAGGCACTGTCAGCAGCCCAATCTACTATCGCCTGTACTTGTCGTGGCCTCAACATTACTCACATACAGCAGCATTAGGCCCGACCAAATACCGCTGCAGGCTCTGTCGCCTACTCGCACCTGAATAAGGTGTTTCACTTGTGCATGTAGCTGGCACAGATCGACCACGTCCTCTCCCTGGAACAGGAGCTGAGTAATTAGAATAGATTTCGGAATCAGGACCCATATCTAATTCTCTTCCTCAAAGCAGCAGCAACCTTTCCCTACACTATCTATAGCAGAGTGACGTGCTGTGCTGTGTGCCTCTAGCTTATATAGAGGCTGGGTCACATGCTGTACTGGCCCATCACAGCCATGCCATTAGTAGACATGGCTGTAATGGCTTCTAAGGGCACACGAGTTAAACAATTGCTGATTGGCTGCCCTGCAGCTTTTTAAAAAGTGCCATTACATTGCCGAACACCGAACTCGAACCCGAACATAGAGTAAATTGTTTGGGTACGGGTCCGGGACCCAAAAACCCAAAAGTCTGGTACGAACCTGAACTTTACAGTTCGGGTTTGCTCAACCCTAATCTTGATAAGTGCTCAGCATGAAAGAGTAAGTTGCAACAAGGAAGTGTAGGATTTATACTTGCTTCATCCCGCACGGATCGTGTCAAGCCAGGAAGATGCCTCTTCAGGTGATGTGAAGAATCTCACTCTTTCTCCATCTTGAACCCAGAGCCTGGTGGGAAATAGCATGCTGAACTTCAGGTTTTTGGTGCAAAGTTCTGATCGCACATGATCGAACAATTTCCTCTATCGCTGTCTTTCAATGGAATAGTCTGGAAATATAAGAAGTTTAGCATTCTCATACTTGAGGTCCCCTGCATTCCTAGCTTCTCTCAGGATAAGATCACGGTCCCGATAATTTAGTAGTTTAAAGATGAATGTGCGTGGCGGAGCTCCCTGTGGGCCTCTGACTGTGGGTATCCTGTGGGCTCATTCCACCACAAAATGGAAGGAAAAGGAGGCCAGGGACAAAAGAGATCGCAGCATCTGCTCTGTAAACAGGGTGGTGTCAGCTCCTTCAGGCAGCCCAATGATGCGCAGATTGTTGCGTCTGTTGCGATTTTCAGCATCTTCAGCACGCTTGACTTAAGATTTTTAAAGGAGTGGAGATCAGCCGTGTGCTCCCTCTGCACATCTTCAGCTGCAGACACACGCTGTTCCACCTCTGTCACTCTGCCCATAAAAGCATCAATGTCTCTCCTGATCAAGCCAAATTCAATATATACATGGTCAATCTTCTCAGTCAGGGCTGTTTTACACCCATTTTCCAGGAAAGCTGTGTGCTCTGGAGGGACCTGAGGAGCTGCAGCCTCGTGACTCACCTCCTGTTCCTGAGACAACATGGTGGGGGATATGGCTGCTGTCCTCTCCCCAGCATGCTTTTCAGTCCTGGTCCATTTCTGGTTCTGTCAGCGCGCTGCTCCCCCCGTTTGTAGCCGGGCATGAGCAGGGGCTGCTAGAGGCCAAGGGTGAGCTGTTGTGACGGCGGATGGGTCCCCAGCACTGCAGGATAGGAGGATTAATGATCCGGACGGCGGAGCGAGGCTAAAAGATGTCTGCTCCTGTCGCCATCTTGGACACGCCCCCTTTGGTCCATGTTTAACAGGGGCATGTAATTACAATTTTTGATCTAATATTTTACAGCAGGGCCCGTTCCTGCACCCAACAAGAGTATCTGTGAGGGCTTACAGTGTTCTGGTACCACCAACACCTAAGGCCCAATTTTCTGCAGAGTATATAGGGCAGGCCGTATAGTATACAGTGGTGTGAAAAAGTGTTTGCCCCCTTCCTCATTTCCTGTTCCTTTGCATGTTTGTCACACTTAAGTGTTTCGGAACATCAAACCAATTTAAACAATAGTCAAGGACAACACAAGTAAACACAAAATGCAATTTGTAAATGAAGGTGTTTATTATTAAAGGTGAAAAAAAATCCAAACCATAATGGCCCTGTGTGAAAAAGTGATTGCCCCCTAAACCTAATAACTGGTTGGGCCACCCTTAGCAGCAACAACTGCAACCAAGCGTTTGCGATAACGTGCAATGAGGCTTTTACAGCGTCCTGGAGGAATTTTGGCCCACTCATCTTTGCAGAATTGTCCTAATTCAGTTACATTAGAGGGTTTTCGAGCATGAACGGCCTTTTTAAGGTCATACCACAACATCTCAATAGGATTCAGGTCAGGACTTTGGCTAGGCCACTCCAAAGTCTTCATTTTGTTTTTCTTCAGCCATTCGGTGGTGGACTTGCTGGTGTGTTTAGGATCATTGTCCTGCTGCAGAACCCAAGTTCGTTTCAGCTTGAGTACACGAACAGATGGTCGGACATTCTCCTTCAGGATCTCTTGGTAGACAGCAGAATTCATAGTTCCTTTTATCACAGCAAGTCTTCCAGGTCCTGAAGCAGCAAAACAGCCCCAGACCATCACACTACCACCACCATATTTTACTGTTGGTATAATGTTCTTTTTCTGAAATGCAGTGTTCCTTCTACGCCAGATATACTTGGACACACACCTTCCAAAGAGTTCCACTTTTGTCTCATCGGTCCACAGAATGTTGTCCCAAAAGTCTTGGGGATCATCAAGATGTGTTGTGGAGAAATTGAGACGAGCTTTGATGTTCTTTTTGCTCAGCAGTGGTTTTCTCCTTGGAACTCTGCCATGCAGGCCATTTTTGCCTAGTCTTTTCCTGATGGTGGAGGCATGAACGCTGACCTTAACTGGGGCAAGTGAGGCCTGCAGTTCCTTGGACGTTGTTGTGGAGTCTTTTGTGACCTCTTGGATGAGTCGTCGCTGCGCTCTTGGGGTAATTTTGGGCGGCCGGCCACTCCTGGGAAGGTTCACCACTATTCCATGTCTTCGCCATTTGTGGATAATGGCTCTCACTGTGGTTCGCTGGATTCCCAAAGCTTTGGAAATGGCTTTATAACCCTTTCCAGACTGATAGATCTCAATTACTTTCTTTCTCAATTGTTCCTGAATTTCTTTGGGTCTCGGCATGATGTGTAGCTTTTAAGGATCTTCTGGTGGACCTTACTGTGTCAAGCAGCTCCTATTTAAGTGATGCCTTGATTGTGAACAGGTGTGGCAATAATCAGGCCTGGGTGTGGCTAGAGAAATTGAACTCAGGTGTGGATAACCACAGTTATAGTATGTTTTAACAAGGGGGGCAATCACTTTTTCACACAGGGCCATGATGGTTTGGATTTTTTTTCACCTTTAATAATAAACACCTTCATTTACAAATTGCATTTTGTGTTTACTTGTGTTGTCCTTGACTATTGTTTAAATTGGTTTGATGTTCCGAAACACTTAAGTGTGACAAACATGCAAAGGAACAGGAAATGAGGAAGGGGGCAAACACTTTTTCACACCACTGTATAGTGCCTGGGGGCCCCCACACCATTTTTTTTTATTTGGGTGCAGTGTTCCCCTTAATATCCATACCAGACCCAAATGGCCTGGTAATGGGCTGGGGGGGGGGAACCCATGCCGTTTTCTCAATAATTTTCATTTATATATCCGTGACCTGACAATAAATTACAGCCACAAGCAGTTTTAAATGACTTTTTTTGCTTTAGAAATGTAATTTTGCTGTGGTATTGTCCTAAACACGGGAAAACTGCGCCACTTTACAGGCATACTATAGACACCCCTCAGGCATGATATTTAAAGGAATATTTAATTTTTATTGTTTCACTTTAGGTATTATTAAAATCACTGGTCCCAAAAAATGTCAGTTTTTAAAACTTTTTGCATTGATACATGTCCCCTAGGGCAGGACCCGGGTCCCCAAACACTTTTTATGACAATAACTTGCATTTAAGCCTTTAAAATTAGCACTTTTGATTTTTTATGGTCGTGTCCCATAGACTAACGTTGTTCGAACAAACCTTTTGCACGTTCTGGTGCAAACCAAACTGGAGGGGTGTTCAGCTCATCCCTAGTGGTAACGCACACATTGAAAGTGTGAATGGCTCAATATAGATTCCCTTTCACACTGAACTGCTTTGCATCGATGGGAACTAGCCACATAGGAAATAATGGGATTTCTACTTCACATGTGTCTCTGTTCAGCAAAATCCATGAGGATCCCTAAACACACTGACAAGCAATGATAATATGTCAGCAGATCAACCAATCATTGGACAGGCGGCCCTCGGGCAGATCTGGGTGATGTCATTTCCTGCCTGGAACTGAAACAGGAAGTGGGGCTGGTGAGTGATATTATCTACTGCCCAAATGGTTGCTGGATATGCTGACATATTATTGATTGTCAGGGCATTTATTGTAAATAAAGAGACAATTGTTTTGAAGGAGGTACTTCACTAATGGTGGCATTTTTGATTTGTTTGGAGTTCTATATCCAGCCAATCAGGAGGGACCAAGTAGCATAAAGGGACCCCACGCTTGTGACAGCTGATCTTGTGGGAAGTACCCCGGGCCCCCCCCCCCCCCCAGAGGGGAGACAAGCACATGACACCTATGGGGCCAATACCCGAGGGGGCATTTCATCAGCCCGGAGGTGGAGGACTCTGAACCCACTTCATTTTGTAGTGACACACTGGAGGGGGCACCATCATTGAGGAAGATTGCTCACAGATATATGGACTTTCCTCTTATTTATATCCAACTAGATACATTAATTTTACAGCACTGGAGTTGTGGCATCAATTACTTGTAACTAGTTATTGTTTTATTACATTCATCATTTCCATTAGTAATGTGTTAGTTTGTAATATGTACTCACAGCACTGGGGTTGTGGTATTACCAGCCAATCACAGCACTGGGATTGTGGTATTACCAGCCAATCACAGCACTGGTACTTTGGTATCACCTTAGGGTGAAGGACATTACAAGCTGTCATGTTTTTTGGACACAGATCTGTATACATTCCATGTTTTTGCTTACGTACAAATGTTTTAATATATTCTGTTTAATAAATATTATCTATACAAGTGCCTTAAAAGTCTACCTTAGGGGTATTTATTTTGCTTCTAACAAGTTTTTGGATGTGGCACTATTGAGAGGCAATACTCACTGACTCCATTTCTACAATCACCTGTATAAAGTTATTTGTTTTCTGAATAAAGTGTATTAATACCAATTCATTAGGCCGAAAACACATTGTTACAGCACTGAGGTCGTGGTAGTAGCAGACATATATTGTATGTAGTATTTGCTTTGTATTATAATTTTTGTTGTGTCATTATTATTTGGTATCAGTATCAGGATCAGGTGGTTAGGTGGTTTGTTACATAATTACACAGCCGTATAGTAACACTGGGGTTGTGGTAACACTTACCTCTGTCTGTAGGTAGGTTGTCTGTCTGTGTAATATAGAGCAGAGCTACACTAATTTGTTATTTAGTGTATAACATATGTACAAAGATAAAGAATGACAGAAAATACAACAAAGACAAAAGGACATACACAGTCTGGCTGTGAGAATAAAACAGAAATAAACTTTTTCTGAGGATTATACTGTGACAGGAACATGTCAGGAACATCCGCTATTCACCGGTTAGACCGGCACCATGGGAATCACCCCGTCCATATCTCAGGATCCTCAATTTATGGATGTGGGTGGAGTTTAGCCATCAGCCAATCAACCCTGGGGTTTGTTCCCTGCCCAGCCCACAAGCCGGTCCTGTGTTCTGAAGGAACCAGAGCTAAATGGGCCATGAATGGTTCTGATGGATGAGGATTGGATTTCCAACACCGGCATGTCAGTCTGATCCCAACAAGACCAATCAGTGCTTGTCTGGTGTGATCAGACACCATAGAACCATTCTGGGGGTTTCTGCTGGATTCTATCCTCACTACACATACAATGTTATATGTACCCCAACATGTCTACAATCAGGAGCAATTATTTCCATCTCTCTGCAACTAATATTTTATTTTGTATGAGAGATAAAATAGATTCCTCTGATCTCTGACATAAATCAATGTCTGGCAGACAGTTCGGGGTCTTCTCACTGTATCGGCCTCGTCCCCTGCTGGGCTTGTAGATGAAATGACTAGGGCTTCTCTTTGAGGCTCAGTGAGGTGACAAATTATATCTACAAGGATGGGGGATTTTATTGACATCCAGGGGTCACTTCTGGTCTAGAGACTCGCTCTGTCCTTCCAGATTCTAATTGAGGACCATCTGTCTATGATTGGTCACTGAATGAAGAGAATACGGAGTCCTGTGCGTCTTCTGGTCTGTTTCAGGACTGAATTCAGCCCAAAATTTGGGCTGAAATTGGACCTGAAATGGTGAATGGAGATGCACCGGACCCCCTGCTGTGAGCCGATGTGAACTCCAGTGTGACTCCAGCCAAAGTCTGATCTTTGATAGCCAGTGGAGGGGGGGAGGGGATAAAATCCAATAACAGCGAGTGACCTGAAGGACTATGATGGGAACTCCCAGTGTAACCGGCCAATCAGAAGTCTGTCTTTGTATAACTTATCAAGGTGACATGTCTGGGTCCCTCACATAGAAGATTTATACCAGAATCCTGCAGAATATTATATCATTTATAGGATAATTCTCACCGCAGCCACTGCAGAGTACAGCCAGGGTGTCTGAGCCCCTCACATAGAAGTTTTATTCCAGAGTCTTCCAGATTATTATCTGATATTTCCAGTCTGGTGAGGGATCGATTATTGATAAGAATGAATTGGAGATCATCACAGTTGGAGGAAGTCACACCACATCTATACAACCTGCAGAGACAAATCCAGACACATGATATTATATTATATTATAAGATGAATATGAGGAATTATTCCCATTTAGTGAAAAGTAACATAACATCACTAGAGCGGAATATCAGGATATACAGAATGTTATACAGAGGAAAGATCTTATTATTAGGGAAGCTGATAAAGGTGAAGCTGTTGTAGTACTTATGTCTACACAGTATAAAGAGGGGGCGCTGTGACAGCTCAGTCACCCCCTTATGTACCCGGTTATTAAGCAGGACCTCACACAGTGTCTCATGCAGGGGCTTCTGAAATTGATAGATAATCCCCCCAAGGACATTTCCTTTATCAAATAAAAAAGCTAAATTTCTGATGGTGGATACCCTAGTGACCCCAATATTCCATCACCTTCCTAAAGTCCACCAATCAGGAGTTCCCATTGAAGGTCACCGGATTGTGGCAGGAATAGGATCCCTTATAGACAATGTAGGGGGGGGGGGTGGATATACATTTACAGCCTTTAGTGCTGAGACTTCTGGGATATATTAGAGATACAAGTACTATATTGGTGGATATTCCACGTTTATAATGGGATTCTATATTCGCATGGGGGGCACTTCACATTAAAGCACTTTAATCTTCCATCCCCCATTCTTTAGTGTATCCAGCAATCAGATATCATCTTCATAGATATAGATCATATACTAGGATCAGAGGCATAACTAGAATCTTCAGGGCCCCGGTATAAGAAACCATGAAGGGCCCCCACCAGGGACGTTGCTAGGTCTACAAAAGATCTGGGGCTAGAGCCCTTATCAGTGGAATAAAGAAAGTCATACACTTGGGTGGGCGTATGCATATATATATATATATATATATATATATATATATATATAATTGCAATTCTGAGTGTGGATCCACACATCAGATTACCCAGTGAGCCCCTCCTTACATCAGGGTCCCCAGAGAGCCCCTTCTTACATCAGGGTCCCCCAGAAAGCCCCCCTTACATCAAGGTCCCCCAGAGAGCCCCCCTTACATCAAGGTCCCCCAGAGAGCCCCCCTTACATCAAGGTCCCCAGAGAGCCCCCTTTACATCAGGGTCCCCAGAGAGCCCCCTTTACATCAGGGTCCCCAGAGAGCCCCCCTTTCAGAGAGCCCCCCTTTCATCAGGGTCCCCAGAGAGACGCCCCCTTTCCCTGTGTACCTGGCTGGTCTCCGCTGTGCACCTCCAACCCTCGGCACATCAATGTACCCTCCACCTGTGGGGAGGTGGGAGGGGGAGATCGTCAGCTCTATGGTGGCCGCGGGTGGTAAGATCTCCCTGGGGCTTGTAGTTCTATTCCCCGAGTGAATACAGTAGAGAGGGGAGGGGCCTCTGACCCGGGCATGTATCAGCAAGAGTGTACAAGCAGAGCGACTCACTTGTAAACTGAGGAGTGAAACTGATACATGTCCAGGTCAGAGGCTCCTCCTCTCTCCACTGTATACACCTCGGGGAAGAGAGATCCCGCTGCCCGCAGACACCATAGAGCTGCCGATCGCCACCTCCATGCTAAACTGACAGACAGACAGAGGTGCAATGGGAGATGCCAGGTGTTGGGGCCCTATCACAGTTTCGGAGGCCATGAAATGCCAAGATGGCACAAACCCCCCCCCCCCAAATGACCCCATTTTGGAAAGTAGACACCCCAAGCTATTCGCTGAGAGGCATGGTGAGTATTTTCCAGATCTCGCTTTTTGTCACAAAGTTTTGAAAATAGAAAA
Organism: Lithobates sylvaticus; assembly: GCA_028564925.1. Taxonomy (NCBI): domain Eukaryota; kingdom Metazoa; phylum Chordata; class Amphibia; order Anura; family Ranidae; genus Lithobates; species Lithobates sylvaticus. Next base: position 24,902,019 of record CM053029.1, read on the forward strand.
AAAAAATTTCCTTTTCTTTCTTCATTTTCCAAAACAAAATGAGATCTGAAAAATACTCACCATGCCTCTCAGCAAATAGCTTGGGGTGTCTACTTTTCGAAATGGCATTTCATGGCCTCCAAAACTGTGATGGGTAGTGAGGAGTAAAATCACCATTTTACACCCTTAGAAATGAAGGCGTGATTGGTTTTCGGGGTCCTGCACACGGCTAGGCTCCCAAAAAGTCACACACATGTGGTATCCCCGTACTCAGGAGAGGCAGCAAAATGTATTTTTGCGGTGTAATTTCACATATACCCATGTCATGTGTGAGCAATATATCATTTAGTGACAACTTTGTGTAAAATAAATAAAAAATTAATTTGTTCTGAAACTTATGGCAAAATATAAAACATTCCATGGACTCAACATGCCTCTCACCAAATAGCTTGGGGTATCTACTTTCCAAAAAAAAGGTAATTTGGGGGGTTTGAACTGTCCTGGCATTTTATGCCCAACATTAGAAGCTTATGGCAAACTCTTCTAACCACTTGAACCACCAAGTCCTTTCTGATACTTTGTTTACATGAAAAAAAATATATATATTTTTTTCTAGAAAATTACTTTGAACCCCCAAACATCATACATTTTATTAAAGCAGAGGCCCAATCTTTTTCAATAAATTCTTTTGGAAAAAAAAAAAAAAAAAGCAGAGGCCCTATAGATTGAAATGGTGGGTGTTGCAATTTTTTTTCACAAAGTATTTGCGCACTGATTTTTCAAATGCAATTATTTGGGGAAAAAAAACACTTTTTTGAATTTGAATGCATTCACAAATGTTTGATGAAATATAAAAGATGATCTCATGCCGAGTACATAGATACCAAACATGACATGTTTTAAAATTTCACACCCCTGCGCAGCGGCGACAAACTATATACATTTTTAAAAGCCTTTACAGGTTACCACTTTAGATTTACTGCTAGAATTATTGCCCTCGATCTGATGTTCGCAGTTATACCTCACATGCATGGTGAAATTGCTGTTTACACAGGACAGAAGACCGACTCTTGAGTTCACCTTTGCACAGGGGACAGGGGTGCTTTCATTTTTTTTTTAATCATTCATTTTACATTTTATTTAATTTTTACACCGTCCCTTTCATTTTTTTTTTTAATCACAGGGAATGTAAATATCCCCTATAATAGCAATATGTAGTGACGTGTACTCTTTTATGAAAAAATTGGGGTCTAATTGGGGTATATTAGACTCTAGATCCGTGCAATAAGACGCTTTCCCAATTTCCCAATGGTGCTGTTTATATCTGGCAAAACCAAAGTCATGAAATGCTCATAGCTTCCAGTTTCTTAGGCCATAGAGATAATTGGAGGTCAGCTGGCAGAACCACTGGCTGGTTCCCCGGTGGGACAGGAGAGCTCGAGAAAACCATGGAAGACGGTAAGGGGGGTGGACATTCTCTCCCACTGCTTGTAAAAGCAGTCTAGTGGCTAATTAGCCACTAGGACTGCTTTTACATGAAAGTCAACCGCTGGCTGAAAAGAACGATACCAAGATGATATCTAAACCTGCAGGAATCATTCTGGTATAACCACTCAAAGTCCAGCAACATACCAGTACATCGCTGGTCCTTGTTGGGCATATATTGTAATGTTTTTTCATGCAGCCTATGGGTTAAATGAAAAAAGAGAACCTAACAGATTCCTCCATTCACATTGATCGATCAGAGGTATGACCACCATTAGAATACTGCTCTGCATCCACCCACTTCTAATGATGGGCATACATGCACCATTCTTTCATTCAGCCCATGAGCTGACCGGAAAAAAAGAACCTTATAGATTCTACGATTCACATCTAGTGATCATGCTCTGCTCTGTCAGTCACTGTCAGTGTCAGTGAAGGAAGAGGATGTGCGCCTAGCAGCTCCAGCCAGCAGCTCCAGCCTTTAGGAGCCCACAGCCCCAGCGAGCAGGACCCAGCCAGTGCCCCCATCCATTGGACCCCACTGCGGGTCCCGCAGGCCCCCGCAGGCCCCCGCAGGCCCCCCGCAGGCCCCCCGCAACCATTTGGCCCCTTCCCTTCTCCGCGCCAGCCGCAGCCGCCCATCGGGCATCAGCAGCCAGGAAAGTCCCCGGCTCCGGCCTAGTCCCGGCCGAAGCCGGCCATCCGCTTCCCCACTCGCCCTATCCAGGAGGAAACAGCCAGTGCTCAGCACATCCGGACCCCACTGCGGATTCCCGTGGGCCCCCGCAACCAATCTGCCCCTTACCTCCTCCGCGCCGACCACAGCTGCCCACCGGGCATCAGCCGATAGGAGAGTCCGCGGCTTCGGCCTAGTCCCGGCCATCTGCCTCCCCAATCGCCTCTCCAGCCCTCTTTTTGGGTTCAACTGGGCTGCGGCGAGTTCCCCCCCTCCCCTCCAAGCCCCCCAAGCCCTCCAACACTCACCGAAGAACCGGGAGCCGTCAGAGCCAGGACAGGCAGCAGCTTGGGCCTAGTCCGGCGGCCATCTTGGTACACCCAGACCACAGGCTTCACCTGCTTCAACCTAGTACGGCGGCCATCTTGGTACACCCAGACCAACCAAGCTATTTTAATACACAGGTTTTTTAACTACAAGTGGTTGGATACAGTCCAATTGCTTGTTTTAAATTATTTTGAACCAAGTTTTAAACCAAGTTTTTTAACCAAGTTTTAAACAAAGCTTTTAATTACAGCATACACCCAGACCAGTTTACGGTAAGGTAAATATTCTGGTAACTAGCAGTTGATCCAGGGACCAACATCCGACCGCCCCTCGGGGGTTCAGGAAGGAATTTTTTCCTCTGCAATAGCAATTGGCCACGCTAGTAGGGGTTTTTCCTCTGGATCAACGGGAGGGAGGGTGTAGGTCTACAGGGTTTCCCACAGATCCGCAACATCTTCAACCAGCTTGCGCAAGACCGTTATCGCCTCAACAGCATCAGCTTTTTTTTCAACTTTTTTTTCAACGCATTATCTCCTCCACAGCAGGGAAATTTTTTGGAGCACCTCAACATGTGCAATTTCAAATACTCAGCAGAGTCCCTCCGCAGACTAAGAAATTTGACCGCAACTCTACCGACCGACATTCAAAAAATATTACAAAAAGAACGACTACTAAGGATCGATCCACAAGCAACGATCAAACATAAGAAGACTACAACTCAACCGCAACAGTTAGCATGCGTCTTGATTAACACCAGATCGGCAGTCAAGCACAGGCATGAAATCCATGACTTCATCACACAAAACAACATAGATTGCCTCTTCATCACGGAAAGCTGGCAACGCCATCCTAACAGAATTAGTGCCAGAAAACTACAGGATCCTAACCGAGCATAGGAAAGGAAAAAAAGGAGGAGGCCTAGCAGTGATCTTCAAAGCTCATCTAGCGCTCGTCAAACCTACGGTACAGAACACTGCCACTTTTATGGAGACACTTACTCTACAGATGCAAACCACACCACAAGAAACCATCCACATGCTGCTATGCTACAGACCACCAGGACCAAAGACAAATCTACCGATACCACTCACGGAATTCATCTCGGCACACACCCTGAAAAACAACAAGGTTCTGGTACTAGGAGATTTCAACCTCTGGGCGAACTCCACCGAAGACCCACATCGCCACCACCTGCATCAATCAACTGGAAGACCTAGGGCTTCAACAACTAGTAAAGGCTCCCACACATGGGTCGGGTCACATCCTGGACCTCATCTTCAGGCAAAATACGGACATCAGCATTCAAGACAACATATCGCTACCATGGTCAGACCACCACGCTATCAAACTTGAGATCGCCACCAACATCTCCCTGCAAAAACCAAACCCGGCGGCAACAACACACTAGATTAGATCGCAGAAGAAACTACATTCGGAAATCTTCAAAACCACACTAACATACAAAATGGCTACACTAAATCAAAACCACTCAACAGAATGAACACTCAGCTTCATAAACAAGGCACTTCTACAAACATCAGACGCAGTCGCCCCGAAACATCGAGCACCCATCCGCAAGAAAAATTCTGGATGGTTTAATGGCACGCTTACTCTACTGAAACGGGAACACAGAAGAGCAGAAAGAGCCTGGAGAAGAAACACCACAAAGGAAAATCACACAAACTACAGAATACTCACCAAGAGATATCATAAAGCAATTTTCACAGCAAAAAAAGAACATCTCTCAAACACCCTCTCAAAAGCCTTAAACCGACCACGGGAACTTTTCAAACTAGTCGCCCAGACTATGAACCCCACCTGGTTAAAAGAAATGGGGATATTGCGCTGTATGCGATTAAAAGAATGAAGCTGCTAACATTCCCGAAAGATTATCAGTAGGTCAAGAATGGGTTTTGGATGTATGTAGCGCTTTAGAGGAAATTTAGTGCCTAGAGAATAGGTACTATTTGGGTATGGTAAAAAGGTGAATTGTCTTAATGCCTTGGAGCCATTGAGTCGAGCAGAGATCTGTCAACCCTTTAATGATAAGCCTTTGCGACTTGTGAGGCATATGCCCCTTCAAGTCCACTCGTTCCGGTAAGCCTTATTCCATTAGGCTTAAGAGCCATCAGTCAACCATCACCCCACCTAACACATTGAAGTCACCTGCTGGAAATTGTGCCATTCACCTGACCACCAACCATATTCTTTTTGGACTTCACTACCATACACTTCGGTGTATAGGTTTCTCACTTGGCACCAACTGTCTCAACCACTGTTGAGCTGATATTGTCACAGAATTTGTCTTTCTAATTTTATTTATATATTTGTCACGATATATCTACACTCAAACCAACCAAGGTTTTTTGTCACTATATATAACCACAATTGTTTTTTAGCCTTCAATTTACCTCTTTGTATTTGCTTAGTATAAGCTTTTATATTTCACATTACAAGATTTTACTGTGCTCATGTTATAAGGTTTTATGCTTTTATATTCATTTATATATAAGGTAGATAGAGGTTTGTACCACGCCATATTTGGCAAACATCCCCCTTTTTTTTACCTTTTCATCATTAAGACAATTCACCTTTTTACCATACCCAAATAGTACCTATTCTCTAGGCACTAAATTTCCTCTAAAGCGCTACATACATCCAAAACCCATTATGAACCCCACCTGCCTTGAGCCCCTAGGAAACGAAACTCAAGAATACTGCAACAAATTATCCGATTTTTTCATCAACAAAATAGACAACATTCAGGAAATAATTCAACAAAAAAAAACAACAACCAACTCTACTCAACTCAACCCAGGTAAGGAATTTTACATCCACAGCACACAAGCACCACATTTTTCACTTACCCAGATCACCACGGATGAAACCAAAAATGTCATCAAGAGCCTCCGAGACAGCACATCGCCAAACGACATCATCCCCACAAAACTCTTGAAAGAATGCTCCGACATTCTGGCCCCCGCTATCACACACCTAGTAAATCAGTCGTTCAAAAGAAGGATTGGTTCCGAATTCCCTCAAGCAAGGCATCATCAAACCAGAAACCCAACCTCGACCCCAAGGATCCGAACAATCGCAGACCGGTAACAAGCCTGAACACCATTTCCAAGATCATGGAGAAAGCAGTAGTACAACAGCTTCAACTTCATCTGGACACACACAAGCTCCTGGACCCACTACAATCGGGGTTCCGCCCAGGCCATGGCACAGAAACGGCACTTCTGAAAATATGGGATGACGCCCTAGAAGCAGCGGATGATGGAGAATTGTGTCTTCTGGTATTGCTGGATCTTAGTGCGGCGTTCGACACAGTGGACCACAACACGCTTCTCAGCCGCCTCAAGGAAGTGGCAGGAGTTGCAGATGTAGATCTTCCATGGTTCGCTTCCTTCTTAGGAAACCGGGCACAAACAGTGAAGCTAGGAGCCTTCACATCGGAAACCCAGGCAATTTCTTATGGAGTCCCTCAAGGATCACCATTGTCACCAGTACTGTTCAACATTTACATCCGGCCACTCTTCAAAATTATTAGCAAATTGGATCTGTGCTTCCACTCATACGCGGACGACACTCAACTGTATTTCCGGATCACCGGACAAAAAGACCAGTACCAGGAACTAGGAAAATGTCTCACATTGATATATGACTGGATGACCACTAGTTCCCTCAAACTAAATGGATCAAAAACAGAACTACTGCTCCTCGACGCAAACTCAAGGAAAAAGACGAAGACCCCTTGGACACCACCAACCATCTTGGGACAGACCATCCTTCCAAGCAACAAAGCCAAAAGCCTCGGAGTAATCTTTGATTCAGAGATGACCATGGAGGCACAAATAGGATCCGTAATCAGCGGACCCCACCATCTCCTTCGCATGCTACGCAGACTCATCCCCTTCATCCCGGAAAAGGAAAAATCGGTAGTAGTAGGAACGATCATCAATTCGCGTCTCGACTATGCAAACTCCCTCTACATAGGATTACCGGATTACCAGATTGCGCGCCTTCAAATTGTCCAAAACAGAGCAGCAAGATTAGTCACCGGAAAGAAACCCTGGGAATCCATCTCCCCATCCCTAAGGATCCTCCATTGGCTCAAGGTAAAAGACAGGATCACATTCAAGATCCTCTGCCTCACCCACAAATGTACACAAGGAAATGCGCCTCAATACCTTTGTGAGAAAATAGAAAAATACATACCAAATCGCAGCCTTCGATCAACAAACCAAAATCGCCTTCTCATCCCCAAAGCCCGCTACAAATCGAAGGGAGAACGAAGATTCGCAGTACAGGGACCCCGGCTATGGAATGCTCTACCAAACAACATCCGCATGGAAGAAAACCATCAGGCCTTCAGGAAAAAACTCAAGACCCACCTCTTCTAAACATGGCATCACAACAAGAGCAGACAAGCGCCTAGAGGCAATTCAGTTCGCAGTTGTAGCGCTATACAAATCATTCATTCATGTGGATGAAGAAATCTCTGCCAAGAAAAGTAAATAAAAATATATGTCGAAGCATAGGGGCAAACAGAGCAGAACAATAGTGAGAGAACAATAGAGAGAGGACAATAAAACGTCAACTATTTTTGGCTTTTTTCTTTTTATGTTTTATGTTTTATTTTATGTTTTTACACTTTTATTGTAACCATAAATGCGATGGGCATCTAACCCTGTGTAAGTGTGCCCTAGGAATGTGCAATGCTGTACCCTGTTCTAATACTCAACTAGTGTATGATAGCGATGGAAACAGTCACTGATACAGAGACCAAGTTGGTCAGGACGGGAGGGACAATAAAAGTCTGTGTGATGCCTATATATGCATTTTCTGCAGACACAACATCTTTGGGGTGCTCTTTGGGTAGTAGTAGCACGGAGGACATCCGGAAAATGCTTCTCATGCAGTTGGCTCACTGCATTTGGATTGAGAAGTTGGGGCACAGCACCGTCTGGATACAAAAGGGCTGTGATGATCTTTTGCTGGAATTTTAGGAAGGATCCAGTTCTTCCTGACGCTTTGTATAACACATAAGCATGCAGCAGAGCCAATTGAAATAAGTATACAGACACTTTATTGTACCAGTGTCTGTCCTTATGGGCAATTAAGTATGACGCCATCATCTGGTTGTTAAAGTCCACCCCTCCCATGTTAAGGTTGTATGCGTGGACACAGAGGGGCTTCTCATCAACACCAGTTGCCATTGGAATTTGCTATACAGGAAAGAGAAAGGGAAGGCGAGTGGCCTGATGCATGAATCCTTTTAAAAAGTTTATTTGAAACAAAATGTACAGAAAATACGACGTATTCATAGATGTAGATACATTACAATGGTAATAACACTTCATTAAACGGTATTAAATATTAAAGTAATGCACATACAAGGGATAAAAGATGAATGGCTAGCTAACACGTTTCAAGGATTTCCTTCTTCCTCAGCGCCTTAGGAAACCAGGTCTGGTCTGCATGTTAAGATGTAGAGGACTGGATGAGTGGTATATCACGGGGTGCGTGGTATAACCTTACGGGAGAATTCTCCTTGGCTGTAGGGATGTTCTTTTTTACATCACAGTGCTCTACATTAAACAAACACCGACAAGATATAGATAGAATTGCAGACGCTATTGTAAATGCTAAAAATACATATAATATGGAAATAAAAATTATATATATGTATGTATATAAAAAAAAAATGCCTCATAAGTAGCCTAATAAAAAGTATGTATAATGAAAGAGGTTAATGACGGTATTAGTTGATAACATATATTGTTGCGAATATGAACCACTATAGCTAAACTACTACAGATGCCCTCTGGGATTGAATAGTATATTCATAATTTATGGATGAAGCCCTTCAACTGGGATGGATGTGAACCACATAAACACGCCACAAGACTTACAACATGAAATAGACCTGAAGTGTGCCCTGGTCTGCTGGCCAGTATACCAAATAAGGGGGCATACCCAAGATACGTAATAAATGCTTATGGAGAGACATTAACTGAGAAATGCCCTAAAAAAGGGAATGAGAGGGAGGGTACCATGCACAGGAATCGACCAAGACTACAGATGAGTGGGCTGCTTAAATACCCCAGGACTCCTCCCATAAATTCAGGCCACCATACTGGCCTTCTTATTTATGGTTGAAGCCCTACAACCGGGATGGATGTGAACTACATAAACACGCCACAAGACTTCCAAAATGAAATAGACCTGAAGTGTGCCCTGGTCTGCTGGCCGGTATACCAAAAAAGGGGGCAAAAACATTCAGGTAGGGGTGAAAGCACTTGGTTTAGTCTTATTTACTGAGCAAGTCTGGTAAATGCTTGTGAGATTTCTACCTGAGGATTCTGGATGTACCGGGCAAAGCAGGCAGATTTCCACCTGAAAAACTCTTGATGATATTGTCTGGAACCCCGTGCTGAGATGCGGCTGAGGTTGCTCCAATTCGGAAGGTGTGTGCGGAGTACCAGCTGGGGTCAAGGCCTAGGTTTCACAGGAGGATCTTGACGTGCTTGATAAACTGGAAGCCACTCATGGGGGTTGGTCGGGGAAGGCAGTAGGGGACTTAGAGTTCGACTGGCTGGGTAGGATCGACAGTAGGAGAGTATCGCTACTGGGCACTAGATGTGTTTGTTTTGAAAAGTTGAATGTTGACCCCGGGGCCGGATTGTTGGGTTTTGGATACTGCGAGGTGGAGAATGAAATGATCTTGGAAGCAAGCCAGGTGACATCTACACAGTACCTGGCCGGCTTGGCCATTACAGGTAAACTTGCTTAGGCCACAAAAGTGTAGTAGGCCAGGTAGATGGTCGCTTGAATGACCAAGTTGGGAAGAAACCCAAGCGGGGAACGAGAGAGGATAGTCAACATGTCTCTGAAGATGGTACTAGTGATGGGCAAGCATTTAGAGTTGATTACGGGCTGCTTTTTCTGAATGCCACGCATGATGACTCGAACCGTATGGGCTTCAGACAAGGACGGCTTTGCAGGTTCCTGTAAGGCCAGGAAGTTGTTGGTGTTATATGACAGAGCTAGTTGTATGTGGCAAATGATATGAAGGCTAGTACATGCTTAATGTCTGCTGATGTTGCTGAAGGTGTTTCAAGAGGTGTGTTAGGCCTTCAGTGTGTTGCGGGATAAAGAATGATTGAGGAGCTGGGTGGCACTGCAAAGGTGTGGCTTAATCTTATGTCAGCTGAGACCAAGGTGGGATAGGAGATGGTGTTGGGTTTCTGCTGGAAGAATGAAATTAAGTTAAAATGGGACAGTGCGTCTGCTGCAATGTTGCACTTGCCTGGAATGTATGTGCAGTGAACATTGAACTGATGCGGCAGAGACAACTGCTCCAGCTTGCGTAGGAATGACATAATGGGAGTGACTTGGACCTGTTAACCACTTCAGGACCACCTCCTGTAGATTTACGTCAGCAGAATGTCATGGCTGGGTAAAAGCATGTACCGGTACGTCCCCTTTAATTGCCCAGCCGCGTGTCTCGCGTGTGCGCCGCCATCGGCGCGTTCGCGACCTGGTCCTGAGCTCCGTGACCGGTCTCTGGTGTCCCGCGATCGGGTCACAGAGCTGAAGAACGGGAAGAGGTCTGTGTAAACAAACCTCTCCCCCTACTTCCTACACTGCCTGTCACTGATTGGCTGTTCCCTGTCATCGGGAAAGCCGATCAGTGACGTCAGACGTAAAGTCGCGCCCCCTACTGTAAAAAAAAACACAACACGTCACACTTAGCCCCTCCCCGCCCCCTAGTGTTTAACTCCTTCACTGCCACTGTCATTTACATAGGAATCAGTGCATTTAAATAGCACTGATTTCTGTATAAATGACAATGGTCCCAAAAATGTGTCAAAAATGTCTGATGTGTCCGCCATAATGTCGCAGTCACAATAAATAAAATTCGCTGATCGCCGCCATTGCTAGTAAAAAAAAAATATTAATAAAAATGCTATAAAACTATCACCTATTTTGCGAACGCTATAACTTTTGTGCAAACCAATCAATAATCGCTAATTGCGATTTTTTTAACCAAAAATATGTAGAAGAATACGTATCGGCCTAAACTGAGGAAAAAATATGTTTTTTTTCTATATTTTTTGGGGATATTTATTATAGCAAAAAGTAAAAAATATAGCATTTTTTTTTCAAAATTTACGCTCTATTTTTGTTTATAAAGCAAAAAATAAAAGCCGCATATGCGATCAAATACCACCAAAAGAAAGCTCTATTTGTGGGAAAAAAAGGACGCCCATTTTGTTTGGGAGCCACATCGCACGAAAGCGCAATTGTCAGTTAAAGCGACGCATTGCCGAATCGCAAAAAGGGGCCTGGTCCTTTGGCTGCAAATTGGTCCGGGGCTGAAGTGGTTAATGATGTCGGCCATGGCCTGGTTGTCTATTCCAGGTATGGCCCCAGACCTGAGCAGCTGCCCAGACCGGGTATAGTTCGAAAGTGAGGAAGACTGGATAAAACAAGGGATTAGGAAGATCTCTGGAGACCATGGCCCTGCAACTGATGATGGCCAAATATTGCAGTGAAACCTGTGGAGGTTGCAGCATCCGTTTACTACCTGAGGTGACAGAGCTGATACTGATGGGATGAACATGGACATGCCGTACCAACTAGTAAAGAACTCATCCCAGGTAGACTGAGCCGCTACTGCTGCTATGTCTAGTCTAAGAACTTGATCAGGGCCCTGTACCTGAGAGAGGAAGACCAAGGGGCGAAAAATGAAAGATCGCCCTTGGGGAATAATCCTCAAGCCGAAATTAAGGTTATTGCAGATCGATGCTCCTCCAACTGACAGAATAGGGAGTCCCAACTTATCCACCTGGATACCAGAGGTGGAGGTAAAATTTAGAGAGCGTCTAACTGCTATGTTGGAGCACTAGTTTGCGGTATGGGTGGAAGACTGGCAGATAGTGGGGAAGGTAGGTCGGCAAAGTGGCGGCAGAACAACTGTGTGTCGATGATACTCCAGTTCGCGCCAGCTTGAAACTGCAAGCCTGGCTGCCGCTTTGGTCGAGAATGAACAGTGATAGTTATAAATTAAATCCCCCGTATTTATAGCCTAGGTCCACCACCGCATCCAACCTGGTTCAGAATGGAACTACCTGAACTCGACTGACCTAAAGGACAAGTGACAGACATACAATGGTGAGTGGCTCGATTATTTGCCACTGGAAATGATGAGTGGCCGGATCGTGCCATTTGAGATATGCTTGCTGTGACAGACCTGGCCGGGACAGGGGCTGTTGGAGGGGACTGAATGCGAGCCTATTGCCTTGCGATTATGGGCCCTGGCATTTGGGGGAATGGTGCTCTTTGGGCTGCATGCCTGGGGACCCCAGAGCTGGTGTTACTTGGATTCGGGTCCATGCTGGCCCCAGGACACAGACTCTGTATGTGTATTTGGCATATTAGCAAGAGATGCTAATGTCATGAACTCCAGCCCGCCTGTCTGTTGGGTAAATGAATATAGTCTGGCTTGTAGGAGTGTGTGACAGACCTAGCCAGGACACGGGCTTTTTGAGAGGACTAACTACGAGTCTCCTGCCCACCGATCATGGGCCCTGGATTTTAAGGGGCACAGGGTGAAGGAGAACATTCAATGCTGTATATATGTGTATATATATAATGTGTGTGGTCTTATGCTGTTGGGACATACACTCTGATGCTAGTGTCATGAACTCAAGATGTTAATTGAGTTTGTTGATCCCATTGTCCTCTGCACAATGCAGGAGACGCTCCGTCTGTTACTGGTGGTCTCCTGCTATTGTGATGAGATGTCTTGTGGTGGTAATTATGATAAATTATAATCAACTGTGTTTAGCTCGTGACCACAAGTCTGACTTGTAGTGAAATTCTGAGTCACATCAGCTGCTTAAAGGAATTAGCTAATTAGTTTATGTTAAGTTGTTACAAGTGTATTGTTAGAATAATATGAGCAGGAGGGGGGATCTCCTCTTCTACTGTATATAAATGTCATCTTTGTAATAAATCTTCAGTCCATGTTGGCACCAAGCAAGTGTTGTCTCGTTTGGTGCTTGGGAGCGGTTGGAATATCTTATACCTATATCCAGACTGAGAGGAAGTGATATATGACGAACGCACTCAAGAGGAGTGTAGGGACGTTCCGTCACATTGTTGGCAAGCAGTGGGATCATACTTCCTGCAGTCTGGGACATCCAAACCTCCACCTGGATCCAAGGTCCGGATAGCAGGAGAGGAGGAGAGGTACAGATACCAGCCGCCATGGAAGAGGAATTCAGGAGGAGGTTGCGAGAGATGCAGCTAAAGCACAGAGGACCAGTATCAGAGCAGGTCCTGCTGGGATGGTTTGATTCTATTCGCTGCGAACTCTGGAAGGAAGCGCTAGCCTGTGAGCGGCGTCACCAGGGAAAAGTTCTCCCCTCCACCCAGGAAAGGTACTGGTCGCAGTATGGATTGCGGGTGCTGTTTTTGGGAGAGAAACCGCACAAGGAGCAGACAGCTGAATTAAGCAGGCTGATCTGGGCAGAGATGAAGCTGGATGAAAGTTACAGAGCCCTCCGGTGGCATGTATCCCAAGCATGTCCTTGGATAGCAGATGACAGCCCAACGGAAGGCTTAAGCTACGGCAGCCTGGGACTGTTGTATGTGAAGCTGACAGGGGACTCTAACTTTGGGAGTGATTTGGAGTGGCGGTTGGATGAAATCATGGATTTCAGAAAAGGGCTACTGAACATCTCGGAAGTGCACTGGGCACTGGAAGATTTGGAGTTTCTGGCCGATCAGGAATGGGAGCTGGAGATCGCCTACAGACGGCTGCTAGACTCTGCTCAGCGCCAGGGCTGGGCTCCCTTTGCCTGGGACTATCAGGAAATACCAGTGGACAACTCTGGTCTGGCTGAAGAGTCGGCAATGTGGCAGAGTAACAGTGTGCTTTGCCAACCTGCCCCTGCAGCTATGGATGCGGAGGTCTTATGGCGGATGCAGCAAGTGCTGACTGACCTTGATGATCCTGTTTCTGCATGGGATGATCTTGGATGGAGGAATGTGCCTGTCCAGCAGCATGCCAGAGAATCGGCAGTGGAAAATCTGGAAATTGCCACCCCAGAAACTGAAGTGCTGACAACCGGCCAGAGCTCTGCCAACCTCTGCTCAGCACTGATAGCATCTTCTGGGTTCCATGGACAGGAGATGGTGAACCTATATCCCCAGACACCAGTTACAGAGACTGGGGATTTGATAGATTTTTCTGCTGAGGAAAAACAGCCTGATGAGCCTCCATCAGAAGAGCTGGTATTAGGGCCAAACTTCACTGAGCCCTGCCCAGCACCAACAGCAGTATCTGTGGAGTTCCAGGAAGCCGGGGTAGTTGGCCCCTCTCTCCGGCGACAAGCTGATGTAGTGAAGCTGCTACTCCCAGCTGAATCACTGGCAACAGGGCAGAGCACCGCTGGCCTCTGCCTAGCACCTACAGTGTCTCTACAGCTTCAAGAAGCTGGGGCAATCGGTCACACTGTCCAGCAGCAGACGGCGCCCCAGAATGATGACACCAACCCAGCTAAAGTGCTGGCAACCGGACAGAGGGTCCAAGACCTCTGCCCCACACTTGTGGCAGTTCTGGAGGCCCAGGGTGAGGAGGTGGTGGTCACTCCCGAGCAGCAGCTCAGGACCCAAGGAGAGGATGCAATCTGCACTTCACAACTGCAGCTTGAGCTGATATCGGTGGATGGGACTTCAGTCCCCACTTGTATACCCCAGGGATGCAGGGCGGTCGGCCCAGATCCCCAACAGTATGATGGAGTGAGCCCAGTCACCCTGTCTTCTCTCCAGCGGCTGAAAAGACTCCAGGGAGAAGGGCCAGTCCAGGCCTCTCCCCAGGGGCGGATATGTTCTATGAGAGAGGCAGAGGTTGGCTGGGTGAGTGCTCTGTTTGAAACAATTTGTTTGGGGTACTGTGTGGGTACAGGCATTAGAGGACTGGAACTATGGACTAACTTCGGAGTCAACCCGTCTGGGGTCTCCTCCTGTGTTAGTCTCCTGCCGAAAGGGGAGAAATGTGACAGACCTAGCCAGGACACGGGCTTTTTGAGAGGACTAACTACGAGTCTCCTGCCCACCGATCATGGGCCCTGGATTTTAAGGGGCACAGGGTGAAGGAGAACATTCAATGCTGTATATATGTGTATATATATAATGTGTGTGGTCTTATGCTGTTGGGACATACACTCTGATGCTAGTGTCATGAACTCAAGATGTTAATTGAGTTAGTTGATCCCATTGTCCTCTGCACAATGCAGGAGACGCTCCGTCTGTTACTGGTGGTCTCCTGCTATTGTGATGAGATGTCTTGTGGTGGTAATTATGATAATTTTATAATCAACTGTGTTTAGCTCGTGACCACAAGTCTGACTTGTAGTGAAATCCTGAGTCACATCAGCTGCTTAAAGGAATTAGCTAATTAGTTTATGTTAAGTTGTTACAAGTGTATTGTTAGAATAATATGAGCAGGAGGGGGGATCTCCTCTTCTACTGTATATAAATGTCATCTTTGTAATAAATCTTCAGTCCATGTTGGCACCAAGCAAGTGTTGTCTCGTTTGGTGCTTGGGAGCGGTTGGAATATCTTATACCTATATCCAGACTGAAGGAAGTGATATATGACGAACGCACTCAAGAGGAGTGTAGGGACGTTCCGTCACAGAGTGTTTCACCTATTGTTGTGTGTGCTAATTAACCCAGCAATTGAATGAAGGAGTCCAGTGTTGATTAGGATAATTAGCTCATGCTAATTAGGTTAGGTGTGAGTCATTTGGCTGTATATATGTGTGACATGTCAAATAAAGATGAGATTCCTGATGTACCCTACACTGGTGTTGTCTGGTGACTGGGTGAGCTAAGGGGTCTTGGATTGTGTGGTACCGGACAGAGGAAGCATTTACAGCGGACATCTTGAGTACGGGGTCCGTCACAATTGGCTGGCAGCGGTGGGATCGTGCTTCCTTGTCGTGAACACATCCAAACCATCACCTGGATCCAAGGCCCGCATAGCAGAGGTACAGATACGTCATCATGGAAGAGGAATTCGGAAGGAGGTTGAGAGAGATGCGGATACAACACAGAGGATCAGTATCGGTGCAGGTCCTGCTGGGATGGTATGATTCTGTTCGCCTACAACTCTGGAAAGAAGCGCTAGCCTGTGAGCAGCGACACCAAGGAAAAGTTCTCCCCTCCATCCATGTAAGGTACTGGTCGCAGTATGAAGTACGATTGCTGTTATTGGGGGAACAACCGAAGCAGGAGTGGGCAGCTGAGTTAAGCAGGCTGATCCGGGCAGAAATGCGTTTAGACGAGAGCTACAGAGGCCTCCGGTGGTATGTAGCCCAAGTGTGCCCGTGGACAGCAGATGACAGGCCCACGGAAGGCTTTGATTATAATGGCCTGGGATTGTTGTACTGGAGGCTGTCCGAGGACCCCGACTTTGGGAGTGATCTGGAGTGGAAGAAATAATGGAGCACAGAGAGCAAAGATTGAACGTCTCGGAAGTGCTCTGGGCACAGGAAGATTTGGAGTTCCTGGCCGCTCAGGAATGGGAGCTTGAGATCGCCTACATACAGCTGCTAGACTCTGCTCAGCAGCAGGGTGGGGCTCCCTTTGCCTGGGACTATCAGGAAATACCGGCAGACAGCTCTGAAATCCTGGCTGAAGAGTCGGCAATGTGGCATAGTAACAGAGTGCTTTGCCCACCTGCCCCCGCAGCTATGGACGCGGAGGTCTTATGGCGGATGCAGCAAGTGCTGACTGACCTTGACAAACCTGTTACTGCACAAAACGAGGTTGGATGGAGGAATATGCCTGTCCAGCAGCATGCAAGAGAATCGGCAGTGGAAACTCTGGAGATTGCCGTCCCCAAACCTGAAGTGCTGACAACAGGGCAGAGCTCTGCTAACTTCTGCCCAGCATCAACAGCAGTATCTGGGGAGTTACAAGGAACTTCCCCAGCTGAAGCGCTGGTCACCGGACAGAGGGTCCAAGACCTCTGCCCCACACCTGTGTCAGTTTTGGAGGCTCAGGGTGAGAAGGTGGCGATCACTTCCCAGCAGCAGATACAGGGGGAGGAGGTGTTTGTTGTCCCTCCTCAACAGTCGGCCAGGGTGGAGAAAGCGGTCTTTCCTCCCCAGCAAAGATCCGTGCACCTGGGAGACAATACCACAGACATGTCATCCCAGCAGCCAGATGAGGGAATGGAAAAGGAAGCAGCCGGCTCCCCTTCCCAATGGCAGCTACACAATTTGGGAGTGGAGGAAGCCAGCCTCCTGCCCCAACGGTTAACCAGAGCGGAGGATGTGGAGTCCCCAGCAGAAGGGCTGGCAACAGGGCAGAGTGCTACCCACCTCTGTCCAGCACCAGCAACAGCTTCGGAGTTCCAGGGAGCTGGGGCAGTCGGCCTCTCTCCCCAACAGTTAGCTGGAGGAGATGATGTAGGGAAGCTCCTACACCCAGCTGAACTGCTGGTAACGGAACAAAGTGCTGCTGGCCTCTGCCCACAACTAACAGAGGGCAGATTTCCTGTAAAGGGGGATGGGACTGCAGTCCCCACCTGTATACCCCCGGGATGCTGGGCGGTCGGCCCAAATCCCCAACAGCATGACGGAGTGATCCCAGTCACCCTGTCTTCTCTCCAGCGGCTGAAAAGACTCCAGGGAGAAGGACCAGTCCGGGCCTCTCCCCAGCGGCGGATATGTTTTCTGAGAGAGGCAGATGTTGGCTGGTTGAGGAATACTCCGTTTGGAACTATTTGTTTGGGGTACTGTGTGGATCCCAGCAGTAGGGGACTGGAACTATGGACTAACTTCGGAGTCAACCCGTCTGGGGTCTCCTCCTGTGTTAGTCTCCTGCCGAAAGGGGAGAAATGTGACAGACCTGGCCGGGACAGGGGCTGTTGGAGGGGACTGAATGCGAGCCTATTGCCTTGCGATTATGGGCCCTGGCATTTGGGGGAACGGTGCTCTTTGGGCTGCATGCCTGGGGACCCCAGAGCTGGTGTTACTTGGATTCGGGTCCATGCTGGCCCCAGGACACAGACTCTGTATGTGTATTTGGCATATTAGCAAGAGATGCTAATGTCATGAACTCCAGCCCGCCTGTCTGTTGGGTAAATGAATATATGTGGATGTAGACAACCTCAATATATAAGTTATCTCAACCCCGCGCTCGGTAGAGAGAAAAAACAGTATAATCAAAAAAATTATTAATAGGTCATATAAATATATAGGGTATAATAGTAATGATAAAGTGCGCCCAAAAAAAACACAAACACACTAACTTATCATTCCTATTCAATTAAGTATATTTAACTATATAAAAAGCTGCTCCCTTTAAATCCGTAGATTTGTTAAATGGTGAGGTTTTGGTATTTGGGGCGCTGTAAATCTATAGCACAAAAAAGAAATATTTGTAAGTAATAAAAACTGCAAATATAACTCTTAGGTGAGGTGTAAGTGCCTCTAGTATGATGTAAAAAACCTTGGTGAAAAAGGCTCCTGTTCAAAATTGATGTGAACCTCCTATTAAATCATATAATTAAATGGTGAGTATTTGAAAGCGCTGGTATGGTGATATAAAGTGGAACCAAATACTATATAAGTGAATGATAATCAACAAAAATTATTGTGACTTTTTACACGTCCAATACATATTATTAAAAACAAAACAATGACCTCTTAGTCGTGACTAAGTGCCAATATATGTGTATTGGTAATACACCTATATGCACCAATAATTATGTGCTCCCACAAACAATTTAATCAGTACATAATATATATGATTAGAAAAAATGAATATAGTCTGGCTTGTAGGAGTGTTTCACCTATTGTTGTGTGTGCTAATTAACCCAGCAATTGAATGAAGGAGTCCAGTGTTGATTAGGATAATTAGCTCATGCTAATTAGGTTAGGTGTGAGTCATCTGGCTGTATATATGTGTGACATGTCAAATAAAGATGAGATTCCTGATGTACCCTACACTGGTGTTGTCTGGTGACTGGGTGAGCTAAGGGGTCTTGGATTGTGTGGTACCGGACAGAGGAAGCATTTACAGCGGACATCTTGAGTACGGGGTCCGTCACAATTGGCTGGCAGCGGTGGGATCGTGCTTCCTTGTCGTGAACACATCCAAACCCTCACCTGGATCCAAGGCCCGCATAGCAGAGGTACAGATACGTCATCATGGAAGAGGAATTCGGAAGGAGGTTGCGAGAGATGCGGATACAACACAGAGGATCAGTATCGGTGCAGGTCCTGCTGGGATGGTATGATTCTGTTCGCCTACAACTCTGGAAAGAAGCGCTAGCCTGTGAGCAGCGACACCAAGGAAAAGTTCTCCCCTCCATCCATGTAAGGTACTGGTCGCAGTATGAAGTACGATTGCTGTTATTGGGGGAACAGCCGAAGCAGGAGTGGACAGCTGAGTTAAGCAGGCTGATCCGGGCAGAAATGCGTTTGGACGAGAGCTACAGAGCCCTCCGGTGGTATGTAGCCCAATTGTGCCCGTGGACAGCGGATGACAGGCCCACGGAAGGCTTTGATTATAATGGCCTGGGATTGTTGTACTGGAGGCTGTCCGAGGACCCCGACTTTGGGAGTGATCTGGAGTGGAAGAAATAATGGAGCACAGAGAGCAAAGATTGAACGTCTCGGAAGTGCTCTGGGCACAGGAAGATTTGGAGTTCCTGGCCGCTCAGGAATGGGAGCTTGAGATCGCCTACATACAGCTGCTAGACTCTGCTCAGCAGCAGGGTGGGGCTCCCTTTGCCTGGGACTATCAGGAAATACCGTCAGACAGCTCTGAAATCCTGGCTGAAGAGTCGGCAATGTGGCATAGTAACAGAGTGCTTTGCCCACCTGCCCCCGCAGCTATGGACGCGGAGGTCTTATGGCGGATGCAGCAAGTGCTGATTGACCTTGACAAACCTGTTACTGCACAAAACGAGGTTGGATGGAGGAATATGCCTGTCCAGCAGCATGCAAGAGAATCGGCAGTGGAAACTCTGGAGATTGCCGTCCTCAAACCTGAAGTGCTGACAACAGGGCAGAGCTCTGCTAACTTCTGCCCAGCATCAACAGCAGTATCTGGGGAGTTACAAGGAACTTCCCCAGCTGAAGCGCTGGTCACCGGACAGAGGGTCCAAGACCTCTGCCCCACACCTGTGTCAGTTTTGGAGGCTCAGGGTGAGAAGGTGGCGATTAAGGATGAGCCCGGTGTTCGATTCGAACCCATGTTCGAATCGAGCACCGGGTGTTCGCTCTCTCGGCGAGCCCGGAACTATTGGGGCCGCTCGCATCAAATTCGTGTGATGCGAGCGGCCCCGCAATGCATTGCGGCCCGCGCAGTACAATGCTGGCTGATGATTGGCCAAGCATGCACTGTGACCCCGCATGCTTGGCCAATCACAGCGCCGGCAGCGAGGAGAGCCATAATTGGCTACAGGCAGGATGCCTGTAGCCAATTATAGCTCAGGGGCTTTAGTACACGCCCCACGGTATAAGAGGCCGACGCGCCGGCGGCCTCGCATATTATGTTTCAGTCAGTGTCAGCGTGTCAGTGTGCTGCTGACTGCTGACAACAATATGTGCTCTATTTCTGGGGATATGTGTGTGCATGCTGTTAGAACAGCATTGCAGTATCACATTTGGGGGGTGTCTATAGGTGGCCTGTGAAGGGGGGCATGTTTCCTGTGCTTAGAACTTTCCCTGCAAAAAAGTGTCATTTTTGCAGGAAAAAAGCTATTTAAAATCACTTGCGGCTAATGAATTGATGGCTCCTGTAACACAGAGAACTGTCATTCATTAATAAAAAAACAAAAAAAAAAGCGTAGGGGTCCCCCCAAATTCAATAACCAGGCCCTTCAGGTCTGGGATGGATATTAAGGGGAACCCCAGCCAAAAAAAAAAAATGGCGTAGGGTCCCCCTCAAAATCCATACCAGACCCTTGAGGTCTGGGATGGATTTTAAGGGGAACCCTAGCCAAAAAAAATGGCGTGGGGTCCCCCTCAAAATCCATACCAGACCCTTATCCGAGCACGCAACCTGGCAGGCCGCAGGAAAAGAGGGGGGGACGAGAGCGGCCCCCCCTCTCGCCTGAACCGTACCAGGCCACATGCCCTCAACATTGGGAGGATGCTTTGGGGGTCTAAGACAGAAGAAAGAAGATTTTAATAAAGGAATTGTCAAAGACTGTCTCCTGTCATTTTTACCATTTTTGCCACTTTTTTGGTGAAATGGTAGGGGTACTTTTGTACCCCCTTACCATTTCACACAGGGGGGGGGCGGGATCTGGGGGTCCCCTTGTTAAAGGGGGCTTCCAGATTCCGATAAGCCCCCCACCCGTAGACCCCCATAACCACCGGGCACGGTTGTGGGGAAGAGGCCCTTGTCCTCATCAACATGGGGACAAGGTGCTTTAGGGGTCTTAGACCCCCAAAGCATCCTCCCAATGTTGAGGGCATGTGGCCTGGTACGGTTCAGGCGAGAGGGGGGCCGCTCTCGTACCCCCCTCTTTTCCTGTGGCCTGCCAGGTTGCGTACGCCATTTTTTTTTTTTTTGTTGGCTGGGATCCCCCTTAATATCCATCCCAGACCTGAAGGGCCTGGTTATTGAATTTGGGGGGACCCCTACGCTTTTTTTTTTTCATTTTTTTTATTTTTTATCAATGACTTTTTTTTATGAATGAGTTTCAATGAATCACTGTTCTCCGTGTTACGGGAGCCGTGAATTAACATTAGCCGCGAGTGATTTTAAATAGCTTTTTTACTTTCAAAAATGACACTTTGCGCAGAGACAGTTCTAAACACGGGAAACATGCGCCCCTTCACAGGCATACTATAGACACCCCCCAGGTACAAAATTTAAAGGAATATTACACTTTTATTGTTTCAATTTAAGCATTATTAAAATCACTGCTCCTGAAAAAACGGCCGTTTTTTAAAAAAACATTTTTGCATTGATACATGTCCCCTGGGGCAGGACCCAGGTCCCCAAACACTTTTTATGACATTAACATGCATATTAGCCTTTAAAATGAGCACTTTTAATTTCGAACGTTCGCATCCATTATAACTAATAGGGTTCTAAAGCTCGCACGGACTTTAGGTCCGTTCGCGGGTTCTGGTGCGAGCCGAACGGGGGGGTGTTCGGCTCATCCCTAGTGGCGATCACTTCCCAGCAGCAGATACAGGGGGAGAAGGGAGATGAGGTGTTTGTTGTCCCTCCTCAACAGTCGGCCAGGGTGGAGAAAGCGGTCTTTCCTCCCCAGCAAAGATCCGTGCACCTGGGAGACAATACCACAGACATGTCATCCCAGCAGCCAGATGAGGGAATGGAAAAGGAAGCAGCCGGCTCCCCTTCCCAATGGCAGTTACACAATTTGGGAGTGGAGGAAGCCAGCCTCCTGCCCCAACGGTTAACCAGAGCGGAGGATGTGGAGTCCCCAGCAGAAGGGCTGGCAACAGGGCAGAGTGCTACCCACCTCTGTCCAGCACCAGCAACAGCTTCGGAGTTCCAGGGAGCTGGGGCAGTCGGCCTCTCTCCCCAACAGTTAGCTGGAGGAGATGATGTAGGGAAGCTCCTACACCCAGCTGAACGGCTGGTAACGGAACAAAGTGCTGCTGGCCTCTGCCCACAACTAACAGAGGGCAGATTTCCTGTAAAGGGGGATGGGACTGCAGTCCCCACCTGTATACCCCCGGGATGCTGGGCGGTCGGCCCAAATCCCCAACAGCATGACGGAGTGATCCCAGTCACCCTGTCTTCTCTCCAGCGGCTGAAATGACTCCAGGGAGAAGGACCAGTCCGGGCCTCTCCCCAGCGGCGGATATGTTTTCTGAGAGAGGCAGATGTTGGCTGGGTGAGGAATACTCCGTTTGGAACTATTTGTTTGGGGTACTGTGTGGATCCCAGCAGTAGGGGACTGGAACTATGGACTAACTTCGGAGTCAACCCGTCTGGGGTCTCCTCCTGTGTTAGTCTCCTGCCGAAAGGGGAGAAATGTGACAGACCTGGCCGGGACAGGGGCTGTTGGAGGGGACTGAATGCGAGCCTATTGCCTTGCGATTATGGGCCCTGGCATTTGGGGGAACGGTGCTCTTTGGGCTGCATGCCTGGGGACCCCAGAGCTGGTGTTACTTGGATTCGGGTCCATGCTGGCCCCAGGACACAGACTCTGTATGTGTATTTGGCATATTAGCAAGAGATGCTAATGTCATGAACTCCAGCCCGCCTGTCTGTTGGGTAAATGAATATAGTCTGGCTTGTAGGAGTGTTTCACCTATTGTTGTGTGTGCTAATTAACCCTGCAATTGAATGAAGGAGTCCAGTGTTGATTAAGATAATTAGCTCATGCTAATTAGGTTAGGTGTGAGTCATCTGGCTGTATATATGTGTGACATGTCAAATAAAGATGAGATTCCTGATGTACCCTACACTGGTGTTGTCTGGTGACTGGGTGAGCTAAGGGGTCTTGGATTGTGTGGTACCGGACAGAGGAAGCATTTACAGCGGACATCTTGAGTACGGGGTCCGTCACACTTGCGATGACTGCAAGAGAAAACCTTATCAGAAGGTGAATCATGGGGTAGCGGAAACTGGAGTATTTAGGAACAGGCTGAGATCATGAATGATAGCGACCATTAATGAGTGTGTCTGACATGTGCAAAACAAAAGTAAATGAAAGCGGTGCGAATTGTTAAGTTGTTGATGCGACTAGGACTCAAATCGGGCTAATGAGTGTATGAAATGAATGACCAATGTGAATCGGAGCCGCAATGTGCAACTAGACTCGAATCAGACTGTAAGTGTAGAAACCGAACTGAAACAACGAGAGGCGGACACGAATGGCACGGACCTAGTACAAGTCCTAGTGTCGCTATTTGCGACTGTGTATGAACAAAATTTGGAATGTTATACCATAACCGATGAGTATCATGTACTGCTGCAGTGACTGGCTTCGAACCGGATAGTCGCAAATACAAAACTGAATAAAATTAATTGAAACAGTTACCTGAAAGAAATGAAAGTCGATGTGCACTGGTTGCAACTGGATTTGAACCGGACCGTAGCGCGGGCCGTACTGTAGGGCAGGGCTCAAAATTTCAAGTCCCGAGCTACTAGCCAGGCCTCAAGGGTTACTCGCCCCCAATTTCCCCGCCCAACCCCTACCCTGTCCCGCCCCTAAACATACCCTCATAAATTATCTCATGAAATTACACTTTAATGTTTTATGCAATTAAGTTATAAAAATATTAACAACGTTATCCATGCCTGCCAATGCAGCTTGTGCCCCACTGTGCAGCCTGTGTCCCACCATGTGCAGCCTGTGTCCCAAATGCAGCCTGTGTCCCATATGCAGCCTACCTGTGTCCCATATGCAGCCTACCTGTGGAGAATAGAGCCGCCACTGGATGATCAGAGCAGGAAACATATGACACGAGATGAGAAGAACCAAAATGACCAACATGAACTGACATGAATCGAGCACTGCATCTAAAGGGGAAATTGGCAGATAGTATGCGATTAAGACAATCTTTCAATGATTGAAGTGACAGATGTGCGAATCGATGTGCGACTAATAAGGAACCAGACTGTGGAGTATGAGGTGAAATGAAATGGAATGACTGAATGAAGCCGACACAAAACGGAGTGCTGCAGAAGCGACTGAATTCGGATTGGAGTGTAGGGTATATGAAATGGAATGAATTAAATGATTGCCCCGAGAAAGACGAATCGGTGTGCCGCAATTGCTACCGAAAGCGCACTGGACTGTGGGGCATGTAATGCACTGAGACAAAATGACTAAACCGAGCTGACGTGAATCAGTACATCGCTGAAGCGACTGGATTCAGATCAGAATGTGGGGTACATGAAATGACCCTAGGTAGTAAAGGTGACCCCGCCCCCCTCTGACATCATGGAGAAAGCCATAGGGAATTCCCCATGATGTCCCCGTGCGTCAGAGGGGGGCGGGGCTTCGCAGGTGGCCCCGCCCTCCGTTATAAAAGACCTGTCAGACGCAGCGAAGCCTCACACAGCGGGAGCCTCCCATTGCGCGGAGCGGCCCACAGTATAAAAGGAAGCCACGCCGGCGGCCTCGTTATATTGTGTTCCAGCGTGTCAGTGTTATGTGCTGCTGACATTATCTGCTGTATTTCTGGGGATTAGTGTGTGCGTGCTGTTAGTACAGCATTGCAATATCACATCTGGGGGGTGTCTATAGTATGCCTGTGAAGGGGCGCATGTTTCCCGTGCTTAGAACTGTCCCTGCACAAAGTGTAATTTTTGCAGGAAAAAAAGCTATTTAAAATCACTCGCGGCTAATGAATTGACGGATCCCGTAACACAGAGAACAGTCATTCATTGAAAGTCATTGATAAAAAAAAAGTCATTGATAAAAAATAAAAAAATAAAAGCGTGGGGGTCCCCCCAAATTCAATAACTAGGCCCTTCAGGTCTGCTATGGATATTAAGGGGAGCCCCAGCCAAAAAAAAAAATGGCGTGGGGTCCCCCTCAAAATCCATACCAGACCCTTGAGGTCTGGGATGGATTTTAAGGGGAACCCGGCCAAAAAAAAATGGCGTGGGGTCCCCCTCAAAATCCATACCAGACCCTTATCCGAGCACGCAACCTGGCAGGCCGCAGGAAAAGAGGGGGGGACGAGAGCGCCCCCCCTCCCTCCTGAACCATACCAGGCCACATGCCCTCAACATTGGGAGGGTGCTTTGGGGTCCCCCCCAAAGCACCTTGTCCCCATGTTGATAAGGACAAGGGCCTCTTCCCCACAACCCTGGCCATTGGTTGTGGGGGTCTGCGGGCGGGGGGCTTATCGGAATCTGGAAGCCTCCTTTAACAAGGTGACCCCCAGATCCCGCCCCCCCCCTGTGTGAAATGGTAAGGGTACCCCTACCATTTCACCAAAAAAGGGTCAAAAATGGTAAAAATGACAGGAGACGGTCTTTGACAATTCCTTTTATTAAAATCTTCTTTCTTCTGGTCTTCCTTCTTCCTTTCTTCATCCTTCGGTTTCTTCATCTTCTCCTTTCGGCATCTTCTTCCATCTTCTTCCATCTTCTTCTTCCTCCAATCCGCTTCTTCTTGCTCTGGTCTTCTCGTCCGGCATCTTCTTCCATGAAGCCCAACTCAAGTACAAGACACAGAGGATCCCAGACCGACCGGCCTTCATGTCCTCTTCTAAGTCATCCCTCCTGAAAAACAAAGTCTACATGTCAAGCTGTGTTTTTATTTTTATGGACTCATATGGACTGTAAGCCTGGGTTCAGACTAGTGCGGTGCGAATTCAAGGCCCTGCGTGACTGCGCAATGAAACGCCAGCTGTTCTGCGGATTGTATGCGTTTTCGGTGTGAAGCCGCTGCAAATTCATTAGTAACCCTTCCTGCCTAATTTGAGTTTCTAATTTTGTGCTGACCAAGCTTTTTGGCTGATTGTGCGGCTGCTTATAAAACCTGGTAGGTCAGTCTACACTTTCTGGTTGTCCAGCAGTCTGTACCTGTGTTTTGTGTGTTTCTTTGCAAGATGTGTGCTGCTCTGCCAATGATCATGCCAACTGTTGTTGCTGCCACAGCAGCAATCTTGCTGGAAGAAGAAAATCGTAGAAGGATTCGGAGAAGAAGATACTGGGTTCATCCCATCATTGCAAATCGAGAAGAAAGAGGCCAGTTCATGATATTGTATGGGCACCTCCGAGGGCATGAAGGGAAATTTTTCAATTTCACCCGCATGTCAATTAGTAGGTGAGTATTGTTTCTGCCAAACCATACTTAATTTGTAGCCATAGATGTATAGTGTGTTTTATATTTGCAAGACACAAGTCCATCCAGTCTAACCTATGTGTGATTATGTTATGTTAAGATTATTGTAATTTATAAGCCTTGTCCCCCCCCTCCCCCAAAATACCAACTGTACATTATTTCAGCATGCAACCTTAAGGGCACTAAATTATCCTCACCTTGCACCCCCCTCCTGGTGTAAGCCAGGTCATATTTCCATTTTTTTTAATGGATGTTTTACCCCCCAAATACCTTGGCCCAAAATTGCTAGTGACAAGTTGCTTTGTGGGTGTTGGTGTTGCCACGCAGCTTTATTTAGCATTTTTGGCTCAGACAATTGTTACTGTTCATTTAGAAAGGCCAGTGGCTTCTTCTTTGTTGAAATGAGGACCCATATGCCTTTTTTTTTGTTCCTGTCACTTATTTAGCCATAATTATATTGGAACTAAGGATGCCTGCCTTGTTACCATAAATAATGTCCTTAACCACTTACCTTACTTTTTTTTTACAGTGTGCCCCAATGTTTTTCCCACATGTATTTATGATGCATTTTTTTTTTTACTCAGTTTTGACAAATTCCTGGGCTTAATCTCCCCTCGCTTGCAGCGTCAGAACACGCGCTTCAGAAAAAGTATCCAGCCTGCTGAAAGATTATTGATCACATTAAGGTAATTATCATCACTCATGTCATTTGTCATGCGTTAGATTGACCATGTTTTTTGTATTTTTTATGTTTTTTAACCTGGGTATTTTTAAAAATAGGACCGCACATCAAAATGTGTCATGTTGGTCCTTAACCTTGAACAGACCTCATCACAGATTCTGATATGTTTTTTAAATAGGGGCATCATATGAGTATTCCGTAGCGGAAGCTGGGTCATCACTGGCAGTGTGGGGAGCAGGCCTAGCTTCCCCATGTTGACTTTGCCCATACATACCCTGAGTTTGGGGGGGGGGGCCTAATTGAAGGAAGTGGGGATGGGATTGGATAGGGAAGGTTACTGTGTGGCCCTTCATATCTGGAGATTGGCCTGTCATAACTTGAGGGATATGATGGTGGATTATAGGGGTAAGGATGGTGTTGCTGCTCAGGGTAGTGCGGGTATCTTGGGTAGTGATGGGGAGGTCTTGGTTGGGGAACATTTGGGTATTTAAATGCAGCTTCCTCCTGTGGCTGGGAGAAGGAGTGCAGCATTTTTTCTATAGTTTTTCGCATTTCATAGTACCGCTCTGGGGGTATCTTTTTAATTAGTGGTACAAAACTGAGCTCCAGGATTGTATCGGGATATAAAAATGCATCCACCTTTCCGGTCATGTTTTTTAACATGTCTAATAAGCGCTCACTTAGGTCTGGTTGGGATAGTGCTGGGCGCCTCCGTGGCACTTTGCCAGGCTGATCAATTTGTGCAGGAGCAGAGGATGGCCCAGGAACAGCCTCCTCTGCCCCTGAACATTCTTCTTCTGGCTGAGTTTCCCAGAGACTGGAAGATGTTTGGATTAGTGATAAATCCTCTGTGTCTTCTGGAATATCAATGGGTGCTTCCTCCTCTGTTTGTTGTTCTTGTTCTTCCTCCAAAACATCTTGCTCCTCCCAACTAGATTCTGTCCTGTTTTATATTGTAAAAATTTAAAAATTAACTTGGCATATTGATGATTACCAGATTGTGCGTTACATAGATGATGTAAATGAAAACTTACTCCCTCATCTCCACAATGGGTTGTAGAAAATCCAAGTTCCTGGCATACATATAGGGTACCCTAGGCGCTACCCCCGAGCCACTCCTTGTTTCTCTGAGGTGCCTCATGTATTTTCTGTAAGCATCACGTATGCTACGCCATCTTGTCTGTAAGTAGCGCACTAAAAAATAAAGAACAACATAATGATTTTTATTTTTTTTTGTCATTTTATGTACTTAGCAACAGGGAATTCCTTTGGAAGTTTGCACTATGAATTCAAGGTTGGAAAATCAACGATTAGTGGCATTGTTCATGCTACCTGCCTAGTCATATGGGAGGAACTGAAGGACATTGTTATGAAGAAGCCCAAAACAGAAGAATGGCTGATGATATCGGACCTATTCTGGGAGAGATGCAACTTCCCCAACTGTCTAGGAGCCATTGATGGCAAACATGTACGCATCCTCAAGCCTCCAGCTAGTGGGAGCCAATTTTTTAATTAGAAAAAATATTTTTTGCTGGTATTAATGGCAGTGGCAGATGCAAATTATAAATTTATTTATGTTGATGTGGGTTCTTATGGCAGCAGCTCAGATTCTAGTGTATTCTCACATTCCTCATTTGGCCGCATGCTGCGTGACAATACACTAGACTTGCCCAATAATTCTGCCCTGCCAGGGACTACAGAGCCTCTCCTCCCACATGTATTTGTGGGAGATGAAGCTTTCGCACTGTCCCAGAACATGCTCAGGCCTTATTCAAGTCGCTCTCTGACAACTGAAAAAAGAGTGTTTAATTATAGGCTGACTAGGGCACGACGAATAGTAGAGAGTACATTTGGAATTCTTTGCAATAAGTGGAGATTCTTGCATAATTCTATTAACCTGAGTATTGATCATGCGATCAGTGAAATTAAAGCTGCCTGTGCCCTGCACAACTATGTGCGTGAAAGAGATGGGTTTCTTTTTGAAGATTCCCTAACCCATAACATGGAGGCAGCACATTTCAATATTCCTAGGGGCAGCACTACTGGTACACTTATTAGAGAAGAATTTAAGAATTTTTTTTGTCACCAGCTGGGGAGGTGCCTTGGCAGATGAATTCTATTGACCAAAAATAAATATGTATTTTTTTGCTGGATGTAAATGCATGATAATATAATGCTAAGTGTGCTGTATGAAAAATGTTGTATGTAATTTTGGCTATGAAAAATAAAACGTTTTTATCTCACATTTGTGGTGTATGTCATATTACTGACCTTAGAAATTATAAGAATATGCATTTATTTAGGGACTCAACCATCCCTAGATAAAGCTGTTATGTGCACAATGTTTACAGCATGTGGCCTGGTACAGATTTGGGGGTGACCACATGCTGTTTGTTAAAATCGAATGAATTAAATTAATGTACACCATCTAAAAAATACAGAACAGCATATACAGGTAGTAAAAGGTAATAAACGTACATTTGTCAGCCTGAACTTGGGAAGAGCACCTGCTCCACTCTGGCAAGAGGTCTCTGCCAATTTCCTGCCATGCACGTTTTTTGACAACGTTGTCCTTATATTTAGGATGCCGGGTGTCATAAATCATGGGTTTCTCCCTCACAAGTCTGATCAACTCCTCACAATCCACTGCTTCTTTCTCCTTTGATGATGCTTTTCGTCCTCTTTTGGACATGCTGGTTCCATTCCGGATTTCAAAACACACAGGGGAGGAACAGGAAGAAGGGGAGGTGTTGGAGTGGCGCAAATTTCTGTTCAGGACGCAAGCCAGATGCGAATCAGATGCGTGCCCATAGAAGATAATGGGCCAGAATTCGCACCTGATCCGTCCCGCAACGCACAAGAGACGGTTGCGTGTTTTCGTCAATTCGCATTGCGCATGCACCGGACATGTGTGAATGTGCCCCATTGAAAACAATGGGTTTTCAAATGTCCTGCGAATTCGCAGTATTTTGCCCCGCTGCGAATTCGCTATAATGTGAACCCAGGCTAAGGACTGATTAATTTCCAGGTGTAAGAAGAGCAAGATTCATCAAGGGACACATGGGAGCATATGACAAGAGGAGGGACTGTTGTGGAAATTTTATGAAGATGTATTTTAATATGTATTGTCATAGTGTCTCCCAGTGTTAGTTCTCCCGCAACCTGCTCTAAAGTGCTGACTGGGGAAGACTGAAGCTGGTTGAGATCCATTTCCTGAGGTTGGAGAGAGGTGTTTGCAGAGTTGGGATATGTCCGCCGGGCAAAGGGCCCCTGTGCGATACACAGACGTTCGTCTGGGGGGATGTGTTCGCTCTGCAAATACATTATCAGTTTAGCGGATGTGCGCTCATGTCACCCCTGTATGCCTGATTAACATATTTAGGGTGCCATGGCGTACACCTGCAGATAATCTCCTGTTTGGTCATATCCTGTGAGGTCATATCCTGTGAAGGAAGCGATTGACTGTTGGGGCCAGGGTTTCCTGTTTGTGATTGCTTTTGTTGTCTTTGCAAGTGCACTGCTTGGCAGGCAGTTGGAGGAGCGATGGAGCTAAGATGGTGACTATGTCTGTTTGCTTAGGGAAAAGGGGAGACATGGGTTATTTAAAGATGCATTATACCATTATGCTGAAAGGGCGCTTAACCACTTGCCTACCAGGCACGAACACCCCCTTCCTGACCAAGCCATTTTTCAGCTTTCAGCACTGTCGCATTTTGAATGAAAATTGCGCGGTCATGCAACGATGTACCCAAAGAAAATTTTTATACATTTTTCCCCACAAATAGAGCTTTCTTTTGGTGGTATTTGATCACCTCTGCGGTTTTTATTTCATGCACTATAAACAAAAGAATAGGGACATGTTTGAAAAAACATAATATTTTTTACTTTTTGCTATAATAAATATCCATTTTTTTTTTAAAACAAATGTTTACCTCAGTTTAGGCTGATACGTATTCTTCTACATATTTTTGGTAAAAAAATAGCAATAAGCGTATATTGATTGGTTTGCGCAAAAGTTATAGCGTCTACAAAATAGGTGATAGATTTATAGCATTTTTATTCTTTTTTTTTTTACTAGTAATGGCGGCGATCTGCGATTTTTATCGTGACTGCGATATTGCGGCGGACATATCAGACACTTTTGACACATTTTTGGGACCATTCACAGTTATACAGCGATCCGTGCTATAAAAATGCATTGATTATTGTATAAATGTGACTGGCAGGGAAGGGGTTAACACTAGGGGGCGATCAAGGAGTTAATATGTTCCCTATGGGAGTGATTCTAACTGTAGGGGGAGGGGACTGACTGGGGGAGGTGACCGATCGGTGTCCCTATGTACAAGGGACACACCGATGAAGATGCAAATTAAGGACTCTGGACGGCCGCACTCCAAGAAAATGTATTGGTATTTATTGGTAAAATATGGAATCACACAAATACAAGGGACACACCATCGGTCTCCTCTCCTCTGACAGCACGTGGATCTGTGTGTTTACACATACAGATCCACATCCTGCTCAGTTACTGGGCAATCGCGGGTGCCCGGCGGACATTGCGGCCGCCAGGCACGCACACTGGGGCCCCAGCGACGCAGCGGGTGTGCGCCCCCTAGTGGCCGCAAAGGAAATGCTGTCATATAGACGGCGGCCCAGAACAACAGATGTTTCTTGCCGCCATCATATGACAGTGGGCGGTCAGAAAGAGGTTAATAGCGCAAGAGTATAGTGGAATTTCCATGACATGCTAAATATAGGGATATTCTTGAGCAAAACATGTACCACTCTGTGTGTCATTTGAGGCTAGGATGGAGGTTCACCTTCCAGCAGGACAATGACCCCAAACACACTGCTAAAGCAACACTTGAGTGGTTTAAGGGGAAACATGTAAATGTGTTGGAATGGCCTAGTCAAAGCCCAGACCTCAATCCAATAGAAAATCTGTGGTCAGACTTAAAGATTGCTGTTCACAAGCGCAAACCATTCAAATTGAAGGAGAGCTAGAGCAGTTTTGCAATTAGGAATGGGCAAAAATCTGAGTGGTAAGATGTGGCAAGCTCATAGAGGCTTATCCAAAGCAACTTGGAGCTGTGAGAGCCGCAAAAGGTGACTCTACAAAGTATTGACTAGTAGGGGGTGAATAGTTATGCACATTGACTTTTTCTGTCATTTTGTCCTATTTGTTGTTTGCTTCACAATAAATAAATATAACAGTAGGCTGTAGTGTGCATGAACACTAGCCAATACCCCTGGGGGATGCTTGGAGTGGAGATAGACACTAGAGAGGTGTATGCTCTTAATAAAGTAAAATGATTTATTAAAGAAAAATTGTACAAATATATAAATGCTGAATAGAATTCAGTATGTTTGCATACATAGTAGGGTAGGCTTGTACAGTTTTAACACGTCAACAGCATAAACATACAAACACGTTGTGACAATTAAGAACTTGCTTGATACATGAAAGATAAGGATGATGCCAACATGTTTCGGACTTTGGTCCTTTGTCAAGGCAACTAGATATCCTTTAGATTCACATCTAAATGTGTGTAAGAATCATAGGGTTAGTACATATAAATTGAGGCAAATAATACAGTCATTTAAACCATTGCTATGTACAACCAGTACAATGCATGAAAATTTGTATGGAAATAAGACAGGTACTCACATGAAATGCCAATATTCATATTTGCCACAGGGGAAACCACTAGTCGTGGTGTAGAGAGGTACAAACAAGTGAGTATTGTAAAAACAAGAGAGAGGTGGCCACTGATGGTGGAGAGCTTGCTAGGAAGGCCTCAGCAGGTTACAAGGTCCAGTACAGGGCCTGAGCAAAAAGCCCAAGTCCTGTAGCAGGCAAATAGCGGAGCCAGGCAGTATATGGCTGAAAAATAGAGTATAAATATGAGAATAGTAAGGTAGTGCTAATAGAGGTGCATAAGCAGCCCTATGTGGCAAAGCGCTGTTGTTACCTGGATAGAAATCGCTTAAGATGAGGGATCAGTCAGCTCTGGATCATCAGCAGCATGTACTGAGGCCATCTAGTGTGTAGGTATATATGTACTCATGTAATAACAATCAGCTGGGTAGAGGTGTGGGGTTTTGAGCTGAAGGATCTGCTGATTGGCTGATTTTGCCTGTCTTCTCCTCACAGGCAAAATCAGCCAATCAGCAGATCCTTCAGCTCAAAACCCCACACCTCTACCCAGCTGATTGTTATTACATGAGTACATATATACCTACACACTAGATGGCCTCAGTACATGCTGCTGATGATCCAGAGCTGACTGATCCCTCATCTTAAGCGATTTCTATCCAGGTAACAACAGCGCTTTGCCACATAGGGCTGCTTATGCACCTCTATTAGCACTACCTTACTATTCTCATATTTATACTCTATTTTTCAGCCATATACTGCCTGGCTCCGCTATTTGCCTGCTACAGGACTTGGGCTTTTTGCTCAGGCCCTGTACTGGACCTTGTAACCTGCTGAGGCCTTCCTAGCAAGCTCTCCACCATCAGTGGCCACCTCTCTCTTGTTTTTACAATACTCACTTGTTTGTACCTCTCTACACCACGACTAGTGGTTTCCCCTGTGGCAAATATGAATATTGGCATTTCATGTGAGTACCTGTCTTATTTCCATACAAATTTTCATGCATTGTACTGGTTGTACATAGCAATGGTTTAAATGACTGTATTATTTGCCTCAATTTATATGTACTAACCCTATGATTCTTACACACATTTAGATGTGAATCTAAAGGATATCTAGTTGCCTTGACAAAGGACCAAAGTCCGAAACATGTTGGCATCATCCTTATCTTTCATGTATCAAGCAAGTTCTTAATTGTCACAACGTGTTTGTATGTTTATGCTGTTGACGTGTTAAAACTGTACAAGCCTACCCTACTATGTATGCAAACATACTGAATTCTATTCAGCATTTATATATTTGTACAATTTTTCTTTAATAAATCATTTTACTTTATTAAGAGCATACACCTCTCTAGTGTCTATCTCCACTCCAAGCATCCCCCAGGGGTATTGGCTAGTGTTCATGCACACTACAGCCTACTGTTATATTTATCTATTCAATTTTGGGATGCGATAGACTAAACGTATTTCTACCTTACCTTGCCCAATATATATATTTTTTGCTTCACAATAATAATAAAAAAATCTTCAAAGTGGTGGGCATGTTCTGTAAATTAAATGTTGCAAATCTTCAAACACATCATAAATGTCATAGAAGTGTTACTGAGCATTGCTTCCTTCTTCATAATCATCACACATGTGAGCGAGTCCTAAGGGTGTCTATTCCATCCTATTTCCTGCTTGTTAAACCATTGTGTCTGTAATAAATCTTTTATTTAATACACTTAGAGGTGCCTTTCTCTTTCTTTTTTGACCCTCCAGAGCTTCTTCTCTACAAAGTGCTGCCTTCAGCGCCATCTCTCCACTGCTACTAAGGACCGGATACCCGGCCTCACCAGAGTGCCCTCATCTCTCCCTCTTTCAGGCCTTAGCCATAGCTGTCTGTTAGGTTCAACAACAACCCATTAGATACCCCCCAACCTCACACAGCCATGGACGGGGTTACATATAACATGAATTAACCACTTTCCAACTGGGTCACGCCAATATACATTGGCAAAGTCCCTGTTCTGACAGGGGAGATGAGACAGATCGTTTGTTCCTAGTAAGTTGGAAAAACTTGAAGAGGACAGAAGAAACCAAACAGAGAGAAAGAGCCTGACACTTTCTACCACATCCCAAAGAAAGTCTGAAAAACTGCTGCGGGTAGCCCCACGGGATATTATGGGCAGAAAAAAGTGTCAGGATTGGGAAGCAGAAATATAGTAAACAAAGTATATATATATATAAAAATATCAAAAAGATTTTATTAAATATACAAAATAATTTTTACACATCTACAAAAAATAGAGACATGAAGATAAATTGCATAATATACCAACTGCCAAAAATGGTTGAAACACACTGTAAATCGGACCATGGGTCAGATATAGGTGCAATTAACAACAAAATCCGACATGTTTCGGAGAAAATAAAGCCAATAAGGCTAGATTGATGTATCCATATCCTTCTTGGTTGGGGTTTGGCATTGGTGTGTTGGTATGATTCTATTAGACAATACCGTATTTATCGGCGTATAACACGCACTTTTTCCCCCTTAAAATTGGGGGAAAGTCGTGGGTGCGTGTTATACGCCGATACCCCAAAAAAAAGTGGCCAAAAAATTAAAACGGCGCCGAAAAACAGCGGCCGCCGCCAAAAAAAAACGAGCGCCGCCGGAAAAAAAACGAGTGCCGCCGAAAAAGACAGAGCCATCTGTTCCGCTCTGCTCGCAGTCCCGCCTCCCTGCGCTTGCTTCCGAAACAGCAGGGAGGCGGGACTGCGAGTGGAGCCGGAAAAGCCCAAGCCGTCTGTTCCGCTCTGCTCGCAGTCCCGCCTCCCTGCGTTCGCTTCCGAAACAGCAGGGAGGCGGGACTGAGAGCAGGAGCCGAACAGACGGCTCAGGCTTTTCCGCCGACGCTCGTTTTTTTTCGGCCGCGCGGTCTTTCTAGGCGGCAATTTCAAATGCGCAAAAGATGGAAATGACGCTGACAAGCTGCACATCACACTGGGCAAGCTGCACATCACACTGGGCAAAGCTGCAAATGACGCTGACAAGCTGCAAATGACGCTGACAAGCTGCAAATGACGCTGACAAGCTGCAATGACGCTGGGCAAGCTGCAAATCACGCTGGGCAAAGCTGCAAATGACGCTTAAATGTAAGTGTTTTTTTTCCCTAAACTTCCCTCCTAAAACTTTTTTTCCTTAAAATGCCCTCCTAAACTTGGGGTGCGTGTTATACGCCGGTGCGTGTTATACGCCGATAAATACGGTATATATATATATATATATATATGTAAATATAATGTATAAACAATGTGAAAGCATAAACATGAACATTTTGTAATATGATACTGTAAAAAAGATAAATAACAGTATGAATAGATAATTGTTAGTCAGGTACAGTACTTACAGGACATACGTCAAAGTGTTATACAGCACAATATGGATAGATGATCTCTCAGGCCTCAAATACTTGCTGAATTGTACCATTCATGAAAAAAGTGAATGCTAAGACATTAAGCATATCAACAGTCCAACAAAAGAATCTGATCTATAACTTCATAAAGGTCATAAATGGAGTTTGGGCAAAACAGCATATCCTCTCCCACAGAGGAGCAGCGAGTCAGTGCATACAAGGACCGCCAAGACGCTAAAGACCAAAAGCAGGTACCTGTCAACAATAGAGAGTAAAGAAACCTAAGTATAGGCTAAACATGAGGGGACAGGTTTAAATGGGTGATAATGGACTAAAAACAGTATAGTCCAAGCAAGGGGACATACATGAAAGATCTACATCTTCCGCAATGTAAGAAACCCCTAATTTAAACATATATACCTTTAGAATGCAGCAATCGGTTGGAGCTCTCAGGGAGGAAGACCCGTATCCTGACTGTGCGGCGCAAATAATGCCAATAACTCACCTGATTATACATTACTGAGAGGTGGGAGTAGTAAGGGAGATTGGCGTATCAGTTGCTGGGGTTGATTAGAAACAGGTATGCGGATCGGCTAGGATTGGTGATTCGAGCGGCGCCGAGTATGACGGTCCGGTCGAAAACACCTGTAGCCTAAATTCCCCAGCTTAGATCTAATAAGCATGTAGGCGGGCCTTCGGCTCGCGTAGCGCCCGGCGCCGTCGGACGTAGGTTTGGTGACGTCAGGCACAAACAGAGCCGCCGACACGTCATGGGACACAACAAGTACTGGCGGAAGCCAGTGCACAGAATCTGGAAGTTGGTGAAGACCGGAAGATGTGCACTTGTATATTGTCCCAGAAAGGGGATGTGGCCTCGCCCATACTGGTGTGACCCAGATGGGGGAGGCCTCCCTGTGTCGGGATGAACCGACAAGCCACAAGTGTGGGGAGAGAAGAGATAAAATGCAAGCTGCCCAAACAGGAAATGGTATTAAAAGTATATTGAAAAACGACATATAGCTAAATTGAGTCTAATGTATAGGGGACCAAACAGCATGTATTAAAAAAGAGACGGTCGGATACATCTTTACATTTTCCATATTGTGAATGCCATACAAACTAT
Source organism: Lithobates sylvaticus (assembly GCA_028564925.1). NCBI lineage: Eukaryota > Metazoa > Chordata > Amphibia > Anura > Ranidae > Lithobates > Lithobates sylvaticus. The sequence goes on from CM053029.1 coordinate 24,939,180, forward strand.
AGAGCATTAAAGTAAAGTCCTGTATTCTCTGAAATGACAAACAAAAACAACAACCAACAGGGTAAGTAATTACATGAGTTATATACAGAGTCATATTTCAAGAGTACATGCACAATTAACCCTGTTGGTTGTTGTTTTTGTTTATGTCATTTCAGAGAATACAGGACTTTACTTTGGTGCTCTATAGTTTGGATGGCATTTACAAAATGGAAAATGTAAATATGTATCCGACCGTCATTAGACTCAATTTAGCTATATGTCGTTTTTCTGCCCACAGTAAGAATGCCGGCGCCGCGAGCGGAGTGGGGAACGAGGGGGGGCTTCGCTCCCCCGTATCGCTGGACAGTGGGACAGGTAAGTGTCCGATTATTAAAAGTCAGCAGCTGCAGTATTTGTAGCTGCTGACTTTTAAAAAAAATTTTTTAAGGGGCACCCCACTTTATTTATTAAATAAAGTGGGGGAATCACAGTCCATTTTTTTCAATTACTTTTAGGTGTATTGCAGAGACCCGACAATTCATTATAACCGGCGCTAGCACTAATACTTTTAAATTACTTTTTTTCCTTTAGAAATGTCATTTTGCTCTCGGACTGTTCTAAACACAGGAAACATGCGCCACTTTACAGGCTTACTATAGACACCCCCCAGGTATGAAATGTAAAGGAATATTACACTTTTATTGTTTCACTTTAAGCATTATTAAAATCACTGCTCCCGAAAAAACGTCAGTTTTTAAACCTTTTTTTGCATTGATACATGTCCCCTGGGGCAGGACCCGGGTCCCCAAACACTTTTTATGATAATAACTTGCATATAAGCCTTTAACATTAGCACTTTTGATTTCTCCCATAGACTTTTAGAGGGTGTTCCGCGCCTTTCGAATTTGCCGCAAACACCCCAAATTGTTTGCTATTCAGCAAACGGGCGAACAGCCAATGTTCGAGTCAAATAGACAGCCCATCATTAATCCCACGTATTGGAGGAACACGCCTTGTATTCTATAACATACACTACATAACATGGGTTGTAGCTCATATATTGTCTGATTGGAGACATTTCCCAGAGACTTTTGATGTCATCTCCTGACTGACATTCTGTCCCTTCCACTATCTGCAGATTATCAGAGATGGAATAGTGGGGAGACAATAGAGATCCTAAAGTGGGAGGTGGTGGGTGGTAATGCGTTTCGGAGCATGCAAGTCTCCTTCACCTGATGTCATATCATCCGCGTGCATTCCGGCTTGGTTCCAGAACCTGGGCCGCCTCATCGCATCTTCACCTCCTCGCTCATCCACATCAACAGGAACTCTGAAAGCAGGACGGCTCTCTCCCCAGACAGACGAGGATTACAGCGATCTGCCTGAGGACCAATCATTATATGTCTAGGACCTCTTACTATCTTCTAAGTGTTTGTAATAAATCTTTTACCTACTACACTTAGAGGCGCCTTTCTATTTCTTTTATGGCTAAGGCCTGAATGGGTGAAACGCATAAGTTCTCTGTTGGGATGATTTTTAGCCATATGTGAAAATACATTGTGATTATTATTTGGGAACCGGACCGTGATGATGACTTCTCATTACACACATTTCATTGTGGATAACATACAATAAGTGGACGCTGACTGCCCAGCTCTACGTAGTATAATATGTGGTTGTGGGGGGGACTCCGAAGGGGTTATGTCCCTAGGATACGACCTTCATACCTGAACAGAACCCCCACCAGGAGCAGAGAGGGGGAGATAGGCACTCACTGCCCAGAGCCAGGACAGAGGAAGACTTGGGACTTTTTATGGCAGACATGGACTCATAAAGGGGATGGGAGTTAGGGATGTTCATCATTTCTTCTAGTGATGGGGGAGGGGTAACTTTCCAGAATTTATAACTCCTATCCTGCAGAAGGGAGACAATGATAGATGATATTTCGGGAGTATGAGTTGTATTGGTTATGGGATGGCCTTTTGTAAAGAAGTGAGAACTGTCTGAGGTCTTTGTCTTCAGAGGATGGATCGTGTTTTCTGTCTTTATTATGGTCAGGACAAAACATTCCATTCATAGATTTGTAAATATGAAATATTGTATATAAATAATTTGTATTTTTATTTTCAGCCAGCACGTGGAGCTGAAATCTCTTTTCCACATGTTTACCTGCCTGTCCTTCCCGGATCACTGTACAATCCATGTTATTTACAGAGCTCAGTAGCTCAAGCTGTAATTTCCATTCATAACTGAATGACTCAGAGGAGGGGGAGGGGAGGGGGGAGCAGATTGATGAAACCCACCGGAGGGACCTCACTGTATATTGTGTGAAAATTGAGGATGAATTGATCCGTGGTGTCTGTATATCAGGGAATTCCTGTGAGACGCTTTGCGCATAGATGGCTAACAGGCATGCGCATGCGCGCGGGGGTGTGCACACACGCGCACACACATGCACAGATGCGCGCACACATGCGCGCACACGCCCCTAATTCCTCTTGGCGCCAGATGGCCTATTTAAGGGGAGCCTTGTCCCCAGCATCTTGCTGACTGATCTTCAGCTGTCCCGTACCCGTACCTAGTGATCTTGCCTTGCCTGATTCCCGTTGCTGAACCCCTGGCTATCCTTGACCTTGCTCCTGGACTTCTCCATACCTCTGATTACTGGTTTCTGATCCCGGCTTCCTGTTTGACCCTGCTTCTGTCTGATGAATTGGTACCGCGCTGCCCACCTGCTGATGAACCCGGCTGTTCCTGAGACCCTTCTCCTGTCTAAGTCCCTGGCTTCAGTTAAACCGTTCTGTTCCTGCTCTGCACACCACAGCTTGTTCCAGACTTCTGGATCCTGACAAGCAGCCCATCTGGGATCATCCTCTTCAGGCACTCGTGTCCCTCTTGCCCTTCGGCTTCCTCTGTTTCACCTTCAGCGGAGCCAGGACAAGAGATATAAGAGAGGCTCCAATCTGATCCCTGACACTGTAGCTACAGGGGTCAGTGAGGTCTCGGTCACACGTGTGTCAGTACCATGCCTGCCATGAATATTACAATGGCAGCACACAGTGCTGGTCACACAGGAGCGGTAGCATTGTGTCGTGTTATAAATGAAGCCGCATGTCGCTGTCATGAGACATCCACGCTTGTCAGTCGACCTCCATTCATTTCATGGTGATGTCCAATAATCGCTGGGCATTGGAGGACAGACAGCGGAGACTGCGGTATCCCAGAATGCACTGGGAAATAATAGAGAAGTAGGACAGAGCAGCTCCGGTCACTTCTGGTTGTACAGAACAGCCGTGTGGTAACTCCAATAGCTTCTGTGTGCCGGAAAAATCACCAACCAGCCGGAAATACTGACAGTGCCAGGCAGGAAATGTGTCACTGCACAGCCAAAAACCTCTTCCAATTATATATACTAATCAGCTGAACACAGAAGGATTCATCCACAAAATCCAACACCAAATACATAGAAAGAGAACTGTGCAGCTCTACAAGTGAGACTCCCTAAACCTAAAAATAGGATTTTTATTTCCAATGTTTAAACAATCCACACGTGTTTCAGCACAATTATACAGGAATATTACAATGTTCGAAATAAACAATATAAGTAAGATATTGTCAAAGTGCTCAATATTGCAGCATGATAAGTGAGACCGCCCAAACTTTAGCATACTACGTACATGCAAAAACCTACTTTGTGGTCGGCCACTCATGATTGGTGATGTGCAGTGACACCTCCCTTACAGGATGCAGCACTAGAAGTGAGACTCCCTAAACCTAAAAGTGTTAATATTTACACATTTTAAACAAACACAAATATACATGATGAAGTCCTGCCTAGGGCGTAACGTGTAAGGTGGAGACGCCATCACGCCTGTCAGATACACTAGGAGAGCCACTGCTATACTGTTATGAAGGAGAGGAGGGTTGCCGGCCGCTCTGTGCATTCTTACATGGATATATTGTGATTCTATGTGAGGATATATTACATGTTATTATTAATAAACTATTAATGACCTGAGTATCCCAGCTATTGTGACACATACAAATAAAACAGATCTGGTAACAAGTCACCAAGCGGGTATTATCCTCAGACCGGGAAATCTGTCCTCCAGGGGGCAGGAGAGCGATAGTGAGTATGATAACATGGCGGCTGGTTTTCATTTTATAGAATTATTGTAATATATCCGAAATCCACATATCAGAGGAGATCATTTCCTCTACATCACTTCTCCTTTAGGCTCCTCCCACTATAAGATGTTGTGGGAAATTCCTATAAATGTATGTTGTCAGATGCCCCCCAGTGTCGGTTTTGCTGTAATGCACTCATGTAGGCGTATTCGCACATACAGACATTAGCGGAAGACCATTGGCCATGAAAACCTTCCTGTGGACACTGCAGATATGGTTGCTCTCTAGGGATGTTTGTTTATGCCTCACCAAGAGACTGGCCACTTCTTGGCGACTGCATTAATGACTCCGAGCAAACATGTCTGTGTACATGGGAACTGTAGCATAACTATATGAATATTATGGCCCACTGAGCCATGGTTTTGTATGGTTCGCGTCATTGAAAGCAGTTAGTCGGTTTGCACATGGTTTTGTGCAGAGCCAGCTTTCTAGTGTAACCTTTGTCTCACAGAAAGCATGGATCTGCACCTGATCATTTGTAAACGTCAATGCTATTCTATTTGAATGTATACATGTCTGTGATTGGTTCTTTTGAAAGAATAAAAATGTCTGATTGGCTGTCTGTGAAGACACATTTCTCCAGCATTCTTATAGTGTCTTCAGAGCTTCATAAACACAATGAAGACACATCATAAATGTCATAAAAGTGTTACTGAGCATTGCTCCCTTCTACATAATCATCAGACGTGTGAGCGAGTCCTAAGGGGGTCTATTCCATCCTATTTCCTCCTTGTTAGGAATATAGTATATAAAGCAATCAGCGCAAACCAAAATTAACAAAAGACAAACAAAATTGCAAGCTGAACACAAAAAGGTAAATCACAAATCCTTAAGAATAATATGTAAAAAAAGAATTGGATATGAACTTTTATATTCCATTTTTTATATGTTTTGCGCTGCACTTTCTTTTTTTACATATTATTGTTAGGAATATGGATGGTCATTCCATATGTACATAGCCTGGTCACTGTTCTACTATAAGGGGAACCCCAAATCCCATGGATGAGATTCCAAAGAGAAAGATTCCCTCAGAGAGAGGAGAAGACATGAGAAGAGGACAGGTGATGGAAGATTCTACATGGGTGAGGATGGAGGAGGACACCCAGAGATAGAAGGAGACACTGAGAGACGGGAACAATCAAAAGACGTCACATTTCCCCATCACTGCACATCACACATTTCTCTTACTGTAATTCCTGAATTTTACTCTCCGGGTTCATCAGAAAGGAAAGAAAATCACGCTTCCTTTTATATCGTGAAGAGGAGGAATCTTCTTCATCTTCTGAAGAGGAGGAATCTTCTTGTTCTGCTTTGTCATCTCCCGTAAAATCTTTACTGGAAATAGTACAACCCCGAAATCTAAAAGCCAATAATGAGATAATAATTATCACCAAGAATGTATGACCTCTGGCACCAAGAATAACAATGTAACACCCAACATTTCCCTTCCACATGGCTGCCTTCCCTCCGGCTCTACAGTCTCATACTGGACCTGATGAGGACTTCTCATTGGTGGCTATGAGTGGTCTTTGAAGTCACACTCCAGATAAAACTTAAAGAAGGCCCCTGATATGTATACAGGGTCTCCGGCCTTCCTACACAGGGGTCTCCATTCAGCTCCTGGAAAATCCTGGAACACCACTTTGGTTCCAGATATAAAATGCAGTCCAGACATTCCTATCTCTGCCCACTTCTGCAGACAATTGGCTCCTCCAATGTTGGGATGATGATGTCACACACCTGGCATTATTTCCCTCCCCAGATCTCTGAACACAAAGCTATACCTCCAAATGTTCTGTGTGATAAATGGTATAATTGGGGGGCAGTGAAAGGGTTAATACGATGCAAATGATGTGATTGTTACCAGAAGTTGTGTAGAAGGTGATATGTGGGAACCACCATTTAGCTCTGGTTCACACAGCACAACATGAAAGTCGCAGCCACTTCCAGCTTGACTTTGCTCTACAACTTCCCGGTGACTTCAAAGTGACTTTACTGAGAAGCATTCCTATGTGACTTTGATCATCCGTGTTTATAGCGTGTTTTGTCACATGACAAAACATGCGTCTGCTAATCGTGATTGGGGCGTCGTTAACAATCAGGCTGCATTTACATCTGCATGATTCTGAATGCACATCAACCGCACAGAAATTGTGTGCTTTGCCGCACGTTTCATAAATGTGCTGCGACCGTGCGTCACGCTTGTGCTGCAAAAATGGCAAGGCGAGCGCGATGCATGTTTCCAATACGTGTGGCAAAGCATGCGTTTTCCTGCAGGTTGCCAGGCATTCAGAAACTTTCAGACGCCAACGAATGGTATCGCAAGTGCAACGTGTGTTGTCACACATTTTCAAAATGCACAACAAAGCATGCGTTTTCTTACGGGTTGCTGGGCAGTTGCATAGTAGGTGAGGTTGAAAAAAGACACAAGTCCATCAATTCCAACCTATGTGTGTGATTATATGTCAGTATTACATTGTATATACCTGTATGTTGCGGTCGTTTAGGTGCTTATGTAATACTTTTTTGAAACTATCAATGCTCCCCACTGAGACCACCGCCTGTGGAAGGGAATTCCACATCCTTGTCGCTCTTACAGTAAAGAACCCTCTACGTAGTTTAAGATTAAACCTCTTTTTCTCTAATATTAATGAGTGGCCACGAGTCTTGTTAAACTCCCTTCTGCGAAAAAGTTTTATCCCTATTGTGGGGTCACCAGTACGGTATTTGTATATTGAAATCATATCCCCTCTCAAGCGTCTCTTCTCCAGAGAGAATAAGTTCAGTGCTCGCAACCTTTCCTCATAACTAATATCCTCCAGACACTTTATTAGTTTTTTTCCTCTTTGTACTCGCCCCATTTCCAATACATCCTTCCTGAGGACTGGTGCCCAGAACTGGACAGCATACTCCAGGTACGGCCGGACCAGAGTCTTGTAGAGTGGGAGAATTATTGTTTTATCTCTGGAGTTGATCCCCTTTTTAATGCCAATATTCTGTTTGCTTTGTTAGCAGCAGCTTGGCATTGCATGCCATTGCTGAGCCTATCATCTACTAGGACCCCCATGTCCTTTTCCACCCTAGATCCCCTAGATCCCCCCAGAGGTTCTCCTGCGGAGAAGTTATTGCCCTGCTTAGCTTAGTATCGTCCGCAAATACAGAGATTGAACTGTTTACCCCATCCTCCAGGTCGTTTATGAACAAATTAAATAGGATTGGTCCCAGCACAGAACCCTGGGGGACCCCACTACCACCCCTGACCATTCAGAGTACTCTTTATTTATCACCACCCTCTGAACTCGCCCTTGTAGCCAGTTTTCAATCCATGTACTCACCCTATGGTCCATGCCAACGGACCTTATTTTGTACTGTAAAAGTTTATGGGGAACTGTGTCAAATGCTTTTGCAAAATCCAGATACACCACGTCTACGAGCCTTCCCTTTATCTAGATGGCAACTTACCTACTCATAAAAGGTTAGTAGATTGGTTTGGCAAGAATGATTCTTCATGAATCAATGCTGATTACTGCTAATGATACCGTTCTCATTTCTAAAATCTTGTATATAGTCCCTTATCATTCCCTCCAAGAGTTTACATACTATTGATGTTAGGCTAACCGGTCTGTAATTCCCAGGGATGTATTTTGGGCCCTTTTAAAATATTAGTGCTACATTGGCACCAATCAGCTGGTACCATTCCGGTCAGTAGACTGTCAGTAAAAATTAGGCACAATGGTCTGGCAATTACTTGACTGAGTTCTCTAAGTACCCTCGGGTGCAAGCCATCTGTTCCCAGTGATTAATGGTAAGTTTCCCAAGTCTAATTTTAATTCTGCCCTCTGTTAACCATGGAGGTGCTTCGTGTGATGTGTCATGAGGATAAACACTGCAGTTTTGGTTACTGAAGCCCCCCAATTCCTTTGTGAAGACTGAGGAGAAGAATAAATTCAATACCTTCGCCATCCTTTGTAACCGGATGTCCTTCCTCATTCTTTATGGGGCCAATATGGTCTGTCCTCCCTTTTTTACTGTTTACATACTTAAAGAATTTCTTGGCATTTTTTTGCTCTCCTCCGCTATGTGTCTTTCATGTTCTATCTTAGCCGTCCTTACTGCACCCTTACATTTCTTGTTGCATTCTTTATAAAGCCTGAATGCTGATGATGATTCCTCAACCTTGTATTTTTTGAAGGCCTTCTCCTTTGCTTTTATATGCATTTTTACATTAGAGTAAAGCCATCCAGGACTTTTGTTCGCTCTTTTAAATGTATTACCCAATGGGATGCATTGGCTAATGCCCTTATTTAATATGCTCTTAAAGCAAATCCATCTCTGCTCCGTGTTCTTTGTTCCTAAGATTTTATCCCAATTCATGCCTTCTAGCAAGGTTCGTAGTTTAGGGAAGTTAGCTTTTTTGAAATTCAGTGTCTTTGTATTCCCCTTATGTATCCTATTTGTGTGATTCATACTGAAGCCAATTGATCTGTGATCGCCGTTACCTAAATTGCCCCGTATTTCCACATCTGTGATCAGGTCTGTATTGTTGGCAATCAGTAGATCCAGTAAAACTTTATTTCTAGTTGCTGCATCTACCATCTGACCCATAAAATTGTCCTGCAAGACATTTAGGAACTGGCGAGCCTTAGATGAATGTATGGTTCCCTCCGCCTCATGTCTGAATAGTTGTGAATACATTACCATTCATTCACATCTGCGCATTTCCAACTGCACAGCAACCTGCAAGAAAATCCATGCTTTGCTGTGCGTTTCATAAATGTGCGACAATGTGCGTCACATTATTATTATTAATTTGCTTCTGCACATTTTTGAATGCATGGCAGACCGCAAGAATGCATGCGCTTTGCTGTATGTTTCAAAAATGCACAGCAAGGAGCATTGCTTTTGCATTATCATTCATTTACATCTGCGCATGTGTGGCGTGCGTTGCTGTGCATTTTTTAGACGTATGAAAAAAACTTACATTTTCTGTGTGGGTCGCCTCGTATTCGGAAACACACAGATATGAATGTCGGCTAATTGTTAATGATGCCCCAATCACAGTTTGCAGACGCATGTTTTGCTTCCACGATGCATGACGCTCCATGACTGAGAAGATTCTTGAGCTACTTTGGGGTATTTGTTGCATGTCGGGCAGAACATTACAGTGAATGGGCTCCCTATACACAATGTGTGATTACACATGAAAAATACACAAATAATAGAAGTGGGAATGTGCGTTTCCGCTGGGATGTGCTTGGGAGGAAGTTTTTAGGCAGCAAGGATGACCAGGGGAGGAGAGGTGAGGGGTAAAAAAGCCTCAGAAGTCGCAGCAAAGTCTTAAAGATTCAGACAAATTTATGACTTTCTGGTGTTTTTACATTGAAGTCTATGGGAGTCGTGCAGCATAAGAATCACGCAAAAGTAGCGCAGGAAGTATTTTATTTTGTTGCAGTGACTCAAATCGCAGCAATTAAGACAACACCCAATAAAATCTTTGTGTTTTCACCTGATCTGTGACTTTACATGTCATCAGAATGTCGCTGGAAAATTGCTGTAGTGTGAACAAGGGCTTAGGGCTGAGGAAAGGGTGAGTTCCCAGGACTTCTAACAAGTGTAGTAGATGGAGAACATGTCTGATAATCACTGTTATACTGTATGCAGGTTCCTGCCCATTCTCTGAATTCAGTTAGGATATCCTCACACTCACTTACCCGACCTTCTGACTCCTGTGTAGGAATGGAGATAGAAGTTTCTGGCACTCTGGATCCACAGTGAGAAATTCAAAATGTAAAGACTGAAAACTTTCTCTCTTCAAAGTCTTCAAGCAATAGTTCAGCTGCTTGGAATAATTCCTGTTCATCCACAAGTGACCAGTACGTGAACCCCGCAGCGTCAAATCTGTACAACCAGACATGACTCTCCTAATGAAGTCCTCATCCTGAGTCTCATACAGACAGAAGATCATCTGAGTACGGAAAGTATGATTCAATTTCTTCATGGTCCATGTTATTTTCATAGCCTGATCTATCATTGGAGGTTTGTTGCACCTCATGATCCATTCTATCATTGCAGGTCTGGCTCGGAGTGAGATGGTGATTCCTGTGATCTCTGAGAATGTCTTTACCTGATTTTCATTTAAGAGACCAAACAGGAATTGTACAGATAATGCTAAATGTGAGTATTCTGAACTGAATTCATAGAGTAATTTCACTTTACAGATCTCCGGGAGGGAAGTACCTTCCATAGACCCAGACCCATCATCCATCCCATAATGGAGAGCAGCAAGGAACTCCTGTACACTCAGGTGGATGAAGCTGTAGCAGGTTTGGTTACGGACGTCCCAATGAAAGATGTTCTCATTCAGAAATACAGACTCCACCTCATCCAGAGAAAGTCCATGTTTTTCTAGATCTTTCTTCTCAAATAAGATTTGTTGGTTCAGAACTCCCTGATTGGCCAGAGCACACAGCTTCTTCAGACAGGTTTGTTTCCTGTGTACAGACTGGTCCTTCTTGCTGTGATGGGTTAGTAAAACCTCCAGGAAGAGAAGGTAAATTGAAGTCGTTGTATTACACCGAATTGACTCCAAATCTTTTCTTATTTCTTGTTTCATTACAGTGCAGACAATCCAGCATGTCATGGGGACGGCACACATGGTGTACAGAACGTCATTCTCTTTTATTATACTGAGAACCTTGCCTGCATCTTCTTTATTTCCAAATAATTTATGGACATATTCCTTACGATCGTCCCTTGTAAATCCCTGGATTTCCACATTGCGAGAATCATCAATGAATGTGTTAAGTTTCTCCATGGCCAGTGACCTTGTGGTGATGATGAGAGAAGATTCTGGGAGAACATGTCCCCTGAGCAAGCTTTGGAGAATTATTTCTTTGTGGGTTTCCATAGAAATGTCAAGACAACCCTCAGATTTCTCCTTCAGAGTCCACCTCAGTTCATCAAACCCATCAACTATGGTGAGAAGTTTTCTCTGACTTCCAGGATCCTCCAGAATAGACACCAGGTCATCTGAACTCAGTCTGCAGGTTCTGGATAAAAGTCCCACAAGACTTATGTCTCCAGGGATGGTGTTGATTTCTCTACAGCTCAGATAAAACACAAAATCAAACCTGTCTCGGTAGAGATCCCCAGAGGCCCAGTCCAGCATGATCTTCTTGGAGGTCATTGTTTTTCCAATCCCAGCAGGTCCTTGTAACACCACAATCTTAGGGATGAACCCTTGTTTATCAGGGTCAAAGAGGGCCTGGATTGTGATTGGGGATTTTTTCTCCATGATCTGTAGATGTCTTCTGCCTGAACTCCTTATTTCTTGTTCTTTTTCCTCTTTATTCTGGGGTCCATGTATCATCAATAACTTGGTGAATCTTTCCTGTAGATGAACAGCCTCCCCCATACGGGAATTATATTCTTTAATCCTCTGGAATTTCTCTTTCTCTCTGTGTTCCTTACTGATGTCTTTATGAGAGAAAAGAGAATATTTTATTCCTCATACACACATGAAATAATATTTATAAGACAGAGTTGGGAATATTGTATTCTAACCATAAACCCGAATAATGGAACCCTAAAAGAAGATATCCCATGAAATACAGGAGGACTGTGGAAGCATCCAAACTATGGACACACCACCATCCAGACCAGAGGCATAAATAGAACCTGCCGGGTTCCGGTGTAATAAACCATGAAGGGTACCCCCTGACTGCTGGGACCCTTTCCATCAGTCTCAGGTCCTTTCCTCTGGTCCCAGGGCCCCTCCCTACAAGGCTGGGGCTCTTCTCTCTGAGGCAGGAAAGAGTTGCCACCTTATCCCTTTAAACCTGAACACATAGTGATTACACAGGTTCTGTGGCTGATTAAGGTGGTAATTAAACTAACTTGGTGCCTTATCTGCACTAAATTAGTCTCAGAACCTGTGTAATTCATATATGTTCGGGTTTAAAGGTATGAGGTGGCAACCCTAAGGCAGGGGCCCTTTCTTCAGCCCGTGGCCCTTTCCGCTTGTTCCTGTCGTGGGGCCCTTTATAAGCCCTGGTTCAGACTGCTGCGACTTATTATGTACCTTTGACAGACCTAGCCGGGACAGAGGCTGTTGGAGGGGACATAATGCAAGCCTCTTGCCTTGCGATTATGGGCCCTGGCATTTGGGGGAACGGTGCTGTTTGTGAGCTGTATGCCTGGGGACTGCTGAGCTGGTTTTACTTGGATTCAGGTCCATGCTGGCCCCCCGAGACACATAGACTCTGGACATGTCAGATGCTAATATCATCAACTCCAGCCACCTGTCTGTTGTCTTGTATAATGCAAATGAGTAGTCTGGCTTGACACAGATTCTAAAGAGTATTTCACCTATTGTTGTATGTGCTAATTAACCCTGCAATTGAATGAAGGAGTCCAGTGTTGATTTAGTTAATTAGCTCATGCTAATTAGGTTAGGTTTTTAGTAAGTCGGCTGTATATATGTGTGTGACATCTCAAATAAAAGCTATTCCTGAAGTACCCTACACTGGTGTTGTCTGGTGACTGGGTGAGCTAATGGGTCTTGGATTGTGTGGTACCGGACAGAGGAACCATTTACGGCGGACATCTTGAGTACGGGGTCCGTCACAGTACCTTTCAACACAAAGCCGCATGACAATTCAAAACACATTAATTCAATGGGTGCTGTCCTAATAAATGTGACTAAAGTCACAGCAACAAAGAAAAAGGCAATACTTTTCTATGACTTTGGTGTGATTTGAGTGGCATAGACTGCAATGTTAAAGCACAAAATTGCAAACAAGTCACAAGGAAATTGCAAGCAAGTTGCACAAATTTGGGATCACAACAGTCTGAACTGAGCCCATGTTCTGCAGTGGGCTCCCTTCCTACCATCTTGGGCCCCCTACAGTGGCGGAATGCCAGGGCCCAGTCTTAAGTGCAACCTTTGTGACCCTGGTAGTTCCACCACTGATCCAGACTACAAAAAAAATAAAAATGTTCATTCAGAAGAGATTTCATATGAAACGTGAATGTCCTACTAACCTGATAACGTTTTGTCATGTGTCGTCTTCTTCAGTTTGGCTGGAAATAAGATTAGGGAAGTGATTAGTCCTGACAAACCTCTGAAATGTATAAAATAATAACTAAGAGAGTTATTAGTGTAGCAGATCCTCCCAGACACCATCATCCCACCAACCCTCTATAGATTAGAGTCTCTCCTCCTCCAGGTGATGGGGAGTGTCTTTGTCTGCCTGTGTCATTGCAGTGACATGTGACCATGGTGGGGGACCATAAAAGCCCCCAATTCTCTATGCAGGTTTACAGGCACACACCTAGAATCTGGAGCCTTGACTCCCCTTTCTGATGGAGGTTCAGGTGGATGCATGGGGCACAAGGCTCAGAACCCCGAGCAACAATCATGAGGGTCTACTAGGAATACAGCTATAAATATGGAGGTTCTGTATAATAGACAAGTGGCTGTGATTGTATTGCTCTGCTCGGCATGCTGAGTGATGTCATTGTGTTATGGTGACTGACTGCCGGCATCCTGGAGAAGTGTTACTCTGCTTCCCTTTTACATTGTTCCTGAACTCTGTAGCCTTTTCCTTCATCCACAATTTTATACTCAAATTTATTTTATTCTGTAAACTCCCTTAGTAAAGATTGTTTAACCCCTTAGTGACTGAGGGGAAAGCAAATATTAATGCCTGAACACAATTTTTCAACTTTGACCTGTGTTAGTAAATCTGTACATATCATCACAACTACATTGTGTATACAGGTGGATTATTCAGTATTCATTTCAGGACAAATTGAGCTTCTTTTGGTAACACTGGCACTAAGGCTGCTTTCACACTGGAGCGGTGGGGGGCGCTGGCGGTAAAGCGGCGCTATATTTAGCGCCGCTTTACCGGCATTTTAGCGGCGCATTTCGGCCGCTAGCGGGGTGGTTTTACCCCCCGCGAGCGGCCGAAAAAGGGTCAATACCGCCCGCAAACCGCCGCTGCAGCGGCGTTTTGCGGGCGGGTTCGGCGCGCTCCCCCGTTGTTTTCAATGGGACCGGGCGCTATAGGAGCGGTAAATATACCGCTCCTATAGCGAGCCAAAGATGCGGCTTGCAGGACATTTTTGAGCGTCCTGCAAGCGCACCGCTTCAGTGTGAAAGGCCTCGGGCTTTCACACTGAAGGAACAGCAACAGCTGTTTCGGGTCGGTTTGCAGGCGCTATTCTTAGTGCAATAACGCCTGCAAACCGCCCCAGTGTGAAAGCAGCCTAACACTGTTAGTTGTGGTTTGTACCCGTGGTACGGCCTAAAAAAACATTGCACACATTTTGCATTTTAATCCTACCTAAACAACCTGACACTGATACTAATTTATAAAATGTCTAACCACTTCCTGACCGGCTCACGCCGATACACGTCGGCACTTTGAAGAGGGATATCGTTGTTATGGCAGCTAGCTAGCTACCATAACCCCGGTATCCTCTTCTTCAGTGAGTGGTCCGGTTTCTGATAAAAGTGGTCTCTGCGGCAGATTCACCGCAAGATCACTTTTATCGGTGGAAGGAGAAGGCCCCCTCCCACCGCTCTCCGGTGCCCTCCGCTGCTTACCGGGGTTGTTGTAGCGGCGGAGGCGATCACGTCCACTCCTGTGTGTGGTATGGAGCTGAGTGAGGGGAAGATGGCCCCACCCGTCTCCATACTATTGCAGGGCAGAAGCGATGTCACTTCTGCCCATAGCTCTTAACCACTTCAGACCCAGAAGAATTCACCCCCTTCCTGACCAGAGCACCTTTTGCGATTCGGCACTGCGCCGCTTTAACTGACAATTGCGCGGTCATGCGACGTGGCTCCCAAACAAAATTGAAGTCCTTTTTTCCCACAAATAGAGCTTTCTTTTGATGGTATTTGATCACCTCTGCAGTTTTTATTTTTTGCGCTATAAACAAAAAAAGAAGAGCGATTTTCCTCAGTTTAGGCCGATACATATTCTTCTACATATTTTTGGTAAGCGATTATTGATTGGTTTGCACAAAAGTTATAGTGTTTACAAAATAGGGGATAGTTTTATGGCATTTTTATAAATTTTTTATTTTTTTTTAAATGGCGGAGATCAGCGATTTTTATTGTAACTGCAACATTATGGCGACACCTCAAACATGTTTGACACATTTTTGGGCCCATTTTCATTTATACAGCAATCAGTGCTATACTAATGCACTGATTCCTGTGTAAATGACACTGGCAGTGAAGGGGTTAACCAGGAGGTGGAAGTGTAGGGGTTAAGTGTGTCCTAGGGGCGTGTTGCTAACTGTGGGGGGTGTGGCTGTGTTGTGCACAACACTGATCTCTGCTCCATTCACAGGGAGCAGAGATCAGTGTCACTTGTTGCTAGGTAGAACAGAGAGATGCTTGTTTACAAGCATCTCCTCCGTTCTTCCTCTCCGTGAGGCGATCGCGGGTATCCTGCCTGTACGTGCCCTTCTGCTGACGTACATCGGCGTGAGGCGGTCGGGAAGCGGTTAAAGAGATTTTTTTGATTTATTTTTTTGGCATTTTTGCCTAAATATGAGATCTGAGATCTTTTTGATTCCAGATCTCATATTTAAGAGGACCTGTCCTGCCTTTTTTGTAAAAAAAAAATGATGTCACTTTTATTCATATTACAAGAAATGTAAACATCCCTTGTAATATGAATAAAAGTGACATCATTTTTTTTTAGAAGAACAGTGTAAAATAAAAATAAAATAAAAGGTAAAATAAATAAGAAAAAACAAATGTAATCGCGTGCAGAAGCGAATGCTTACGTGAGTAGCGCACGCATATAAAAAAGGTGTTCAAACTACACATGTGAGGTATCGCCGCGATCGGTAGAGCGAGAGCAATAATTCTAGCTCCTCTGTAACTCAAAACACGCAACCTGTAGAATTTTTTAAACATCACCTATGGAGATTTTTAAGGGTAAAAATTTGTCGCCATTCCACGAGCGGGCGCATCTTTGAAGCCTGACATGTTGGGTATAAACATTATCTTTCAAAATATAAAAAAAAAATTGGGCTAACTTTAATGTTGTCTTATTTTTTTTTTAAAGAAAGTGTATTTTTTCCAAAAAAAGTGCACTTGTGTCGCTGCGCAAATACGATATGACAGAAAGTATTGCAATGACCGCCATTTTATTCTCTAGGGTGTTAGAAAAAAATATATAATGTTTGGGGGTTCTAAGTAATTTTCTAGCAACTTGTAAACACCAAATCTCAGAAAGAGGCTCGATCCTTAAGTTGTTAAAAATAACCCTGACCCCTAACACAAACTCTGATCCTAAAACTAAATCTGGCACTGCTAGATCTAACCTTGATCTAGCTATTTTTTTCTTTATTAGAAAGTACACAATGTATGATATAATATATCCTGTATGTATACAATGTATTATATACTATATATATATTTATACAATGTATTATATAATGGAACCTGTATGTATACAATGTATTATATAATAAATCCTGTATGTATACAATGTATTATATAATGGATCCTGTATGTATACAATGTATTATATAATGGATCCTGTAGGTATACAATGTATTATATAATGAATCCTGTATGTATACAATGTATTATATAATGGATCCTGTATGTATACAATGTATTATAGAATATATCCTGTATGTATACAATGTATTATATAATGAATCCTGTATGTATACAATGTATTATATAATGGATCCTGTATGAATACAATGTATTATAGAATATATCCTGTATGTATACAATGTATTATAGAATGAATCCTGTATGTATACAATGTATTATATAATGGATCCTGTATAAATACAATGTATTATATAATGGATCCTGTATGAATACAATGTATTATATAATATATCCTGTATGTATACAATGTATTATATAATGGATCCTGTATGTATACAATGTATCTTTCTCTCCATTTGGAAAAGAAAGAAAACACAGGGGTGAGCTATACAGACACTGATTACTATGATTGCCATTTAGAGGTTATTACAGCGATCATGTGACAGGGAACTGGGAGTCCTGGGTTCTGATCATTAGTGCTATCCCTGGGGCTCTTGGTGGGATCCTAGTCTCTGTGCAGCGCTCTCCCAGCACAAAGAGAGGTATGCAGATATGTGGCCCTCAGAATAAAGACCCCTTTTCGTGAGGCCCCATAAGTGCGTACTGTCAGTGGGAAGGGGATCATCCAGTTGGAAGCTCCTGATTGGTCACTGGCTTTCCCTGAGTCACACTTCTAGTTCTTCCTCACACAGATATTAATCAGGAATTGGTAGGAAATGGTCATTATAGATGGGAACTCACCATTTTGTGCTCTCCTCTCTTGGAGGTCATTTGCGGGTCCCCTCAAATCGATCAGTGTAAAGACATGAAATGTGACATCCAGAGCCCCTTCTTCTCCATATTTGTCTATCAGAATGTCCTTGGTGGTGATACCGTCTGCATTTTCTAGTTTTCCTTGGGGGATGGGAAGTTCATCTCCATAGCGCAAATCAGACAATTTGTTCCTAAATCTCTTGAAGTCACTTACTTTCAGATCCTCCAGAGAATATATGATAAGATCCCCGGGGGTTTGTTTCCTCTTTCCCAGGACACCAGGAGCCGACCCTGCAGAGAGGACAATCAGCAACCATAAACATTCATCCTGATTGGAGGATTTCTGACACATGACAGCAGATAAGTCTGTACAGGCGGCCAGAAGGGAAAGGAAATCACCAATATGTCTATATGTACATTATCCTATGGAGGGATTGGATTTCCTGTGGTAATATCATATGATTGCCTCCATAGTGGTAAGTTACCTCTCAGATGGATTAACATTGGGGGCAAACACCTAGGGCTCTATTTATATAAAATAAATCACCTTTGTGAATCATTCCTATAATGTGTCTAATATGTTTATTTCCTATAATCATCAGCTCCATCTAGTGGTCATAATGCCATATCTTACTGGTTGAGGTATTTCAAGAAAATACTGTATTATGAGCTGATGATCATAGGAAGTAAAACTATTAGACAAATTACAGGGATTATTAGTGATGACTATACAAATGACACAAACTCATAGTAATTATTTTAAATACAGACACCCTAATTAGGGTTGAGCGAACCCGAACTGTAAAGTTTGGGTCCATACCTGACTTTTGGGTGTTTGGGTCCCGGACCCGAACCCGAACAATTGACTGTATGTTCGGGTTCGGGTCCGGTGTTCGGCGATGTAATGGCACATTTTTAAAAGCTGCAGGACAGCCAATCAACATTTGTTTAACTGGTGTGCCCTTAGAAGCCATCACAACCATGCCTACTAATGGCATGGCTGTGATTGGCCAGTGCAGCATGTGACCCAGCCTCTATATAAGCTAGAGGCACACAGCACAGCACGTCACTCTGCTTTACACAGTGTAGGGAAAGGTTCCTGGTTGCTGTTGCTGTGAGGGAGAGAATTACATGATAGGAGTCAGTCCAGATTCATGAAATCTATTCTTATTTGTCAGCGATCTACATAGATTTAGTTGTGTGGGTGCAGTGCACAAGCTTTTTACACTGCACTGAGAGAAAAGATAGACAGTGTAGGGCAAGGTTCCTGTGGCTGCTTTGAGGAAGAGAGAATTATCTAGGAATCCAGATTCAGAAATCTATTCTAATAAGTCAGCGATCTACATAGATTTACCTGGTTGGGTTACAGTGCACAGTCTTTTTAAACTGCCATGAGCCCAGTGCCAGAGGAAATATAACTTTTATCTGCAAGCTCAGTGCACCAGCACTGCATATGTTACTGTGAGATACACCCTGTACATACTGTGGGTGTATTCTGCTATTGCAAAAACACACATTTAGTGCAAAAAATAAAATTTTGCAGTGTTTTCTGCATATCTGCAGGTGTGACATATTCAATTTATATATTTTTCGTCTATTGTGCTATTCAAATAAAACATTTTTAGGGCAAAAACATTTATTTTGAATAGCATTTTCTGCATTTTTGCAGGTTTTGAGATACACAGTTTACATACTTTGGGTGTATTCTGCTATTGCAAAAACACCCATTTAGGGCAAGATCCTAAATTTGGAAAATATGAGGAGAACATCAAAGAAGGGACGTGGCCCCGGTCGTGGTGCTGCTGGTGGAGCTTCTGTTGCAGGGAGAGGACGTGGTCGATCTGTGCCAGGTACAAGTGAAACACCTTCCTCAGGTGTGAGTAGGCGCCTGCAGTGGTATTTGGTCGCGCCTAATGAGGCTGTACGAATGTTGAGGCCAGGACAAGTACAGGCTATAGTAGATTGGGTTGCTGACAGTGCCTCCGGTTCCTTCACATTGTCTCCCACCCAGTCTCCTGATGAAAGTTCAGAGTTTGCACCTGCAGCCGATGTCCATCAGTCTTTCACCTCGCCCCCTTGCAAATCAACCAAGCAGTCTGAGCCCCAAATCATGCAGCAGCCTTTTCTGCTTTTTGATGACTCTGTTAGCAGGGTTTCCCAGGGCCATCCACCTAGCCCTGCCCCAGAAGTGGAAGAGATTGTGTGCACCGATGCCCAACCACTTATGTATGAGGAGGTAAGTAAAACCTTGGACAGAGGCGTGGCTGTGGACGTGGTATACTTGGATTTTGCAAAAGCGTTCGATACAGTTCCCCACACACGGCTCATGTGTAAGGTAAGGTCTACAGGTTTGGAAATATCGGTTTGTAAATGGATAGAAAACTGGCTAAGACAGAATTCAGAGAGTCGTGGTTAATGATTCTTACTCTGAATGGTCTAAGGTTATCAGTGGTGTACCCCAAGGTTCAGTGCTGGGACCCTTACTTTTTAATATCTTTATAAATGATATTGGGTCTGGGATCAAAAGTAACATTTCTGTCTTTGCAGATGACACCAAGCTATGCAGTGGAATAACGTCCTTACAGGAGGTCTACAATTTACAAGCCGACCTCAATGCTCTGTCTAATTGGGCGACTATGTGGCAGATGAGGTTTAATGTTGATAAATGTAAAGTTATGCACTTGGGGGCTAAGAATATGCATGCATCATACATGCTAGGGGGAGTACAACTTGGGAATCCATAGTGGAGAAGGATCTGGGGGTTTTGGTAGATCATAAGCTCAATAATAGCATGCAATGCCAAGCTGCGGTTTCCAAAGCGAGCAAAGTCCTTTCTTGTATTAAGAGAGGTATGGACTCCAGAGAGAGAGATATCATTTTGCCCTGTTCAAATCATTAGTAAGACCTCATCTGGAATATGCAGTTCAGTTTTGGGCACCAGTTCTCAAAAAGGATATTGGGGAACTGGAGAAAGTGCAGAGAAGGGCAACCAAACTGATAAGAGGCATGGAGGAGCTCAGCTATGAGGAAAGATTAGAGGAACTGAATTTATTCACCCTTGATAAGAGGAGATTAAGGGGGGATATGATCAACATGTATAAATATATAAGTGGTCCATATAGTGAACTTGGTGTTGAGTTATTCACTTTACGGTCAACACAGAGGACAAGGGGGCACTCTTTACGTCTAGAGGAAAAGAGATTTCATCTCCAAATACGGAAAGGTTTCTTCACAGTAAGAGCTGTGAAAATGTGGAATAGACTCCCTGCAGAGGTGGTTCTGGCCAGCTCAGTAGATTGCTTTAAGAAAGGCCTGGATACTTTCCTAAATGTACATAATATAACTGGGTACTGACATTTATAGGTAAAGTTGATCCAGGGAAAATCCGATTGCCTCTCGGGGATCAGGAAGGAATTTTTTCCCCTGCTTTAGTAAATTGGAGCATGCTCTGCTGTTTTTTTTTTGCCTTCCTCTGGATCAACT
Source organism: Lithobates sylvaticus (assembly GCA_028564925.1). NCBI lineage: Eukaryota > Metazoa > Chordata > Amphibia > Anura > Ranidae > Lithobates > Lithobates sylvaticus. Next base: position 24,960,178 of record CM053029.1, read on the forward strand.
GTGGGTATAGAATGGGGTATATGGGATTGTATGATATATGTGTGTATGTGTATATATATATATATATATATATATATATATATATATATATATTTTATTTTTATTTTTTTTTATGGTTGAACTGGATGGACTTGTGTCTTTTTTCAACCTAACTAACTATGTAACTATGTAACTATGTTTCATGATGAGTACATGGGAGGACCATCGCAGCACGTCTCGGATGATGACGAAACACAGGTGCCAACTGCTGCTGCTTTCGCAATTGTGCAGACCGACAAGGAGGGCAGGGGTGAAGACTGGGTGGAAGATGATGTGGAGGACGATGAGGTCCTTGACCCCACATGGAATCAACGTCATGCAGGTGAACAGTGTATTTCGGAGGAAGAGGCGGTGGTCGCACAGAGCCACCAGCACAGCAGAAGAGGGAGCAGGGTGCAAAAGCGGAGCGTTCTTCCCCTAGACAGTACCTCTGCTACTGCCCAACGCAGCAAGGGACCGAGCACATCAAAGCCAGGTCCAAGGAGTTCCCTAGCGTGGCAGTTTTTCAGACAATGTGCTGATGACAAGACACGAGTGGTTTGCACGCTGTGCAATCAGAGCTTGAAGCGAGGCATAAACGTTCTCAACCTAAGCACAACCTGCATGACCAGGCATCTAAGTGCAAAGCACGAACTGCAGTGGAGTAGACACCTCAAAAACCAAGAAAGGTCTCTGGCTCCTTCTGCTTCCTCTTCTGCTGCAGTCTCAGCCTCTTCATCCACCTCTGTAGTGACAGTGGCACCTGCCAACCCGCAAACAGAGGATCTGCCAGCAACACTACCACCTGGGTCACCAACCATCTCCACAATGTCCCATGGAAGCGTTCAGCTCTCTATCTCCAAAACACTGGAGCGAGGAAGTACCCCCCTAGCCACCCGCGATCCCTGGCCCTGAATGCCAGCATTTCAAAATTCCTCGCCTTTGAAATGCTGTCATTCCGTCTGGTGGAGAAGCAGAGTTTTAAAAGCCTGATGGCATTGGCTGTCCCACAGTACGTCGTGCCCAGCCGCCACTACTTTTCCAGGCGAGCCATCCCTTCCCTGCACAACCAAGTGGGGGACAAAATCAGGTTTGCACTGCTCAACGCCATCTGTGGCAAGGTCCACCTAACTACGGATGCATGGACCAGTAAGCACGGTCAGGGACGTTATATCTCCCTAACAGCACACTGGGTAAATGCAGTGGCGGCTGGGCCTGAGGCGGATAGCAGTTTGGCGCATGACCTTCCACCACCAAGGATTGCAGGGTGCTTCAGTTTGCCTCCTGTTGCTAACTCCTCCTACTCCGCTTTCTCATCCTCTACCGCCTCCTCATCCGGTCAGCGTAACACCTTCACCACCAACTTCAGCACAGCCAGGGTTAAACGACAGCAGGCAGTTTTAAAACTTTCCTGTTTGGGGAAAAAACCCACACCGCGCAGGAGGGACATGGAACAACAGACCGATGAGTGGTTGGTGGCAGTGGGCCTCAAGCCCGGCCTGGTGGTGTGCGATAATGGGTGAAATCTTGTAGCAGCTCTGGGCCTAGCCGGTTTGACGCACATCCCTTGCCTGGCGCATGTGCTGAACTTGGTGGTCCAGAGGTTCCTTAAAAATTACCCCGATATGCCAGAGCTGCTGCAGAAAGTGCGAGCCGTCTGTGCGCACTTTCGGCGTTCTCACCCTGCTGCTGCTCACCTGTCAGCGCTGCAGCGTAACTTCGGCCTTCCCGCTCACGATTTCATATGTGACGTGTCTACAAGGTGGAACTTCACCTTGCACATGCTGGCCAGACTGTGCGAGCAGCAGCAGGCGATAGTGGAGTTTCAGCTGCAGCATGCACGCATGAGTCGCTCTGCGGAACAGCACCACTTCACCACCAACAACTGGGCCTCTATGTGAGACCTGTGTGCCTTGTTGTGCTGTTTCGAGTACTCCACCAACATGGCCAGTGCCAACGCCATTCTCAGCTTTACTATCCCAGTTCTATGCCTTCTTGAAAAAACGCTTCGGGCGATGATGGAAGAGGATGTGGCACAGGAGGAGGAGGAACCGGGATCATTTGCCTCTGGGCAGCCTGTCACACATGAGCGATTACATGCTGCAGTGTCTCCGCAACGACCGCTGAGTTGCCCACATTTTAACTGGTGCTGATTACTGGGTGGCCACCCTGCTGGATCCCCATTACAAGGACAATGTACCATCCTTAATTACCTCACTGGAGCGTGATCGTAAGATGCGCGAGTCAAAATATGTGACCGGTCAAAATATAATAATGCATTAAAGTATTTGTTCACCAATGCATAGCATACTAGCTCATTATGAATAACTTACCTGAGAACGAAGCCCCTGAAGCGACCCTCGTCCACGACCTCCTCCGCCGCCATCAATCCCGGAGCAACTTCCAGGTCTCGCTGCTCCAGCGCTGTCATTCGCTGGAGCGGCGATGACGTCACTCCCGCGCATGCGCACAAGAGCGGTATATCGCCATGATCTCGGCATGCTCAGTGCGCCATAGATAGCGATGTCTGTTTTTTTCTAAATATCTCTTAAACCATGTAGGTTTAGGATATATTTATTGGACCTACAGGTAAGCCTTAATCTAGGCTTACCTGTAGGTCAAAGTGGTTTGTAAGGGTTTACAACCACTTTAACAACATTTTGTTGCCATTTGCAGCCCTTTCCATTACTTTTTTGAGCCATTTTAGTCCTCAAAAGTTCGGGTCCCCATTGACTTCAATGGGGTTCGGGGTTAAGTTCGGGTCAAGTTCGGTCCTGAACTCAAACTTTTTTCAGAATTTCGTCCGAACCTGTCAAACCCGAACATCCAGGTGTCCGCTCAACTCTACTCCTAATGTATATGTATGGATGATCATTTTAAACATGTTTATTGATTGTTTCATAGTAAACTAAAAGAAAAATTTAAAACCTTTAAAAAACCTTCCCCCCTGAATAATGATGTGTCTGATCAGTGTGAATTAAGAACTCTGATTACCCCCAAATCTCCCAGCAGTATGTGTCATGTGACACGGGGCTGTTTACTCCTTAGGATTATAGACAAAAGGATTCCCCCGACCACTACAGAAATAGCCATACAATTTGGGGTCCTCCAGTCTTTATGGATCATTGGACCATCTGAGAAGATAATTTCCATCAATGGTAAATAAAATCTGGAGACACAGGAATGTGATGGCGGAATTGATGAAAGCTCCTGAACTCTTCTAATTGGTGGACTGACCAGATGTCTACAGGAAATGTCCAGACTACAGAGACATAAGATTGGAAAGGATTGTCAGGATCAGCAGTCATACCTTGTGAGGAGGAGGATAAGGAGGAAGAGGTCGCCATGACATTAGGAGATGACCCGGGATGACATCACCTGGAAGGAGCACAAACAATAATAAACTCATTTGTAGTGCGATGAATGGAAACAATAAGAAGGATTTGTTCCCTTCTGTGGATAACAATTGGCTGACTGGTTGTCCAATTAGTAAGTATTAGAATTGGATGGATTTCTGTAATTTACAACCCATAACTATGAGCATCAATCAGAACCTTCTACCCGACATTCATCTAGTTGGTATATCGGGGTCACAAAGGAATCCTACCCTGTTTAGGGACACAATTTATATAGACTTGGACTTTTAGGTGTCACCTCCACAAATCTGTGCCATTTATAGCCAAGACTGGTACTAATCAGCACCAAAGTATCAGCCAGTAAGATGTCTACAGAGAGGTCAGGTGATAAAAAGGAGACAGCCCCAAAATGGAAGCAGTGTGTGGTCAGCAGAGACCTCTTCAGGAAGGTCGGAATGTACCGTATTTATCGGCGTATAACACGCACATTCATTTGAAGAGGGAAGTTTCAGGAAAAAAAAATTACATTTGAAATAAGGAACTTTGAAGCAATATAAGGGTCATTGCTCATCTGCAGCCTCATCATTGCCATCAATGCCCATCTGCAGCCTCACAAGTGCCATCAATGCAGCCTCATCAGTCCACATCAATGCAGCCTCACCATTGCCATCAATGCAGCAGCCTCACCATTGCCTTCAATGCAGCCCCCCTCCCTGTTCCCTACAAGGCATCTAAAATTGAAGTATTGGCGTATAACACGCACATGCTATTTGCACCCGATTTTCATGGTGAAAAAGTGAGTGTTATACGCAAATAAATACAGTATTCATCATAAAAAACAGGTTAAAACAAACACCACATTGCTTTGCTCTTTAGTGGCCACTTTGTCAGGGAAAGGTGTACAGGACACTTTAATGGGTGGGATCTGTGTGCGTCCTTAAGACCAGACTATACTGTACAGTATACTGATATGTCAGGTTTTTCTGATATTAAATGATAAATATTCATATGACTTCTGAAGGAGATATGAAGAATAACCTTCTGATGAACCACAGGTTACAAATGTTCTAAAACTAAAGACTCTGAGAGTCGGCTGTGAAAGGCAAGTTTGCATACAGAGCAATTAGTTACAAGGACACATTTAATCCAGCAGACAATGTGTTATAATGATATGTCAAGAGTGTTGCTGCGCCTTACTGTGAAATAGCTGCCAACACTACAATCAGACTAATTGTGACAAAAATATATATATATAAAAGTGTAGCGCTCAAAAAATGTCTGTGCGCAGTGACAGTACTACAGAATGAAATCTGATGTACACACGTCAGTGTTCAGAAGGTTGTTCTTAAAAAAGTGAGGAAATGAGATGACCAATCAGATCATCATCGTATCATAAATACATTGATATAAAGCAATGCATAAACAAACTAAAGGTAAAACTCAAGTATGTTACAAAAGAAACAAATAACAAAGCAGGTGAATGTGCGTTGTATGTGAATTGCGAAAAGGAGTAATAATATGATGGCTCAGAATCATATAGGAAAAAACATATATATGTTCCCTGGAAAAGAGCAAATAAACGTCCCCGTATGGAACTGCAGAAGACTACATGTGCACATCTAAGGACATCAAAAAGCACCTTCCAGGTGAACAACAGTCACTCAACCAATGTTAATAAAACAATTAGAAGGGAAACTAAAAATAGGTGGTGGAATCAAAATCCCACTGAGGGCATGGGATTATCAACGATATCGACACAGTTCGTATAGGTGTTCAAACCCCCACGAATATTCAAACAATATTCAAAAAGCAATGTCCTCTTTCATTCGGACGACATCTTGAACTTTCAAACAGAGGAAATAAACAGGTACGCTTACCGCATAGGGTGGACCCACTGACCGATGGTAAGGGGTCAAACGAGCATGGTAGGCCACCTAGCAGTGCCTGGAGGATAAATCGATCCCAGATGATGAAGACTGGACTGAGCTGGAATATCGCCTTTTTCTGTACTCACCAAGCTCACGAGAAACTCTAATCACGGAGTCAAGTAGACCACGTCATTCAATCATGGACTAACAATTATCCTCAGTAAGTTGGTAGCATGGATCAAAGAGGAGAGAAAAAAGAAAAGGAGGACCTCCTCATAGTGTAAAAAATCCTATTTGTAAAGGATTCTATTTATTTCAAGGAGCAGATGCACTTCCATCAATAAATTTCATGAAAAATGGATTCCATAAAAGTAAAATATTTAAAAATACAGGATAAAAAACGCAGTAAGGCAGTGTAACTGGAGTAATCAACCGACGCGTTTCGTCTGCAAAGACTTCTGCTGGGGTATGCAGAGTGGTTGAGTGACTGTTGTTCACCTGGAAGGTGCTTTTTGATGTCCTTAGATGTGCACATGTAGTCTTCTGCAGTTCCATACGGGGACATTTATTTGCTCTTTTTCAGGGAACATATATATATGTTTTTTCCTATATGATTCTGAGCCATCATATTATTACTCCTTTTTGCAATTCACATACAACGCACATTCACCTGCTTTGTTATTTGTTTCTTTTGTAACATATTTGAGTTTTACCTTTAGTTTGTTTATGCATTGCTTTATATCAATGTATTTATGATACAATGATGATCTGATTGGTCATCTCATTTCCTCAATTTTTTAAGAACAACCTTCTGAACACTGACGTGTGTACATCAGATTTCATCCTGTAGTACTGTCACTGCGCAGAGACATTTTTTGAGCGCTACACTTTTATATATATAATGTGTTATAATGGTCCTCACACAACATCGGTATAAAGAGGATTTATTTTTATATTAGATATTTATTAGACATTTTTACAAGTCCAGCAAAAGAAATACAAAAGAATCCGGTAACAAAGTGTGACATAAGAAGAAAGTCATGTAGGAGAAGGAAGAAGGAAAGCTTTCAGTACACATCTCTTGTGCATCGCTTCCATATTCACAAACCTCAATGAGAAGAAGATTATAGATGAAGGGATTACAGACAAACATGTTGTGATGTATACTTAGCAGCTTAACAAAGTACTGAAATAAAAGAAAGTATAGAACAATAGAAGATTACACGGTGTCCAATATGGACATGTAAAGGTGTAGCATGTCATAACAAATACATTATATTATTTCCATTTGTTATTATTATACCGATTGCTCCCGGTTTTCCATTGTTTGTCAAACCAGATATGTTTCTAATTGTAATAGCCCGGCGCTTTTACAAGACTAATGCCGCATATACATGATCAGAATTCTCGTCGGAAAAAGCTCAAACTGTCTTGCCGACACACGGTCACACCAAATTCTGATGGTCAATAACACCGCGACATACAACACGTTCGACAGCACTATAAAAGGGAAGTTTAATGCTTCCGAGCATGCGTCAAATTGTTTCCGAGCATACACACGATCGGAAAATCTGATAGAAAGGGTTTCCATCGGAAAAAAATTAAGAACAGGCTCTCAATCTAAAGTCCGTCGGGAATGCCGACAGAAAAAGACCGATGGGCATACATACGGTCTGATAATCCGATGAAAAGCTCTCATCGGACTGTTTCCATCGGAAATTCTGGCCATGTGTACGCGGCATAAGGCTCAGGTCACATCTATGTGGTTGAGTTTGATGCAGTTTTCCATTGCATTTTGCATTTTTGAACAAGTGTTTTTGATGCATTTTTTAATGTGTTTTTGTTTGCATTTTGGCTGTTAAGGAGCTGGTGGCTGCCACGTCCTTAACAATCAATGACTCATCAGCTGTCAGCTGAATTCCCAGTCGATAGCTGAATGTAAACAAAACAATGCCAGCATTAAATTTTTTTTAAAAAACAGCGTGCCCCCCAATCCATACCAGACCCTTATCTGAGCATGCAGCCCAGCAGGTCAGGAAAGGGGAGGGACAAGCGAGCAGGACCGGAAGGATTTGCTCCCTTAATGACCGGGCCATTTTTTGTAATTCGGCACTGCATTACTTTAACTGACAATTGCGCAGTTGTGCAACGCCCAACCCAAACAAAATTGACGTCCTTTTTTTCCCCACAAATTGAGCTTTCTTTTGGTGGTATTTGATCATCTCTGCGGTTTTTATTTTTTGCAACAAAGATCAACATTTTTTTTTTTTTAAAGTTTTACTTATTGCTATAACACATATCCAAATAATAATTTCTTCATCAGTTTAGGCTGATATATATTCTTCTACATATTTTTGGTTAAAAAAAAAAAAAAATTAAAATCACAATAGGCGTATATTGATTGGTTTGCGGAAAAGTTATTGCGTCTACAAAAAAGGGGAACAATTTAGAGACTTTTAATTTTTTTTTTTTTTACTAGTAATGGCGGCAATCTGCGATTTTTAGCGGGACTGCGACATTGTGGCGAACAAATCTAACCCCAAATGACACTTTTTGGGGACCAGTGACATTATAACATTGATCAGTGCTATAAAAATGCACTGATCAATGTAAAAATGACACTGGCAGGGAAGGGGTTAACACTAGGGGGTGATCAAGGGGTTAACTGTGTTCCCTCCACGTGTTCTAACTGTAGGGGGGATGGGCTGCCTGGGACATGACAGAGATCACTTGGAACTGTAGATCTCCGACATGTCCCCTGTCAGAATGGGGATCGCCTTGTTTACAAAGGCAGATCCCCATTCTGCCTCTCCTCACCGTAAATGCGGGTTACTGGCAGACATTGAGTCCGCCCAACCCGCGGGCACACCCGCAACAGCGCCTGCGCGAGCCAACGTACAATTATGGCGGTTCCCCCCTTCCCACCAGGTGGCACCTGACCACGCCAAATAAAAAACTATTTTAATATACAGGCTAGGCAACTGATGGCCTCCCCCAGGGGAGAGAGATTATGTACCCTAAGGTAATCATGGACCGGATCTAGATGTGAGTAAACTTGGGAATTGTTACTGGTTGAGAAATGGTAGGAATTATATTTTGTCGAAAGCTGACTGTATTGTAATACTGATTTGTTCCATAAAAAAAAAATGATGGCGGTTCACACAGGAGAGCCGTCCTGCCACATTACAACTGCAGTGGGCGGTTGTGAAGTAGATAAAAAAAAACAAAAAACAAAAAACAAAATAAAGTCACCCAGTGTAGATCCAGCATCAATCACGCCGTACGCTGCCACCACCATCCAAAAAAAAAAAAAAAGAGGTTCCGCCATCTGACAATTCCTAAATACTTAAGGGGCAGGGCCATCAAATGACATCACAGGGTGGCCCCATTCGCTTTGTGATGTCATTGACCCAGCATGACCCATTCGATGGGGCCCCAAACTTTTGACTAATATACACAATCTGGAAGTCAAAAACAAAACCTCCCCAGATGTTACTGAGGTCACTTCTTTGACTAAACTCCATAGTGAACTCAGAGGGTTGATGGTCCAGCAGCATGATAAATACCTTCCATCCCTATAGATCCGCTATCGTGCCCAAAACAAGAAAATCGGGGAAACTCAAGACACAGGGCACAATGCACGCAGCGATATGTTACCACATCCGAGTATGCTGAAAGGTCTTAGCAATATGCTGGACCACCATGGGATAGCTCAAAGGGGAGCATAGGTTCTTTCCCTGTTTCTATATGTTCACAGGTGCTATTGGAACGGTATCCATGGGCAACCATAAGGCCATGGGATTGGTGTGCAGTAGAAAACAGCTGATTGGTCTATTTTGGCTGTTGCAAGCCCGCGCTATGGAAGTTTATAAAAGGACCTAGAGCGGTGCTCTCACAGACCGCTCTGACTAGAGCTGCAGCGCGGACGTCCTGCAGCATGAAGCGCTGTTCCCCGAGTGACCGCGAGTCCCTCCTATGCCACCTTCTAGAGAAGGCAGAGAGAGAGGGCGGTGAGGAATGGCTAATGAGATGCCTAGAGGAGGAGAGCGTCTCTCCTCTGCCTCAAATATCACTCCCACTGAGGCGGAGGAAAGGCCGGCCTCAGGCGGGGGCGGTACAAGGCAACAGCCTGGAAGAAAGAAAAAACGTCAGAGAACAGCTGTTTCTCCCAGCATGATAAACAGAGAGAGAGCTGGCAGTGTAATACCACAGGGTGCATCCTATCGGAAGGAGAGCAGCACTACTCAGCCTTCACCTGTGGAGTCGAGTGAGCAGCAAACAGTTTGCAATGATGGTGAGAAAAGTTCAGTGTCTCATAATGCTGGAATTTCAGGCTTGGTGGAGTCTTTATCTAATGTGTTACAACAATTTAAAGGGGCACATGTTAATGGTGCTGATGTTCATGCTGTGAATACTGATTTTATGAGAATACAAGGAGCACAGATATCTGGTGCAAATAATAATAATAATGTTTTAAAGGCAAAGAGAGTTAATATGGGTGAATTTTCAGGAGCACAATTTATTGGTGCTGAACAAAATATGCAGCAGGATGATTCTGCTTCTAAAAGGAATTCAGAGAGCACAGGCAACTGGTGGGCACAATGATAATAAGAATAATTTGGTTTATAATGACACTGATAATATACAAACCGGGGCACATTTTTATGGTGCAATGGATAAGGTGCAATGTTCTGAATATATGAATGAAGCTGGTGCAGTTTGGCAGAATGTGGGTGAGCCTGCCTTACAGGAGGAGAATAAGGAAATTTTATCATACCCTAAGGTTTTGAACCCTGCATTTTTTAACCCTCAATTGCCTCTCAGATCATCAGCTATGACGGTAGGAGAGTCTTCTTTCAGAGTACCCCTGCCATGCGTTTCATTTGCCTAAGGCAGTTAAGGACAAAATTTGGAGGAGCGAAATTCATTGACATTTTGTCGCTGCTACCTGCTTCAAAATAATTTTTGTCTAAAATGGAAAAACAACCGGGGGATAGGTCTGAGGAAGATAGGAGAAGGGCTATCCCCAGAACTTTTCAAAATTGGTTGCAGGCTTTCTGCATCTATGCAGCAGTCATGGGGGAACGATTCCCAGGTAAATGTTCGGGTTTATTTCAGAATTTGGATATCATTGCGGAGGCCTTCCGATATTTCGGGGGCTCCACATGGTATACATACTGTAATGGAAATTTGTAAGTTCTGTATATAATTGTATTCTATTTTGTATGTATTGCACACTGCCCCCAAGAGAATTAGAGAGCTTTTGGTTCCATTTGAAGGGCCAGAAGTTTGTTTTTACTTCGGCAGGTAAACCAATCAAGCATGCTAAGTTAATTTGATCGGCTGTTTTCAGCCTTCCCGGTTCTTGCTGAGGTAGCCATACTAACATTAAAACTCACACATGGAAGCAGACCGACTAATGATGCTGCATTTACAGCCCCGGACACTTGCTGGGTCTGTGCAACTCACAGATTCCACCCTAGTTCTGGCCCAGTATAGCTGGGATTAATAATTCAACTTTAAGGACCCCAGAACGAGAAGAACAAGTGGTCCACAGTGGGCAACTTCTTATGAAACAGGACATTGGAAAAGGTGATCATTTATGTCTGCCAGACACTCTTTTCCCTCCAGCTTGACACATGGACCGTGTCATCAGTCACAAGCAGTTATGGCTGCCTTAGTAAATGAGCGTGGGATAGAGCCAGGGTTCACCACAGTTGTTTTTTTAACATACCACTTCTTGTTTTACCTGTTACCAAAGGTGTTACCAAAAGCTGAACATCCCTTCCAGAGATTACACAAGATATATCCAGATGCCCAAGTCAGGATCTTATGAGTATGCATTTTGTCTGTATGGACATCCAAAAAACATGTCAGACAAAAACACATCCCATCTTCTTGTGCCTGACCCCAAATTCATCCCACAACTTAACATGAATAAGTCAAGAAACAGAGAAATTAGAGTTAAAACAGAATATTTTATATGTTGTCAGAGAGAGAAGATGGGATGAGCACTATGGCTGCCCGTCTGATCATAGAAGGTACAGTATGTGAAGTATGGTATTACAATACATTGGATGCAAAGGATATCAGAACAAAATAAGGAAAGCAGAAATTTAGCAAGGAAGTATTTAAAAGAGTTAAAAGAAAGTGAGAGACTGATATGCATGTGTTGTGTACGAATGGGAAAAATGTAAGCGATTTTAGAGAGATATTTGTAAGTTCTGTATATAATTGTATTCTATTTTGTATGTATTGCACACTGCCCTCACTGTGCACACGGCACTAATAATGTTTTCAGTACAGTCTCCCCTCTTTTTTGTGCCTGACCCCAAATTCATCCCACAACTCAACTAGTAAAGTCAAGAAACAGAGAAATTAGAGTTAAAACAGAATATTTTATATGTTGTCAGAGAGAGAAGATGGGATGAGCACTATGGCTGCCCGTCTGATCATAGAAGGTACAGTATGTGAAGTATGGTATTACAATACATTGGATGCAAAGGATATCAGAACAAAATAAGGAAAGCAGAAATTTAGCAAGGAAGTATTTAAAAGAGTTAAAAGAAAGTGAGAGACTGATATGCATGTGTTGTGTACGAATGGGAAAAATGTAAGCGATTTTAGAGAGATATTTGTGTATGTGTGTGAATGCTGGAACCTTTAGTTCTATCGCTTGTGTGTGTCATGTACGCAGATGTGACCCCCTCCTTTGTGCTCTCCTGAAAGAATGTAGCTGGGATGAGAGGTCGGTGATAAGCTGGAAGGACACCATGCCAATTTCAGTTTTTAGACAAAACATTTATAACTTTATGTGCCGGGTTAACGAATCTAATGAGAAACAATGTGATCACAATTATTTTTGAATCTGTTTTCCAAACATGGTAAAATGAAGGTTACATTTAACCGTGTATTACACAAATTGAATATCCTTTGATAGTGGAAACAGTGCATTTAATAGGGAATTAAAGTAAAATTAAGTAATATGTCCCCCTTTAAGGAACGTTATCTGTGGATATATATTAGGGTGTGATATTGAAATTATCATTTGAGTATTAATTTCTAATTTGAGTTTAACAATTTTATTAATAATATAGATCTATTGAAACTGGTTTAGACAACCTTTGATTGGAAATGAAATCCAGGTTAATGGGGAATTTATAAAAATGGGATTAGTTTAGTTTAAGATAACAATTTTGTAATTTTACATTTATTGAGTGGAAAGAAAAAAAGATTAAGATGAAGTTGTTAATTGGAATGCAGCTGCCATAATGTTTAACAAAGCCAAGATGGATGGGATACATAAGAAGTTTTTCTATAAAAATTAAATCTTAAAGTCTGATAATAAATTGATGTGCGGTCCATGATGTGAGAGTAGTAATAAATAAAATGTAAATATGACAGATCCATCACATCAAGTCCACACACCCTGTTAGGATAGATCCCACCTGCAGCCAGTTGTTTTATAGTTTTTGATGTGGCTGAGCGCTTTCTGTTTGTTTTTATTTATTTTTATTTTTGAATCCAAAGCAGAATGTGTGGATTGTGATATGATGTGCCCCTTTTCCTCGTAAGTGCAGTGGGTATAAGCAGAAGAATATTTTGGATTTATGGACATTTCTGCATGACCGCAGGGTATTGTTATCATTTATTATAATATTGCCAGGAAAAAGTTGTCTTTTTGAAACATGAAACTGGAGTTCTTACACAAACAGCATGATAGAAAACAAGCCATTGTAATATAGTTATGCAAGCTGGACCCAGTAGTGAAGGGTTCACCCCGATATATCAGAGCTGTACCTTTATGCAAAGGTGCTATTAGACAAAGTTAGACATTATTTTGGTCAAATATTTAATTTTTAATGGTCCGACATTTTGCGCAGCAAATATACAGCTAACTAAATGTTTGTCTAATGAAAGGTTTAAAATATGAGTTTGTTTATGTACAAATCTAACAATGAAAAATGTGTACATTTTAATCCAGCCACCTTATTGCCCCTATTGGAGGAGGCTGTAGACGGGGGAGACCACATGTGTTAAATTGATGACGTAGGAATCAGCTGCTGTGAGCCCAGTGCAGGACACACTCCCTGAAGACCCAGATATTTATTTTTTTGTAGAGTTATTCCTGGTTTTATACTGAGTATGCAGTTTATCACCCAGAAGGATACTCTGTATATAGAGTCATTGGATCCTTTTTCCCCAGCTCAAGAAGCAGAGCTCCATGTTTTAGCAAAGCCTGTGAGCTATAAAAAGAGTATATATTTATATAGATAGTAGAGAATTAGAGAGCTTTTGGTTCCATTTGAAGGGCCAGAAGTTTGTTTTTACTTCGGCAGGTAAACCAATCAAGCATGCTAAGTTAATTTGATCGGCTGTTTTCAGCCTTCCCGGTTCTTGCTGAGGTAGCCATACTAACATTAAAACTCACACATGGAAGCAGACCGACTAATGATGCTGCATTTACAGCCCCGGACACTTGCTGGGTCTGTGCAACTCACAGATTCCACCCTAGTTCTGGCCCAGTATAGCTGGGATTAATAATTCAACTTTAAGGACCCCAGAACGAGAAGAACAAGTGGTCCACAGTGGGCAACTTCTTATGAAACAGGACATTGGAAAAGGTGATCATTTATGTCTGCCAGACACTCTTTTCCCTCCAGCTTGACACATGGACCGTGTCATCAGTCACAAGCAGTTATGGCTGCCTTAGTAAATGAGCGTGGGATAGAGCCAGGGTTCACCACAGTTGTTTTTTATAACATACCACTTCTTGTTTTACCTGTTACCAAAGGTGTTACCAAAAGCTGAACATCCCTTCCAGAGATTACACAAGATATATCCAGATGCCCAAGTCAGGATCTTATGAGTATGCATTTTGTCTGTATGGACATGTTTTTTGGATGTCCAGTGGCCAATGCTACTGCAAAGGCCACAGTAAAAAGTGTTATCAGAAGTAGTTTGTAAGTACAGAGAGTAACAGAGGAAATCATTTTTATAGGAGAGTCCTTACTAGAAGTTGTGAGGTTTTATTTTTACACTCCTTACTGTCTACAATGTAGCGTTCAAAGTAGAGTAAGAAACTTTTGCCTGAGTGTTCTCTTATAATTTATCAAGCCCCTAAGGGGATGTTGGACTCTCTCCCTATGGGATTTGGTTTGGGAGTGTGTTATTCACTTGCTTATATTTTGTCTGCTGTTTTGCAGCTGAAGTCCTCCATTCGGATCTCACAGAGAATGTTGCTGATCTTTTAAGGTTTTTGACAAACTAATTTATGTGTTTTCTCCCCAATTCCAAATCCTAAAAGTTTGGAAGGATCTAAAACTAAAGCCAGGTGACTTGTGGATTGTTAAGAGACATTTATATATAAGGAAATGTTTGGAGACTCAATACAACATCTATTTCATGTACAGTTTTGCAAAATTTGAAGGAAAAGTCACCTGGATCCACACCAGACACTGCAAAAATGACTAAATTAAAGATATCTCTGAGTTTGATTTGTTTCCCTTTTGCAATCACAGTCTAGGGTACTTATTGATTCAATTACTTTAATTGTAAGGGATATATATTTGAAAAGTAGTTTAGCCATGTTGAAGTCATATTTGTCTTTTGTACCTCTTCCATTTTTTGTAGAATTGTCTGTGTTTACATATTGCTGATAAGTCAGCATACCAACATTAAGCTAGAAGGCCATTCTGGCCACAGGAGTGTACAGCCAGTACTCTGTAAATATGTCTTATCAATCATTTGTTTTTCACAATGAAAAGTCATTTTGTAATGAAAAAAGCTGCTCAGCTATTATTTTCTCCACAATGGAGTTTTTGCCTCTTTGGCCAGGACTACCTCCACCTAAGTGTGTGGAGGTTCCAGGTTAAAGGTGATAGCAGGTATGGTTAGTGATCAAAATATTGATCAAAAGAGGGGAGACTGTAATGGAAATTTGTAAGTTCTGTATATAATTGTATTCCATTTTGTATGTATTGCACACTGCCCTCACTGTGCACACGGCACTAATAATGTTTTCAGTACATGTTTACATTCTTTTGAGTCCTGATTAGAATAAGCCTGCCTATGATACGCCCTTGTTACCATAAATGAACAATTGTAATATTAATGTGATACCTACGTAATCATGTGTATAAAACCCCTGAATTGCGTCATAATAAAGGAGAACGGTTATTTGGAAAGATGCTGAGCGTATCTTTTGTGTCTGTTCCCTACTGCAGTAGTTATTACTAATTTGGAACCACTAATCAATATGAGGATAGGAGTTGCCTATCTATAAATTTCCAGGACAGGTGGCGAGCCAGCCAGGAGGGGTTAAAAGGTGATCCTGAGTATCCGAAACGAGGAGCTTGAGACGATCCGGGAATTTCTGATAATCAGCCGGCTGAGGTAAGCCTTTTGCTTACATTTGAGTTATCAGACTTCCTTGATCGGTAAGGCATTTTCGGGACAAAGGGTACCCATCTTACTCCCCTTAATCGAACTGTATTGATTGGTGGTGGTTATATGTTATGTTGTCACTGTCTACTGTCCATCAGAGTGTTATAGACAAGAAAGAATAGTGCTGTTCACAGGTATATGTAGTACATCTGCTAGAAAAAGTAGTTTAGAGGCAAGAGGGTATAGGCACACGTAGAGAAGACTGGCCAGTCATTATGGGCATTAAATTAAGTAAGGGAATGAAGGGTAAGAGACCCTCAAAAATGCCCAGCGCAAGAGGAGCGCTATATTTGAACCGAAGGTGCGGTTCCGCCTATACTGAGCCCCTAGATTAATGGTTAAAGTGGACATGGATCCACAATGGAGTTTTTGCCTCTTTGGCCAGGACTACCTCCACCTAAGTGTGTGGAGGTTCCAGGTTAAAGGTGATAGCAGGTATGGTTAGTGATCAAAATATTGATCAAAAGAGGGGAGACTGTAATGGAAATTTGTAAGTTCTGTATATAATTGTATTCTATTTTGTATGTATTGCACACTGCCCTCACTGTGCACACGGCACTAATAATGTTTTCAGTACATGTTTACATTCTTTTGAGTCCTGATTAGAATAAGCCTGCCTATGATACGCCCCTTGTTACCATAAATGAACAATTGTAATATTAATGTGATACCTACGTAATCATGTGTATAAAACCCCTGAATTGCGTCATAATAAAGGAGAACGGTTATTTGGAAAGATGCTGAGCGTATCTTTTGTGTCTGTTCCCTACTGCAGTAGTTATTACTAATTTGGAACCACTAATCAATATGAGGATAGGAGTTGCCTATCTATAAATTTCCAGGACAATACGATGAAAATTTTCGCCAGAAGCTGGCAGTGCACCCCTCATTGCACTGGAGGTCAAAGGACGTTGGCCTATGGCTGAATATTATGCTGCCAACGAGGCCACAATTTAATCCAAGATTGTCACCTAATGTGCAATCTACATTTCGCAAAGGTTTATGTTTTGCGTTTAATGAAGGGCAATGCAAATTCCTAGCGAATTGCCGGTACAGGAATGAGTGTTCACACTGTAATGGGAATCATTCTGCTAGCAGATGCTTTCGGAGATCATCTGCTCCCTCTTTTCAATCACTTCCCAAGGACACTCATGGGAAAAGCAACGACGCCGGTGATTCTGGCAAGAATGCTCCCTTGGTTAGAACGCTACCCAGACCACAGGATGGCAGCTCTATTAATTGAGGGATTCAAGGATGTTTTTTTAGTGCCATCATTTATGGGTTCGGGATGTAAGTTAGTTCAAAGTCTAAAATCTGCTAACACATACGCTTCAGTGGTTCAGGACAAGATATCCAAAGAACTGGCAGAAGGCAGAATTTCTGGCCCATTTTCTGCTCCTCCATTCCAGAATTTTCTCCTTTCACCACTGGGGATAAAAAAAGAAAACGGCAGTTATCGTATGATTCACCACCTTCGTTATCCCACGGAATCATCTTTAAATGATGAAGTAGCCGAGGTATATGCCCCAGTATGCTATTGCTCATTTGATGAAGCTTTAGCTATGTTAAAACATATTGGTCAAGGCTCCCTCTTAGCTAAAGCTGATATTAAGAAAGCCTTCCGTCTTCTGCCAGTTCACCCTCAAGGTTTCAATTCATTAAGTTTTCAATTTCAAGGTCAATTTTATTTTGATAGAATCTTGCCTATGGGCTTTTCACTGTCATGCTTTTATTTTGAAGCATTTTCCACGTTTTTACATTGGGTATCGTCCAAAATTTTTTCTTACACTACTTGGATTTTTTATTTATTGGTCCATCTGTCTCCCCTACATGCCTAGAATCTTTACACACCTTTTTCAAAATTTGTGAACACTTTGGTATTCCGCTCGCTCATGAGAAAACAGTCTTTCCATCAACTTCTATAGAGTTTCTGGGAATTACCATAGACTCAGCCATTATGGAGTTTAGACTTCCGTCCCATAAAATAAAAAAGATGAGATTATTGATCTCTTCTTTTTTATTTCGGAAGAAGGTTCTGCTGAAAGAAGCCCAGTCCTTGCTAGGCCTTTTGGCTTTCGCAGCCAGAATTATCCCCATGGCTAGTCTTCTCTTGAAGATTTTCCTTGGCCATCAGGGGTTTTAAAAGCCAATATTCCCATATTCGTATCTCTAAGAGTATTAAAGAGGATCTTAAAACCAATTTTTGCATGACTTTAATGGCTAAACGGTTTGGCAGCCTGAGTTTATATCTAGCGACCAGCTAGAATTTTTTACAGATGCGGCAGGTTCTTCGAGCTTTGGAGCTTTTATGCAAGGCCGTTGGTTCGCTGGTAAATGGCATGAGGAATGGCTGCAGAAGAACGTTCTTCAGAACATTGTTCTTCTGGAACTATTCCCTGTCATAGCATCTATGGTAGTTTGGCAAAATATTTTTTAAAATTGTAGGATTCTGGTTCGCACAGATAATAAGGGTGTTTTCTTTGCGATAAATACTTTATCTTCTAAATCTGAACCTGTAGTGAATCTGTTACATTTTCTTGTCTTGCATTGCATGCGTTTTAACATTTGGTTGAAGGCAGAACACATAGAAGGTGCGCATAATAACATTGGTGATGCTTTATCTCGTTCTCAGTTTGTGAATTTTCGGGAATTGGCCCCAACGGCAGAGCCACATGGTTATCCTTGCCCAGATTTCCTCTGGGGCTTAATATGGAGCTAATATCAGCCAACCTAAAAGAGTCGGTTTCACAGAAAACTTGGTCTGATTATAATCTCTCATGGTCCAGATGGTGTTTTTTTTTGCCAAGGATTAGGTTTGGATGAACTGAGCATGTCATCTTATGTTGCCTTGTCTTTCACGTCGTCATTATTACAATCTTGCCTTAGCCCTTCTTCTGTCAGCAACATTTTAGCAGGAGTCTCATTTTTTCTAAAATTCGCAGACTTACCATCCTTGACTTCTTTCTTCCAAGTTAACCAAGTGTTAAAAGGTTTTAGAAGGTCAAACCCTTCACAGGACAAGAGGCACCCCATCTCGGTCACTTTAGTAGTTCAAGTAATGAGTTTGAGACTCTTCTTTTCAGAGCGGCGTTCGCTATCGACTTTTTTGGGGCCCGCAGGATTGGTGAATTCACTGCCCTCAATAGGCGGTCTCTATCTTTTTTGTGTTTTTCTCATGTTCTATTGAGCCAAGGGTCTATTCACCTTTTCATTTACAGGTCTAAATCTAGGCCCCTAGGAAATGGTCAATGGTTTTCGCTGTCAAGTTCTACTAATGCGGCAATCTGCCCAGTTCTAAATGTCTCTAATTATTTGTCAGTCAGATCTTTTTCTGATGGTTCTTTCTTTATTCACCAAGACCTATCCTCATTAACCAGGTTCCAATTCTCAGCTGTTTTGGCCTCATGTTTAAAACGTCTAAATCTTTTGGGTTTTTGTTTTTCTTCCCATTCATTCAGGATTGGGGTGGCCACTACAGCTAACTCCTTGGGTTTCTCGGAAGAAAGGTTGATGAGGATCGGTCATTGGGATAGTGACAGGTATGAATTATATGCCTCGAGGCGATTCAGTTCGCAGTTGCAGCGCTATACAAATCATTCATTCATTCATTCATTCATATGTCCGCCAGTATTTGCTAACAATGTGAATTCTCTCTTTTCAGATCTTCTACAAACAATTGTATGGATAGTAGGTCACTCATATGTTTTCTGGGCTGCCAAACATGCCGGAACTAGGATCTACTCTGCCAATTTAGGTCTGGACAATAAGTTATTCATAGTTGTATGGTCAGGTGTTAGGGGTCTACGTTGGCGGGATCTTTTGTTCCAATTAAAGTATTTGGCAGACATTTGGCCTGCCCCTCATATTTTGGTTATCCATGCGGGAGCAATTGACCTGGGTAAGATGGGTACAATTGTTGTGTGAAATATATCGGGACCTTCATGCTATAAAACTCATGTTCCCGCCTGCTATCTTAGCATTTTCTGAAATAATCCTGTGGCTTTTGTGGTCACCTTTTGGTAAGCTTTTCTATTTAGATAAGATTAGAAGACGTCTTAACAGGACAATTCACAGATTTTGAATCTCATCTGGTGGTTTGTCCTTTAGACATTCGGAATTGGAAGGTTTCGTGCCAGGCTTATTCTGTGAGGATATGGTTCATTTATCCAAAATTGGTTTGGACATTTTCAATATGGGTTTGCAAAGTTTAATTGAAATCAGCCACAGTGGTGGTGGGGCCTCAGCCAATAGCTCCGCCATTGGCTTCAGCCGGTGGGGAGTAGTCATCCAGCATTGGATGGACATCACTTAAATTTTGATTAAATGCATTTTAGCCAAGATGGCTTTATATTTATAATTTATTTAAATTTGTAATGTTCAAGTTAGCCCACCATGGATAACACCGTGGCCATATATAAAATCCAATAAACGAATATTCTTGATTAATACTGTGTTGTTTCTTTTATTAATGTATACCTTTGTGCTAGCCCATGCAATATATCTCACAACGTTAAAAAAAAATAGGTGCAATTCCCAAAGAAACTCTTGTTATAAACTTGCATGCATTATATATTCAAAAATAACGCATGACATCATGCGGTAAGTTATCACAAGCATTTCGCAAGTGTTGGGGCGAACGTTTCACTGTTCGCTGAACACCCGATTTGTGGGGTTTTCACCGGGTGTTATCCCTGCCAAACACCCTTCAATGCACTGAGCGTTGCACAGTGCATTATGTAGACTAAGCTTTGATCAATCAGGGCGCAATGTCCTTAACGCGGCATCCTTGACAACCGATGAGTCAGCTCTCTATGGGTTTCCCCGCTGACAGCTGAAAAAAAATGGCCATCAATAGAAAAAGAGTGAAAAACAAAAAGGCATGGGGGTCCCCCAATCCATACCAGGCCCTTATCCAGGCATGCAGGAAAGGGGGGATGAGCAAGCAGCCCCCTCCTGAACCATACCATGCCTCATCATGGGGATGGGAGATTTGGTATAGTATGCCTGTAAAAGTGGCATGCGTTTCCCGTGTTTAGAACAATACCACAGCAAAATTACATTTCTAAAGGAAAAAAGTCATTTAACACTGCTTGCGGCTGTAATGAATTTGGGTCTCAGCAATACAGATAAAAATCATTGAAAAAAAAAGGAGCATGGGATCCACCAGTCCATTACCAGGCTCTTTGGGTCTGGTATGAATATTAAGGGAACCTCCGAACCAAAATTTAAAAAAAATTGCGTGGGGGTCTCCGTAAAATCCATACCAGGCCCTTCAGGTCTGATATGGAAATTAAGGGGGACCTTGCACCAAATAAAAAAAATGTTCCCCCAAAATCCATACCAGACCCTTATCCGAGCACACAACCTGTCAGGCTGCAGGAAAAGAGGGGGACGAGAGAGCGCCCCCTCCTGAACCGTACCAGGCCACATGCTCTCAACATGGGGCGGGGGCTTTGGAGTAGCCCCCAAAGCCCCCCCAAAGCACCTTGTCCCCATGGCTTCCAATACCACTTATACCCTGATGACACCCAAATCTAGCTGTCTACTCCTCACCTCACTCTCGCATTACTAACTTACTAACTGACATATCAGCATGGATGTCACCCAATGTAAGGAGGGACTCTACTGGGGACACCTAAAGTGAGGAGGGACCCTGCTGGGGACACCTTTTGTAAGGGGAAACTCTTCTTGGGACACCTTATGTAATGATGGACTCTGCTGGGAACACGTGATGTAAGGAGGGACTCTACTACTGGGGACACCAGATGTAAGGAGCGACTCTGCTGGGGACACCTAAAGTAAGGAGGGACTCTGCAGGGGACACCTAATGTAAGGAGGGACTCTGCTGGGGACACGTAATGTAAGGAGGTACTCTACTGGGGACAAATAAAGTAAGGGGAGACTCTGTTGGGGACACCTAATGTACGGAGGGACTCCACTGGGGACCCCTGATGTACGGAGGGATTTTGCTGGGGCAAATCATGTAAGGAGAGACTCTGCTGGGGACACCTAAAGTAAGGAGGGACTCTACTAGGGACACCTGATGTAAGTAGGGACTCTGCTGGGGAGACCTAAAGTAAGGAGGGACACTGCTGGGGGCACCTGATGTAAGGATGAACTCTACTGGGTGCACCTGATGTAAGGCGGGACTCTACTGGGGACATCGGATGTACTGAGGGACTCTACTCGTGGCACCTGATGTAAGGAAGGATTGTACTGGAGTCCCCTGATGTATGGATGGAATCTACTGGGAACACCTAAAGAAAGGAGGGACTCTGCTGAGGACACCTTAAGTAAGGAGGGACTCTGCTGGGGACACCTTAAGTAAGGAGGGACTCTGCTGGGGACAACTGTTGTAAGGAGGGACTCTGCTGGGGACACCAAAAGTAAGGAGGGACTCTGCTGGGGACACCAAAAGTAAGGAGAGACTCTACTGGGGACACCTGATGTAAGTAGGGACTCTGCTGGGGAGACCTAAAGTAAAGAGGGACACTGCTGGGGACACGTGATGTAAGGAGGAACTCTACTGGGGCACCTTATGTAAGGAGGGACTCTACTGGGGGCACATGATGTAAGGAGGGACTCTACTGGGGACATCTGATGTACTGAGGGACTCTACTCTGGGCACCTGATGTAAGGAGGGATTGTACTGAGGCACCTGATGTACTGAGAGAGTCTACTTGGAGCACCTGATGTAAGGAGGGACTCTAATGGGGACAACTAAAGAAAGGAGGGACTCTACTGAGGACACCTTAAGTAAGGAGTGACTCTGCTGGGGACAACTGTTGTAAGAAGGGACTCTGCTGGGGACACCTTATGTAAGGAGGGACTCTGCTGGGAACACGTGATGTAAGGAGGGACTCTAGTGGGGACAAATGATGTAAAGAAGGACTCTTCTGGGGACACCTAAAGTAAATAGGGATTCTGCTGGGGACACCTGATGTAAGGAGGGACTCTACTGGTGACACCTGATGTAAGGAGGGACTCTACTGGGGATACCTGATGTAAGGAGGGACTCTACTGGGGATACCTGATGTAAGGAGGGACTCTGCTGGGGACACCTAAAGTAAGGAGGGACTCTACTGGGGACACCTGATGTATGGAGGGGTTCTGATGGGGACACGTAATTTAAGGAGGGGACATCCAAAGTAAGGAGGGACTCTTCTGGGGGCACCTAAAGTAGGAAGGGACTCCACTGGGGGCACGTGATGTAAGGAGGGACTCTACTGGGGACATCTGATGTAAAGAGGGAATCTACTGCGGACACCTGATGTAAGGAGGGACTCTACTGGGGACACCTAAAGAAAGGAGGGACTCTACTGGGGACACCTTAAGTAAAGAGGGACTCTACCTGGGACAACTTAAGTAAGGAGGGACTCTGCTGGGGACACCTTATGTAAGGAGGGACTCTGCTGGGGACACCTTATGTAAGGAGGGACTCTGCTGAGGACACCTAATGTAAGGAGAGACTCTACTGGGGGCACCTGATGTACTGAGTGACTCTACTGGGGGCACCTGATGTAAGGATGGACTCTACTGGGGATACCTAAAGTAAGGATGGATTCTACTGGGGGAACCTAATGTACTGAAGGACTCTACTGGAGGCACCTGATGTAAGTAGGGACTCTACTGGGGGCACCTGATGTAATGATGGATTCTACTGGTGGTGCCTGATGTACTGAGGGACTCAACTGGGGACACCTAAAGAAAGGCGGGACTCTACTTGGGACACCTTATGTTTGGAAGGTCTCCACTGGGGCACCTAATGTAAGGAGGGACTCTACTGGGGACACCTAAAGTAAGGAACTCTGCTGGGGACACGTGATGTAAGGAGGGACTCTACTGGGGACACGTGATGTAAGGAGGGACTCTGCTGGAGACACCTAAAGTAAGGAGGGACTCTGCTGGGGACACCTGATGTAAGGAGGGACTCTGCTGGGGACACCTGATGTAAGAAGGGACTCCACTGGGGCATGTGATGTAAGGAGGGACTCTACTGGGGACACATGATGTCCCTCAGTACATCAGATACTGGGGATACTACATCAGATACATGATGTCCCTCAGTACATCAGATACTGGGGACATCTGATGTACTGAGGGACTCTACTCTGGGCACCTGATGTAAGGAGGGATTGTACTGGAGGCACCTGATGTACTGAGAGAGTCTACTTGGGGCACCTGATGTAAGGAGGGACTCTAATGGGGACAACTAAAGAAAGGAGGGACTCTACTGAGGACACCTTAACCACTTGCCGACCAAGGACGTCATATGACGTCCTTGACTTTGAGTGGTGATATCTGAATGATGCGTGCAGCTATTGGCATCATTCAGATATCATTTTTACCGGCCGGCGATTCTGTGCACCATAAGAACGATCATAGCGCCAGTTCCGCCGCCTGATCGTTCTTATAGGCAGCGGGAGGGGACGTCCCCCCTCCCGCCGCCATCCGGTGCTTCTCCGGGCTCTCCCGTGCCATCGGGGGCCCGGAGAAAGAATCGCTCGCCGCCGGATGACGAGCATAGAGATTTCCGGTGACCAGATGGTCACCAGTCATCTCTATGACCGTCGGAGGCCCGGGCGCGACGTTATGACGTCACGCCCGGTACCCGGAAGTAAACAAAGCTGCGATCGCGGCTGTCAGCATGAGATCGGTAAAAAAAATTTTACCGATCTCATGCTTTCCAGCCTGGAGGAGAGATGTGGGGTCTTATTGACCCCACATCTCTCCATAAAGAGGACCTGTCACATACATTCCTATTACAAGGGATGTTTACATTCCTTGTAATAGGAATAAAAGTGATCCAAATTTTTTTTTTTTTTTTTAAAAGTGTAAAAAAAAAAAAAATTAAGTAAAAATAAATAAATAAATAAAAAAAATTAAAACGCCCCTGTCCCCTGTAGCTCGCGATCAGAAGCTAACGCACACGCAAGTCCCGCCCGCATATGTAAACGCCGCTCAAACCACACATGTGAGGTATCGCCGCGTGCGTTAGAGCGCGTACAACAATTCTAGCACTAGACCTCCTCCGTAACTCTAAACTGGTAACCAGTAAAAAATATTAAAGCGTCGCCTATGGAGATTATTAAGTACCGAAGTTTGGCGCCATTCCACGGTTGTGCGCAATTTTAAAGCGTGACATGTTTGGTATCTATTTACTCGGCGTAACATCATCTTTCATTTTATATAAAAAATTGGGCTAACTTTACTGTTTTCTTATTTTTTAATTCATGAAACCGTTTTTTTTCCCCAAAAAAGGCGTTTGA
Source organism: Lithobates sylvaticus (assembly GCA_028564925.1). Lineage (NCBI taxonomy): Eukaryota > Metazoa > Chordata > Amphibia > Anura > Ranidae > Lithobates > Lithobates sylvaticus. The sequence goes on from CM053029.1 coordinate 24,985,135, forward strand.
AAAATTATTGCGCAAATACCGTGTGAGATAAAAAATTGCAATGACCGCCATTTTATTCCCTAGGGTGTCTGCTAAAAAAAAAACGTACTCAATGTTTGGGGGGTTCTGAGTAATTTTCTAGCAAAAAAATGATGATGTTTACATGAAGGAAAATAGGCCAAAATAGGCCCGGTAAGCAAGTGGTTAAGTAAGGAGGGACTCTGCTGGGGACAACTGTTGTAAGAAGGGACTCTGCTGGGGGACACCTTATGTAAGGAGGGACTCTGCTGGGAACACGTGATGTAAGGAGGGACTCTAGTGGGGACAAATGATGTAAAGAAGGACTCTTCTGGGGACACCTAAAGTAAATAGGGATTCTGCTGGGGACACCTGATGTAAGGAGGGACTCTACTGGTGACACCTGATGTAAGGAGGGACTCTGCTGGGGACACCTAAAGTAAGGAGGGACTCTACTGGGGACACCTGATGTATGGAGGGGTTCTGATGGGGACACGTAATTTAAGGAGGGGACATCCAAAGTAAGGAGGGACTCTTCTGGGGGCACCTAAAGTAGGAAGGGACTCCACTGGGGGCACGTGATGTAAGGAGGGACTCTACTGGGGACATCTGATGTAAAGAGGGAATCTACTGCGGACACCTGATGATGTAAGGAGGGACTCTACTGGGGACACCTAAAGAAAGGAGGGACTCTACTGGGGACACCTTAAGTAAAGAGGGACTCTACCTGGGACAACTTAAGTAAGGAGGGACTCTACCTGGGACACCTTAAGTAAGGAGGGACTCTGCTGGGGACACCTTATGTAAGGAGGGACTCTGCTGGGGACACCTTATGTAAGGAGGGTCTCTGCTGGGGACACCTAATGTAAGGAGAGACTCTACTGGGGGCACCTGATGTACTGAGTGACTCTACTGGGGGGCACCTGATGTAAGGATGGACTCTACTGGGGATACCTAAAGTAAGGATGGATTCTACTGGGGGAACCTAATGTACTGAGGGACTCTACTGGAGGCACCTGATGTAAGTAGGGACTCTACTGGGGGCACCTGATGTAATGATGGATTCTACTGGTGGCGCTTGATGTACTGAGGGACTCAACTGGGGACACCTAAAGAAAGGAGGGACTCTACTTGGGACACCTTATGTTTGGAAGGTCTCCACTGGGGCACCTAATGTAAGGAGGGACTCTACTGGGGACACCTAAAGTAAGGAACTCTGCTGGGGACACGTGATGTAAGGAGGGACTCTACTGGGGACACGTGATGTAAGGAGGGACTCTGCTGGAGACACCTAAAGTAAGGAGGGACTCTGCTGGGGACACCTAAAGTAAGGAGGGACTCTGCTGGGGACACCTGATGTAAGGAGGGACTCTGCTGGGGACACCTGATGTAAGAAGGGACTCCACTGGGGCATGTGATGTAAGGAGGGACTCTACTGGGGACACATGATCTAAGGAGGAACTCTACTGGGGAAACCTTATGTAAGAAGGGACTCTACTGGGGACACGTGATGTAAGGAAGGACTCTACTGGGGGCACCAGATGTAAGGAGGGACTCTACTGGTGACACCTAAGGTGATGAGGGACTCTACTGGGGACACCTAAAGTAAGGTGGGACTTTACTGGGGGCACCTGATGTACTGAGGGACTCTACTGTGGGCACCTGATGTACTGAGGGACTCTACTTGGGGCACCTGATGTAAGGGGGATTCTACTGGGGGTACCTGATGTACTGAGGGACTCTACTTGGGGCACCTGATGTAAGAAGGAACTCTACTGGTGACACCTTATGTAAGGAGGGACTCTACTGGGGATACCTGATGTAAGGAGGGACTCTACTGGGGATATTTAATGTTAGGAGGGACTCTGCTGGGAACACCTAAAGTAAGGAGGGACTCTGCTGGGGACACCTGATGTATGGAGAGGTTCTGCTGGGGACACGTAATTTAAGGAGGGATTCTGTTGGGGACATCTAAAGTAAGGAGGGACTCTTCTGGGGGCACCTAAAGTAGGAAGAGACTCCACTGGGGGCACGTGATGTAAGGAGGGACTCTACTGGGGACATCTAATGTAAGGAGGGAATCTACTGGGGACCCCTTATGTAGGGAGGGACTCTACTGGGGACACCTTATGTAAAGAGGGACTCTACTGGGGACACCTTATGTAAAGAGGGACTCTACTGGGGACACCTTATGTAAAGAGGGACTCTACTGGTGACACGTGATGTAAGTAGGGACTCTACTGGGGGCACCTGATGTAATGAGGGATTCTATTGGGGGCACCTGATGTAAGTAGGGACTCTACTGGGGGCACCTGATGTAATGAGGGATTCTATTGGGGGCACCTGATGTACTGAGGGACTCTACTTGGGGACACCTAAAGAAAGGAGGGACTCTATTGGGGACAGCTGATGTAAGGAGGGACTCCACTTGGGACACCTTATGTTTGGAAGGTCTCCACTGAGGCACCTAATGTAAGGAGGGACTCTACTGGGGACACCTAAAGTAAGGAACTCTGCTGGGGACACCTGATGTAAGGAGGGACTCCACTGGAGACACGTGATGTAAGGAGGGACTCTACTGGGGACACGTGATGTAAGGAACTCTGCTGGGGACACCTGATGTAAGGAGGGACTCCACTGGAGACACGTGATGTAAGGAGGGACTCTGCTGGGGACACCTAAAGTAAGGAGGGACTCTGCTGGGGACACCGAAAGTAAGATGGGACTCCACTGGGGCACGTGATGTAAGGAGGGACTCTACTGGGGATACATGATCTAAGGAGGAACTCTACTGGGGACACCTTATGTAAGAAGGGACTCTACTGGGGACATGTGATGTAAGGAAGGACTCTACTGGGGACACCATAAGTAAGGAGGGACTCTTCTGGGGGCACCTGATGTACTGCAGGTCTCTACTGGGGGCACCAGATGTAAGGAGGGACTCTACTGGGGGCACCAGATGCAAGGAGGGACTCTACTGGGGGCACCTAAGGTAATGAGGGACTCTACTGGGGACACCTAAAGTAAGGTGGGACATTACTGGGGGCACCTGATGTACTGAGGGACTCTACTGTGGGAGCCTGATGTACTGAGGGACTCTACTTGGGGCACCTGATGTAATGGGGATTCTACTGGGGGCACCTGATGTAAGGTGGGACTGTACTGGGGACACATAAGGAAAGAAGGGACTCTTCTGGGGATGCCTGATGTAAGGAGGGACTCTACTGGGGACACCTAAAGTAAGGAGGGCCTCTGCTGGGAACACCTTATGTAAGAAAAGACTCTGCTGGGGACACATGATGTAAGGAAGGATTTTACTGGGGACACCATATGTAAGGAGGGACTCTTCTGGGGGCACCTGATGTACTAAGGGACTCTACTGGGGGCACCTGATGTAAAGAGGGACTCTACTGGGGGCACCTGATGTAAGGAGGGACTCTACTGGGGGCACCTGATGTAAGGAGGGACTCTACTGGGGACACCTAAGGTAATGAGGGACTCTACTGGTGACACATAAAGTATGGTGGGACTTTACTGGGGGCACCTGATGTACTGAGTGACTCTACTGTGGGCACCTGATGTACTTAGGGACTCTACTTGGGGCACCTGATGTAATGGGGATTCTACTGGGGGCACCTGATGTACTGAGGGACTCTTCTTGGGGCACCTGATGTAAGGTGGAACTCTACTGGGGACACATAAAGAAAGGAGGGACTCTACTGGGGATGCCTGATGTACTGAGGGACTCTACTGGGGGCACCTGATATACTGAGGGACTCTACTGGGGCACCTGATGTAAGGAAGGACTCTACTGGGGCACCTGATGTAAGGAGGGACTCTACTGGGGGCACCTGATGTACTGAGGGACCCTACTAGGGGCCCCTGATGTACTGAGGGACTCTACTGGGGGCACCTGATGTACTGAGGGACTCTACTGGGGGCACCTAATGTACTGAGGGACTCTACTGGGGGCACCTAATGTACTGAGGGACTCTACTGGGGGCACCTGATGTACTGAGGGACTCTACTGGGGGCACCTGATGTACTGAGGGACTCTACTTGGGGCACCTGATGTAAGGAGGGATTCTACTGGGGCACCTGATGTAAGGAGGGACTCTACTGGGGCACCTGATGTAAGGAGGGACTCTACTGGGAACACCTGATGTAAGGAGAGACTCTGCTGGGGGCACCTGATGGCATATGGTGGCAGGCAACGTGACATGTGACACGCTCAGGCCTTCTACTGATTCTGCATTATGGTAAGTTGAACTATTTAATTTTCTATTACAATGTAATAGAAATAATGCGCTTCAATCATCCTGACACCATAACAACCATGGTGCCGGGATGATTGGAGCGCTAACACCAGGTGTTTGGGTACCTTTATCTGCTGAGTGATAAACTTTCTGGAATACACATATTTCTAGTGTGGTGTAGGATCTGGGCCTGCTGTCCCTCCATCCCTCTTTCTTTCCTTCCTTCTCTTTCCTGCTCTCCCTATTTCTTTCTTTATTTCTCCCTCCATCCCTTGTACATCTCAGGCTCGAATATTTAGAAATATTCAACAAATTCTTACCTCTGTGACACGCTCAGACGAATCTTGCAATGTTTAACTTCCTTATAACGGTCTCTTGTATATCTCTCCCACACCCATAGCAGGAAATCACATGTTTCCTGAGCTGTGCTCTCCGAGAGGGCCATTTACAAAGCTGGAGGTTTAGGAGATATTTCCAGCACCTACAGGTAAGCCTTAATATAGGCTTACCTGTTGGAAAAAGTGGTTGTACAGGGTGTACAATCACTTTAAACTCGCCCTCTGAGCTCCTTTAGGACTCGTTTACAACACTCAGATGCACTCAAATGTTTTTTTTTTTTTTTTTTAACGCAGTACAAATGCATATGCAAACATTTTTTCTCAATAAACCTTGTTAATCCCCATACAATTTAATAGCCTTAATGTCTCATCCCATCAATTTTGATAGGATTCAATCAAAACTGAGTCGATATGTCAGGGTGGAATTCAGACATCCCAACCTGCAAAAACTAATTTCAGGGAGGTGACGCCCCCCCCCCCCCCCCAATTAAATGCAGCCTAATCAGTGCCAATTAATGTTTGCAGCTTTTGACATACATAGGCAGTATGTGTCTCTTGTTTTTCTTTTTTACTAGTAAATGTTTTTTGAATGAGTACTATCTGCTTCAGAGAGAAGGGAGCGTGCACAACTGTAAGTGCTGGAACATGGAAACTTCAAGTTAAATTTGCAATAAAATGTATTATGTCATATTTAGAGTTGAGCGGACACCTGGATGTTCGGGTTCGGCGGGTTAGGCCGAACTTCGGAAAAAAGTTCGGGTCAAGTTCGGGGACCGAACTTGACCCGAACTTGACCCCGAACTCCGAACCCCATTGAAGTCAATGGGGACCCGAACTTTTGAACACTCAAATGGCTGTAAAAAGGTCATGGAATAGGCTAGAGGGCTGCAAATGGCAACAAAACATTGTTAAGAGCATGGCGAGTGATCTGCAAACAAATGTGGATAGGGAAATAACTTAAAATAACATAAAAAATATAAAAAATTTAAATAAAATGCTGGAGGCCCCCTTCTCAGCAGAAGAGGTACAGGAAGTCATTAAGAACCTCAGAAACTCAACGGCACGATGCCGCACATATGGTGGGAATACCCCAGAATACGCACGTTCTGGAAAAAATTATTCAATTTAATGGATAAGATAGTGGGAAAATAAAATACTTGGAAATTAAAAAAATGAAAAAATTATAATCTTGACGTAGGAGGACGAGGTTCAAATGGAGTAGGAGGTTGAGGTGGCGGTGGATGTGGCGGTGTAGGTGGAAGCGGCGGTGGAGGAGGACGAGGTAGCCAACACTGGTTCAAAAATACAACAATGGCTGGGTAAGGCTAGTGGTGAATGATGTGTCGAATTCTGTCCCCCGTCGCATAGTGTCCACCCTGTACTGCGATTGCTCAGTACGTAGGACAAGGGGATTTTGAAACTCTCCGAAGACGATGCGCGGTGACTCCAGGTTCAAGCCACATCATCCGAGGTTGAAGCCTAGCCAAGCGAGCCCGTGAGGGGCCCTGTTACTATGTGCTACCGTATGTCCACTTGGATGGTTGGGCTTGAACCTGCACTCACTGCGCAGGCGACGTTCATCTTTGGAGATTTTGTGAATCTCCTTGTCCTCCGTACTGCGCAAGCACTGCACCTGCGCAGTAAGTGGCCGGACACTATCCGATAGCAAGACAGTTTTCGTCAGAACACCGGTATACGTGTCTATTCTGCACAAGGTATGGACAAGTCCTGTGGGATCCATGCCTGGTTCATTTTAATGAACATGAGCTTGTCCACATTGGCTCTGGACAGGCTGCGCTTGTCTGTGATAACGCCCCCTGCCGTGCTAAATACACGTTCAGATAATACACGCGTTTATGAACACGCAGAAAATGCTATTGGGAAAAAAAAAAACACTGCAAAATTAAATTTTTTTGCAATGTTTTTCCAATATCAGAATACACGGATAGTGTCTAAAGCGTTTATGAACACGCAGAAAATGCTATTGGGAAAAAAAAAACACAGCAAAATTAAATTTTTTTGCAATGTTTTTCCAATATCAGAATACACGGATAGTGTCTAAAGCGTTTATGAACATGCAGAAAATGCTATTGGGAAAAAAAAAACACTGCAAAATTTAATTTTTTTGCAATGTTTTTGCAATATCAGAATACACGGATAGTGTCTAAAGCGTTTATGAACACGCAGAAAATGCTATTGGGAAAAAAAAACACCGCAAAATTAAATTTTTTTGCAATGTTTTTCCAATATCAGACTACACGGACAGTATGTAAAGCGTTTATGAACATGCAGAAAATGCTATTGGGAAAAAAAAAAACACTGCAAAATTTAATTTTTTTGCAATGTTTTTCCAATATCAGAATACACGGATAGTGTCTAAAGCGTTTATGAACACGCAGAAAATGCTATTGGGAAAAAAAAAACACTGCAAAATTTAATTTTTTTGCAATGTTTTTTCCAATATCAGAATACACGGATAGTGTCTAAAGCGTTTATGAACACGCAGTAAATGCTATTGGGAAGAAAAAAAACAACGCAAAATTACATTTTTTTGCAGGGTTTTTCCAATATCAGAATACACGGATAGTGTCTAAAGCGTTTATGAACACGCAGAAAATGCTATTGGGAAAAAAAAAAACACTGCAAAATTAAATTTTTTTGCAATGTTTTTCCAATATCAGAATACACGGATAGTGTCTAAAGCGTTTATGAACACACAGAAAATGCTATTGGGAAAAAAAAAAACACTGCAAAATTTAATTTTTTTGCAATGTTTTTCCAATATCAGAATACACGGATAGTGTCTAAAGCGTTTATGAACACGCAGTAAATGCTATTGGGAAGAAAAAAAACAACGCAAAATTAATTTTTTTTGCAGGGTTTTTCCAATATCAGAATACACGGATAGTGTCTAAAGCGTTTATGAACACGCAGAAAATGCTATTGGGAAAAAAAAAATCACTGCAAAATTTAATTTTTTTGCAATGTTTTTCCAATATCAGAATATACGGATAGTGTCTAAAGCGTTTATGAAACACGCAGTAAATGCTATTGGGAAGAAAAAAAACAACGCAAAATTAATTTTTTTGCAGGGTTTTTCCAATATCAGAATACACGGATAGTGTCTAAAGCGTTTATGTATGAACACGCAGAAAATGCTATTGGGAAAAAAAAAACACTGCAAAATTTTATTTTTTTGCAATGTTTTTCCAATAGCAGAATACACACAGAGTATGGTGTATCTCTTACTAAAATATGCAGTGCAGTGATGGTGCACTGAGCTTGCAGGTAAAACTTATATTTTGTCTGGCACCGGCCTCATGGCACTGTTAAAAGACTGTGCACTGCACCCCAGCCAGGGTACAATTGATTTAGGAATCTCTTCAATAATTCTCTCTGCCTCTTTCTCTTCCTTACTAAAGACACTCCCTACTCTACTCTAGCTATGTAGATCGCTCACTGATCTAACTAATTTGAAGAAAATTTAAGAAATGTGGACTGGCTGACTGACTGACTTTATCACACTAACTCCTAAAATCCTCTCAGCAGCACAGGAACCTGTCTATAGCAGAATGACGCTGTGTGCTGTGTGTCTGGACTATATATAGAGGCTGGGTCACATGCTGCACTACCCAATCACAGCCATGCCATTAGTAGGCATGGCTGTGATGGCTTCTAAGGGCACACTAGTGAAACTAGTGTCGATTGGCTGCCCTGCAGCTTGTAAAAGGCGCCAATACATCGCCGAACACCGGACCCGAACCCGAATATACAGCCAATAGTTCGGGTTCGGGTCTGGGACCCGGACACCCAAAAGTCCGGTACGGACCCGAACTTTACAGTTCGGGTTCGCTCAACCCTAGTCATATTATGTTCTCCTGACATATTTAGCCCCTACCCTGTCCACCTTTAGGAGATCACTGAAAACGCATTTATTCAGGGAAGCCTATCCCACACCCACCTAACAACTATCCCCGAGCCACCCCCATCAAATCATTATCTGCAGCTATTACCTTTTGTACCACCACCCCCTCCCTTTAGAATGTAAGCTCTATGAGCAGGGCCCTCCTGTACCTTTTGTATTGAACTGTACTGTAATTGTGTTGTCCCCCTATACATTGTAAAGCGCTGCATAAACTGTTGGCTCTATATAAATCGTATATAATAATAATAATAATAATAATAATAATATTCCCAGCACTCAGCTCTTCACAGAGGAATCTGCTAGGACTGCCATTGTAACATCAAAATATTAGAAAGACGTTTGGCATAATCTACTGAGAACTTCTATTTGCAATATACATTAGCAAACAGTGGCATACCTTGGGGTGTAGGACATGAAGAGCAGTCAGCCTCGGGTAGAGCAAACTGGGGATGCTCTTTAATCACATTCCAATTCACCTGCATTTACAATCAGCAACCAGTGGTAGGAAGGGAGAAGTGTACGTCTAGAGGGAAGCCTGGGGTGCTGTCTATTTTATAACACTGGGAAGGGAAGTGGCAACGCGTTACTCAGCTCAGAAACGTTCCTTCGCTCGGGCTGCTCTGTCTTTCTGAGTGAAAGGCTCAGCCGGGAGATCGCCCGGCACTCGCGGGTGTCCATGAGCTGGCATCCAAATGCGGGAGACTTGGGATGTCTGGAAATATTATAATTTCCAATCAGTCAGCAGCACTGAGAAACACTATATTACCAAAAGCATTGGGACACCTGCCTCTACACGCACATGACCTTTAATGGCATCCCAGTCTTAGTCCGTAGGGTTCAATTTTGAGTTGGCCCACCCTTTGCAGCTATAACAGCTTTATCTTTTCTGGGAAGGCTGTGCACAAGGTTTAGGAGTGTGTCTATAGGAATGTTTGACCATTCTTCCAGAAGCACATTTGTGAGGCCAGGCACTTATGTTGGATGAGAAGGCCTGGCTCACAGTCTCCGGTCTAATTCATCCCAAAATGTGTTCTATCAGGTTGAGGTCAGGTGCAGTCCAGTCAAGTTCATCTACCCCAAACTTGTTCGTCCATGTCTTTATGGACCTTGCTTTGTGCACGGGTCCAAATCATTTGGTGGAGGGGGGATTATGATGTGCAGTGGTGGCTGGTGTTTTTTTTTGGGGGGGGGGGGGGCAAACCTGTGGCTCCACCACCCCCACTGTTCCCAGTCGGTTGGGTCACCCTCCCCCCCAGGAGTCTTACAGCCGGTCATCTAGCCCCACACTTACTGTCTTCTCCCTCCTCCTCCTCCTAGGCATCCAAAAGGATTGGCTGTGGGAAGGAGCTGCGCTAAAGAATGAAAATATTAAGAAAATTGATATGTGATACGAAGTGTAGTACCAAATGAGGACTGAAAAGTATTTGCCCAAATAGCTATACGTTTCATATAAAAGTGTCAAAAAGGAAGTCTGCATACAATCAGATTAATATAAAAATGAATGAATAAAAACCCGGCTGAGCTCTTCCTATTTGTGTGGAAGTGAAATGGGATGTGCACAGTGGATGTACGCTGATTAGTGAAATCAAAAGACCACATAGAAAACGTGCATTAACATAAAATGAAAAACTGGTGTAAATAGGTAAACACCCTACTGAGCATTCAATAGTGTATGGTCCCTGTTATCAACTGTTGTAAAGAAGATACAAATTTATATATCATATACTATAAACAGTGTGCAAACTAAATCCTGGACTGTGGCCAGTAAACCTTGGTGAAAATAATCCAAAAAAAAAAGGATAATATTTCAACTTGATAACAAAATATTGATGAACACCCTACAGGGCATTCAAAACAATATTAACCTTGTTATTGGCTATTGGAAAATGAATGCCAACTTGGTACCCTAACTGGAATATAACCAGTGAACTTTTAGTGAAAAAAGAATCTAAAAAAATAAAAATACAAATAAAAAGTAAACACCCTACAGAGCTTAAAGATTGCAATGGTGACCAAATATGTGTGTAATCCCCAGGGAATGGAAAAACAATCCCTTAGGGGTTGAGTGACAACCGCTTCACCAAAAAAAATTATATTCAAACACAAAAAAAAGTTAAAAAGTAAAAAGTAAACACCCTACAGAGCTTAAAGATCACAGTGGTGACCGAGTATGTGTATAATCCCCAGGGAATGTATGGAGACAATCCCTAAGGGGTTGTGTAACAACCGCTTCACCAGAAAAATGAAATCAGTCACAAACAATATAAATAAGTGCGTCTTGAAATGCACAATGTAGCAAACAAGTTCCGTGCTGTTAACAGTCTATGTGAGGACTCCAAATATCTTGAAATGAAAGTGACTTGTATAACACCAAGAAAAGATGTGAAGACCTCCACCATAGGGCAAACTTGTCTCCTTACCGGAACTATATGGTCCCTTTTTTAGGGGGACCTTTCACACAGGTGGCTCTTAACCCTAGCCAGGGGTATACAGGGAAGAACGTCCGGTATCCAACCGATCACATTGACTCGTCCAGAATAGCTCCCAACCAGGGTCCTTCTCTGATGTCAGCTCAAGATTAGGCTCGGTGGCCAAATTGCAGTTGGAACCAAAGGGGATTAAAGAGAGCTCACATAGTGTGAAATCCAACGATATTTTATTAAATAAAAATAAGTAAACACTTACAGTGTAGCAAAATTCAATAGGCTTGAAGCGAGCCGGCCGGTCTCGCAAATACAGCCCGTGGTATGGGATCACGTCTTACAGCGGTAGCGTCAGGACGCAGCTCCTCCTCCCTACGCGTTTCGTCATCAACGGACGTCGTCACGGGCCAATAGCCAATAACAAGGTTAATATTGTTTTGAATGCCCTGTAGGGTGTTCATCAATATTTTGTTATCAAGTTGAAATATTATCCTTTTTTTTGGATTATTTTCACCAAGGTTTACTGGCCACAGTCCAGGATTTAGTTTGCACACTGTTTATAGTATATGATATATAAATTTGTATCTTCTTTACAACAGTTGATAACAGGGACCATACACTATTGAATGCTCAGTAGGGTGTTTACCTATTTACACCAGTTTTTCATTTTATGTTAATGCACGTTTTCTATGTGGTCTTTTGATTTCACTAATCAGCGTACATCCACTGTGCACATCCCATTTCACTTCCACACAAATAGGAAGAGCTCAGCCGGGTTTTTATTCATTCATTTTTATATTAATCTGATTGTATGCAGACTTCCTTTTTGACACTTTTATATGAAACGTATAGCTATTTGGGCAAATACTTTTCAGTCCTCATTTGGTACTACACTTCGTATCACATATCAATTTTCTTAATATTTTCATTCTTTAGCGCAGCTCCTTCCCACAGCCATTTTGTATTTTGTAGTATAACATTTCGAGCAGCAGCTTTAACCCATTAGGATAGCGCAACTTTTTTCCCTATACTTTATCCAAAAGGATTGCCTGTCCTTTCAGCCAATTGGGGGACAGGTCTCAGGACCCACTTCCTGATTGGCTGGGAGGAGGATCAGTGTAAGAATAGTAAATATTCATTTGCTATTGTCAAACAACTGGGTGGGCTCGGAGCGCAGTGCTCTACACCCTGAGCCCACCCTTTTTTGAAGACCCCCCTTTTTTTAAGCCTATTAGAGCCTTTCCAACCCCATTGGAATCCATGCGTCTGGTGCCCTGCATGTAGATTAGGGGGCTGGACACATGGATGGGGGGGGGGCAGCTCCCGTGTGCCCCTAATGGACTGGCTGCCACTGATGGTGTGGGGTTGTTTTTCAGGGGTTGGGTTTGGCCCCTCTGGGGTTGGGCTTGGCCCCTCTGGGGTTGAGCTTGGCCCCTATGGGTCGCTGTATTGGGCACAGGTGAGGCTGTATTGGGCACAAGTGAGGCTGCATTGGGCACGGGTGAGGCTGCATTGGGCACGGGGTCACGCTGCATTGGGCATGGGTCACGCTGCATTGGGCATGGGTCATGCTGTATTGGGCACAGGTGAGGCAGCATTGGGCACAGGTGAGGCTGCATTGGGCACAGGTGAAGCTGTATTGGGCATGGGCAGGCTACGCTGCATTAGGCACAGGTGAGGCTGCATTGGGCACAGGCCACACTGCATTGGGCACAGGTGAGGCTGCATTGGGCACTGGTCACACTGCATTGGGCACAGGCCACACTGCATTGGGCACAGTTGAGGCTGCATTGGGCACAGGCCACGCTGCATTGGGCACAAGTGGGCACATGTGAGGCAGTATTGGGCACGGGCAGACCACGTTGCATTGGGCACAGGTGAGAATTATTGAAGCGCTAACACCAGGTGTTTGGAGTATCTTTATCTGTTGATTAAACTTTCTGGAATACATATATTGCTATTGTGGTGTAGGATCTGGGTTCTTTCTTTCTTTCTTTCTTTCATCTCAGACTCGAACCACACGCCCTTTAAACCACACCCACTATTTAATTTAAGCCCGCCATTTTTTTGTGGGGGGGGGGCCCATACAACATTTTGCTATGGGGCCCTGTGATTTCTAGTTACGCCCCTGGACATGCACCTTCTTAAAATTATGTAAAAAGACTCTTGCTCCTCTAGCTCCTCCTAAAAGGGCATTTAACCTTTCCCCTCTAATGCAGCATATGATTTCTTTGGGCCAACTTTTGCCTTTAAAAGGGAACTCCACACTCCTTTCTTCAATGCTCTTGTCTTCCCCCTCTAACTCCTTGGATTTCAATGGGCTAGCTTATGCTTTTAAAGGGGAACTCCACTGTATTCTCCAAAGGCTGTGAGCTGCCTTTACCAATCAAAACCACATCCTTTTTCAGAGCATACAACAGGGCCAGCTAGGAGAGGGGTGAGAAGAGCAATTGCCCAACCCCCTCCTGAACCATACAAGGCCACATGCACTCAACATAGGTGGCTGCCTTTGGGGCATGTTGGGCTCAGCCCAATACCAACCACAAAGCACCTTGTAACCACTAGTTTAAAGGGGCTCCAACATTCTGTTAAGCCCCCAGTCTGCAGCCCCCCACAACCCCAGCCTAGGGTTGTGTGGAAGAGGACCTTGTCCCCCTGAATATGGGAACAAGGTGGTTGACTTTTGTAGTGCCCGAGCCCCTCCTGCCCCCAAACATCTACCCCCTTTCATGGGCTGGATTGCAGTGTGTTTGGCTAGGGGTTTGTTAGTGTGTGGGAGGGGCACAATATTTTTTTTCTTTTGGGGTGGGATTTTTTACATTGGGGTTCTCATTTTAAGCTTTAACAGTGAGGGGGGCAGGCTATTCTTTGTTTTGTGTTAAAATCTTGCAGCTGCAATGTAGGTTTGTAACTTTTCTCTAAAGCCGTACATCTTTGAAGCAGCATTGTGGATACATGCTACAGGTGCACCACTTTACAGGCAGAGTAAGCCCCCCCCCCCCCAAGTTACTAGCTTTTCAGCAATTTTGCATTTTTTAAAGGCACTTCTCCTTGTTTCATTTTTGGGGTTGTCTAAATTGGTGATATTGATATACAACCCTTAGGGTGGGCCCTGGGCCCCATACCTATTTTAAGGCCAATAACTAGAAGATAAGCCAGCCAAGTGGGGACAAAATTAACAAGTTGCAATATACTGCAATGGTATTTGTTGTATAACTTTTGCCCATGTTAGGCTCTTTGTTTGCCCCCTTGGACCAGGGGTGTTTTCCCATTATTTTGTGCTAGCTGCATTTTGGTTGGTCTGGGCATGCTCAGGGACTTTTGCTTTTTTTTTTTCTTCTTCTTTTTGTGTGTGAACAGCACTTGGATGTTTCTGGGCATGCTCAGAGAGTGTGTTTTTTGGGTTAATAATTTAAGGACATCCTTAACCACTTTCAGACCGGACCAATTTGCAGCCAAAGGACCAGGCCCCTTTTTGCGATTCGGCACTGCGTCGCTTTAACTGACAATTGCGCGGTCGTGCGACGTGGCTCCCAAACAAAATTGGCGTCCTTTTTTTCCCACAAATAGAGCTTTCTTTTGGTGGTATTTGATCGCCCCTGCGGTTTTTATTTTTTGCGCTATAAACAAAAAAGAGCGACAATTTTGAATAAAAACGCATTATTTTTTATTTTTTGCTATAATAAATATCCCCCAAAAATATATAAAAAAACATTTTTTTCCTCAGTTTAGGCCGATACGTATTCTTCTACATATTTTTGGTAAAAAAAAACGCAATAAGCGATTATTGATTGGTTTGCGCAGAAGTTATAGCGTTTACAAAATAGGGGATAGTTTTATAGCATTTTTATTAATATTTTTTTTTTATTAGTAATTGCGGCGATCAGCGATTTTTATTGTGACTGCGACATTATGGCGGACACATCGGACAATTTTGACACATTTTTGGGACCATTGTCATTTATACAGCAATCAATGCTATTTAAATGCATTGATTCCTGTATAAATGACACTGACAGTGAAGGGGTTAACCACAAGGGGGCAGTGTAGGGTTAAGTAGGCCTAGGGGTGTGTTTCTTACTGTGGGGGGGCGTGGCTGTCAGCTAGTGAATGCTGATCTCTGCTCCAATCACAGGGAGCAGAGATCGGCGTCACTAGTTGCTAGGCAGAACGGGGAGATGCTGTTTATCTCGGCATCTCCCCGTTCAGCCGCCCCGTGAGACGATCGCGGATGTCCCCGCGGTGATCGAGTCCGCGGGGACCGCGACCGGACTCACGGGGGTCCCGACCGGCGCGGGCACGGACAGGCATTAAGGAGGGACTTATATATACGCCCTCCTGCCTGTCCGTGCCATTCTGTCGACGTACATCTGTGTGCGCCGGTCGGGAAGTGGTTAACAGGTGTACCCACGTTGAAGTTCTGTCTCTACATTGGGCGAACTTGCATTTTGTTTTGTTTCATGGACTGTGCATGTGTTTTCAATTGCCTCATTAGCACACAAACCTATGTTATATAAAGCTTGCAGATAGCATTCTTTACCTTGGCCTGAAAAGAGGCAAGATTGTGTGATGATCTGAATTTTTCTTTGCTGAGCTTGATGGAGTGAAAGGGGATTCAGAACACCCTGCAGTTTCAGGTTATGCCTGGTCATTTGCATAAAGGGAGTTTGGAGTTCCTTGTTCAGGATTTGCTGGAGAAATCATTTGGAATGGAACCATGTCACATCTATTGTATCCAGGACCATGCAGCACCAAGGTACTATGATGTTTCTTTTGTACATAGCAATTTTTGCATGGGAGTTATTGAGAAGTGTAAGGAATTGGAGAAAGCTAACCATGAGTCTATAAGGCAGGGGTGCCCAACCAGTGGCCCGCGGAGCCCTCTGATGTGGCTCGCGACCTCCTCTGGGATAAAATAGAATAGAGTACTATTATTAAAGGTCAGTTTTATTAATAAAATCACTGGGTCTATATGGGCATATCTATTCTGCAGTGGTTACTGGGTGCTTTCAAACTGATCCGCAGGTACAGAGCAGTGCACCTGTGGGTTACCTGCACTGAGCCATAGACTTCTGTTATTACCTGCGAGTTTGGTGAGCTTTCTGAAAGTGCACCAAACCTGCAGAATATAATAGAAGTCTATTGCGAAGTGCAGGAAAGCCAAAGGTACACTGCGCTGCACCAGCGGTGCAGGTAAACTGCAGCGCATCTGTGTGAAAGCAGCCTTGGGCCCCTTGCACATGGTCAGTCTGACCCAATTGGACCCTCCATTCACCTCTAAGGAGTAGCAAATGTAAACTGACTTGTGTCCTACCTCCAATCCAATCTTGGAAAAAAAAAAGAGTATTTTTAGTGGGCTGTGTCCGTATCTGCTCTGCATATACAGAGCAGACGCGGACCTGCCATCCGCCCGCTCCGCTCATTGTGGCCCGCGACCGGTTACCAAGTAGCTTAAGTGGCCCTCGCTCTTTAAAAGGTTGGGCATCCCTGCTATAAGGCCTTTCATAGTGGAACCCTTGTATGCTATGGAGGAGAAACCATTGGTTGTTCACCTGTTTAACCCCTTCATGGACATTGCCTTGGTAGTGGCCTTTTTGAAGAGATACTGCTCTGCAGTGAAGGGAGGCTTTAGGCTGACCGTCTGGAGATCTTTAATGGAAAATTAAAGTTTTTTGTTTTTTTTTTTTGTCAAGCTGAAGGTGGATTCTTAAGGGATTGGTGGAGTGCGGCATCAACCAGCTCATTTTTAAATAGCAGCAAATAGAAGGTTTCTCTACTACCCTGGTCAACCGACTGCAGAAGATGTCATAAGTTTGGGCAAACCAGAGATGAATGTAATGTGGAGATGCACTGCCAGAACTGTGACGAGGAGGGACATGAGGCTGAGGCTTAAGCGGGCCTGTGATATATGTGGACAGCGTGATCATACAGTGAAGAATTGTCCTAAAGTAAGAAGGGCCTATGTCTCTAATGCTGAAGCTGTCAGGAGCACCGCTGAGAGTGGACGACCAGTGTCCACACAGGTGCTGTCTGACTCTCCTGAAAGACAGGAAGAGGAGGAGGAGCATGTGGTGGTGGAAGAGGAAGAAAGTGGGCACCAGGATGTGGAGGAGAGAGTGAAGGAAAGAGTAGATGTGCCACCCACCAGTGTGGAGCCATTAACAGCGGAGAAGAGGTGGAGAGGGCGGTGGATGAGGCTATGGAGGAGTTGGCAGTAGCCTTACAGTGGGAGCTGGAGGTGCAGGAAGCCCAAGAAGAGGAGGTGGAAAAGATGGAGACACTGGGTGCCAAGACCAAGGTGGACGCTTTGGAGAGCCCTAAGAAAAGAAGGGTTAATAAATTGAAAGTGGAGACAGCTGGAATTGAAACAAGTAACCCCTTTGAGGTCCTGGGGGATGTTGGCGTGAAGGTAGAATCATCAGCACTAAGTCCAGGGACTCCAGACATTTTTCAGCCAGCCACATTGTCGCCTAGTCAGGAGTTTTTGGATGATGAAAGCATTGTGGCCCTGAGGAATGTATGTCAGTTTTTTGGCTTAAGTGATAGGTCTGGGGGTGAATGATGCACATCTTCATGTGAATGAGCATCAAGCTGGTGTCCCTCAATGTGAGGGGTTTTGGGTCTCCTGCTAGACAGTATGCCATTTTTGAGGACTTGAAGGTCGATGGAGGAGACATCACCTGTCTACAGGAGTTTTTTTTAATCGACCACCCAAGCCTCGAGTGGGTGGTGGATTACATATGGTCAGCAGTTGGAGAAAATAGGAATGCTGGGGTAGGCATTATCATTACAAATAGAAATATTTGCATTATGTCTCATGTTAGTGCCAGGAAGATTAATTATGACAGATTTCGTTTTGTTTAACCAGAATGGGAAGGAGATGGGAAGGAGATGGGAAGGAGATGGGAAGGAGATGGATTCACTTGTGTCTGATATTTGTCCAAGAATGAATTGTGGGATGTATGACAGTGAGCATGTGTTCTGGGGGTGTGGTGTAGCGAAAGATGTGATCAATAATGCTGCGTACACACGATCGAAATTTCGACCAGCAAAAGACCGATGAGGGCTTTTCATCGGAAAATGCGACCGTGTGTAGGCTCCATCGGAATTTTGCTGGCTGAATTCCCGCCATCAAAAATTTGAGAGCATGGTCTCAATTTTTCAGACGGAAAAGGTTTCTATCAGAAATTATAATCGTCTGTAGCAATTCTGACGCGCAAAATTCTTACGCATGCTTGGAAACAATTTGACGCATGCTCGGAAGCATTAAACTTAATTTTTTCTCAGCTCGCCGTAGTGTTGTACATCACCGCGTTCTTGACGGTCGGAATTTGGTGTAACCGTGTGTAGGCAAGACAGTTTGAGCGGAATTCCTGTACGTGGCATAAGAGTCAAGTTCTGGTGAAAGAAATAACAGGAGTGAAGGCGAGTGAGTGGAAAATTATGATGTATGGCAGGGCTCAAAATTTCAAGTCTTGAGCTACTAGCCAGGCCTTAAAGGATACTAGCCACCAGTTGCCCCACCCAACCCCTACCATGCCCCGCCCCTAATCCCGCCCCAATGCATGCCCTCATAAATTCTCATAAAGTGACACTTAATTGTTTTTTGCAGTATTAAGTTACACAAATAAATATTAACTTTATCACCCGTGCCCATCAACGCAGCCTCACCCATGTCCATCATTGCAGTCTCACCTGTGCAGCCTCACCTGTGCACATCATTGCAGCCTCACCAGTGTCCACCATTGCAGCCTCACCTGTGCAGCCTCCCCAGGGTCCACCATTGCAGCCTCACCTGTGCAGCCTCCCCAGGGTCCACCATTGCAGCCTCACCTGTGCAGCCTCACCAGTGTCCACCATTGCAACCTCACCTGTGCAGCCTCACCAGTGTCCACCATTGCAGCCTCACCAGTGTCCACCATTGCAGCCTCACCAGTGTCCACCATTGCAGCCTCACCCATGCAGCCTCACCTGGGTCCATCATTGCAGCCTCACCAGTGCAGCCTCACCCGTGTCCATCATTGCAGCCTCACCCATACAGCCTCACCTGCGCAGCCTCACCCGTGTCAATCATTGCAGCCTCACCCGTGTCCATCATTGCAGCCTCACCCCTGCAGCCTCACCCGTGTCCACCATTGCAGCCTCACCCGTGCAGCCTCGCCAGTGTCCACCATTGCAGCCTCACCCGTGCAGCCTCACCAGTGTCCACCATTGCAGCCTCACCTGTGTAGCCTCACCAGTGTCCAACATTGCAGCCTTACTTGTGTAGCCTCACCAGTGTCCACCATTGCAGCCTCACCTGTGCAGCCTCACCAGTGTCCACCATTGCAGCCTCACCAGTGTCCACCATTGCAGCCTCACCAGTGCAGCCTCACCACTGTCCACCATTGCAGCCTCACCAGTGTCCACCATTGCAGCCTCACATGTGCAGCCTCACCCGTGTCCATCAGTGCAGCCTCACCCGTGTCCATAATTGCAGCCTCACCCATGCAGCCTCACCTGGGTCCATCATTGCAGCCTCACCCGTCCAGCCTCACCCGTGTCCATCATTGCAGCCTCACCAGTGCAGCCTCACCAGTGCAGCCTCACCCGTGTCTATCATTGCAGCCTCACCAGTGCAGCCTCCCCCGTGTCCATCATTGTAGCCTCCCCCATGTCCATCATTGCAGCCTCACCCGCGCAGCCTCACCCGCGCAGCCTCACCCGTGTCCATCATTGCAGCCTCACCCGTGCAGCCTCACCCGCTTACATCATTGCAGCCTCACACGTGCAGCCTCACCTGTGTCCCTTATTGCAGCCGAGTGAGTGGAAAATGATGATGTATGGCAGGGCTCAAAATTTCAAGTCTTGAGCTACTAGCCAGGCCTTAAAGGATACTAGCCACCAGTTGCCCCACCCAACCCCTACCATGCCCTGCCCCTAATCCCGCCCCAATGCATGCCCTCATAAATTCTCATAAAATGACACTCAATTGTTTTTTGCAGTATTAAGTTACACAAATAAATATTAACTATCACCCGTGCCCATCAACGCAGCCTCACCCGTGCCCATCAACGCAGCCTCACCCATGTCCATCATTGCAGTCTCACCTGTGCAGCCTCACCTGTGCACATCATTGCAGCCTCACCAGTGTCCACCATTGCAGCCTCACCAGTGTCCACCATTGCAGCCTCACCAGTGTCCACCATTGCAGCCTCACCTGTGCAGCCTCACCAGTGTCCACCATTGCAGCCTCATCTGTGCAGCCTCCCCAGGGTCCACCATTGCAGCCTCACCTGTGCAGCCTCACCAGTGTCCACCATTACAACCTCACCTGTGCAGCCTCACCAGTGTCCACCATTACAGCCTCACCTGTGCAGCCTCACCAGTGTCCACCATTACAGCCTCACCTGTGTAGCCTCACCAGTGTCCACCATTGCAGCCTCACCAGTGTCCACCATTGCAGCCTCACCTGTGTAGCCTCACCAGTGTCCACCATTGCAGCCTCACCATTGCAGCCTCACCAGTGTCCACCATTGCAGCCTCACCAGTGTCCACCATTGCAGCCTCACCATTACAGCCTCACCAGTGTCCACCATTGCAGCCTCACCTGTGTAGCCTCACCAGTGTCCACCATTGCAGCCTCAGCAGTGTCCACCATTGCAGCCTCAGCAGTGTCCACCATTGCAGCCTCAGCAGTGTCCACCATTGCCACCTCACCAGTGTCCACCATTGCAGCCTCACCTGTGCAGCCTCACCAGTGTCCACCATTGCAGCCTCACCAGTGTCCACCATTGCAGCCTCACCAGTGTCCACCATTGCAGCCTCACCAGTGTCCACCATTGCAGCCTCACCAGTGTCCACCATTGCAGCCTCACCCGTGCAGCCTCACCCATGTCCATCATTGCAGCCTCACCCATGCAGCCTCACCTGGGTCCATCATTGCAGCCTCACCAGTGCAGCCTCACCCGTGTCCATCATTGCAGCCTCACCCATACAGCCTCACCTGCGCAGCCTCACCCGTGTCAATCATTGCAGCCTCACCCGTGTCCATCATTGCAGCCTCACCCCTGCAGCCTCACCCGTGTCCACCATTGCAGCCTCACCCGTGCAGCCTCGCCAGTGTCCACCATTGCAGCCTCACCCGTGCAGCCTCACCAGTGTCCACCATTGCAGCCTCACCCGTGCAGCCTCAACAGTGTCCACAATTGCAGCCTCACCTGTGCAGCCTCACCAATGTCCACCATTGCAGCCTCACCTGTGTAGCCTCACCAGTGTCCACCATTGCAGCCTCACTTGTGTAACCTCACCAGTGTCCACCATTGCAGCCTCCCCTGTGCAGCCTCACCACTGTCCACCATTGCAGCCTCACCACTGTCCACCATTGCAGCCTCACCACTGTCCACCATTGCAGCCTCACGCGTGCAGCCTCACCAGTGTCCACCATTGCAGCCTCACCTGTGTAGCCTCACCAGTGTCCACCATTGCAGCCTCACTTGTGTAGCCTCACCAGTGTCCACCATTGCAGCCTCCCCTGTGCAGCCTCACCAGTGTCCACCATTGCAGCCTCACCAGTGTCCACCATTGCAGCCTCACCAGTGCAGCCTCACCACTGTCCACCATTGCAGCCTCACCAGTGTCCACCATTGCAGCCTCACACGTGCAGCCTCACCCGTGTCCATCAGTGCAGCCTCACCCGTGTCCATAATTGCAGCCTCACCCATGCAGCCTCACCTGGGTCCATCATTGCAGCCTCACCCGTCCAGCCTCACCCGTGTCCATCATTGCAGCCTCACCAGTGCAGCCTCACCCGTGCAGCCTCACCCGTGTCTATCATTGCAGCCTCACCAGTGCAGCCTCACCCGTGTCCATCATTGCAGCCTCACCCGTGTCCATCATTGCAGCCTCACCCGTGCAGCCTCACCCATTTACATCATTGCAGCCTCACACGTGCAGCCTCACCCGTGCAGCCTCTCATGTGTCCCTTATTGCAGCCTCACCCGTGCAGCCACACCTTTCATTCATGAATCCTCCCCTGTGTCCATCATGCAGCCTCTCCTGTGTCCATTATTGCAGGGTTACTAGTGCAGCTTTACCTGTGCAGAGGGGGCGGCAGGTTTATTTTAGCGGAAGAGAGCGTGTAGGAAGAGGAGATCTGGCTTGATCACAGAGCGGGGGTTTACCCGCTGTAACAGCTTTACATTACAATTGGTGTCAGCGCGCCGTCACACACAGCCCCGCCCTCCTGACCCCGCACCTGTGACAGACAGAACACAGGTCCAATGCCAGGGCGCGTTCTGTCTGTCACAGGTGCGGGGTCAGGAGGGCGGGGGCTGTGTGTGACGGCACGCGGACGCCAATTGTAATGTAAAGCTGTTACAGCGTGTAAACCTCGCTCTGTGATCAAGCCAGATCTCCTCTTCCTTCACGGCTCTCTTCCGCTATAATAAACCGGCCGCCCCCTCTGTTCCTCCACACTTTTTCTCCCATTCATCCCCGTCTGATGGTGGTGCTCGCCCCCCCCCCCCCCCCCCCCCCGCTCCCAGGCAGCCCAGCTCCTTGTCAGACCTAATTTTCCACTCACAAAATGCGAGTGGAAAATTTGAGGGCTGATGTATGGCTTGGGGAAACTGGAAAAAGATAAACAGAGTATTGTGGTTAGTGTTATGTGCATTAAAGTAAGTGTTGTGGGATGCACGGAACTTCTATGTATATAAAAATGTTTCGTTAGACAGTAAACAATGTATAGGATTATGGCTAAGCAAGCTATATTTTTTTTTCGTGCTGGATAAAAAGAAGGGTGTGGATGCAGAAGGCATCTGGAAGTTTAAAAAATGAAGGATGTTGATTAAAAATTAAGTCTCTTCCACGATGATGTAAGACCTTGTTGGAGATAGTGAATGAGCGTCAAGCTGAAAAATCTCTCGTTTTCTGAAGTGGAGAAAGAAAAAGAGTACATTTGGGTGTCCTTATAGAGTTTGTAACACATGAATTTTCTCTTTTTATTTTGTTTCTTATGTCTTTGCAAAACAGATGTGTTTTAGAGCAAGTTTTTTTTTTTTTACATTGGTTTATTGTATTTTTTTGGGTGGGGGGATATTTTCCCCTGAAGTTTTTGATGTCAATGTGTGCCGTATGTAGGTTGTTTCACTTTTATTTAGTTGTTTGTGCTGCATTATTTTGCAAAATCTTCTTCAAGATGTTGTGACTAATGTTTAAATCCTTAATAGATGTCCGTTTGTGGGTGCACTTCTGTTAATTTCCTATGGAAAATGGTCAGACCTCAAAACCATATTCTGTTAGTGTCTCAAATTCACAAACGTGTTTTTTGCTTTCCTTGCTCTTTTCCAAGTCCTGTTTTGTTGACCAATAAAAATTGTATTACATTTTTGTTTTATGTGTTTTGTTAAATTCCATGCAACAGATTTCCCAGCTACAGCTTAACTAGGCTGATTGGCATGGCAAGACAAAAAAAGTGTTATTTGTCTAAAGGCTTCTTTCCTGGTGCCTTCATGTAAGTATTCAATTTTCCATTTTAGCACAGTGGTTCTCAGCCTCAGTCCTCAAGTACCCCCAGCAGGACATGTTTTGGGAATTTATCTTAGCTAAAATAGCTGTCCAAAATACCAAGCCATTGACTGATTTAAAGCACCTGGTCAAGATGAAGGAAAACCTGCAAACATGGCCTGTTGGGGGTACTTGAGGACAGGGTTGAGAAGCACTGATTTGGAGCACTGAGCTAAAATCAAGTCCAAGACAATCCTATTCTAATTCTGGGCATTTTGGAGAAACCAAGCAAGTGTTGGAACCCCTGCTTGTCTTTTTTAGTTTGGGCTTTGTGTCCCTTTTCTTAAAATTAGCTTTTTTCTGTCACATAGCCAAACAGGAAGTGAGGGTAAAACCCTACCAATGTCTTTCCTTGGGGACACACAGGTCAATCTAACTAGTGTCCCCATTAGGCAAATTGCACTCTAGCACTTTGTTGTGTACACCCCACATTATTAGACATTTTTGGGTTTATTAAAGGCAAATCCACTCTGCAATACAAGTGTACTCGCTGTAAATCTGAGGGAAAGCACTGGTAATTTTATCATCCAATCATGTAGAAGCAAAGGTGCAGATTTTTTATTTTCCTTGCATGTCCCCCTCGGAGCTCCAGCAACTGCACTTCCAAGTGTACTTGTAGTGAAAAGTGGATTTGCCTTTAGGAAATAAACCCCAAAGTCCAAGATACCTAATAATTTGGGGTGTACAGAGCAAAATGCTAGAGTGCAATTTACTTAACGAGGAAACTATTTAGATTGACCTGTGTGTCCCCAAGGAAAGACAGGTAGAGTTTTACCCTCACTTGCTGTTTGGCTATGTGACATGAAGTGAATACATTTAAATTTGAGGGAGAAAGGGTGAAGACATCTTCCAAATTTTGCCACTATCAGGGGTGCAGACATCACCAAAAACTGACAATACTTCTAATCCCTCTGCACTCTATCCCCAAGCAAAAATAAGAAAGGATTTCAAATAGTTTAACTTTGCAAAGACACATTCCTAAGTTCAACTGTGATGCATGTCACTGGCCCCTTTAGATCTTGTTTAACCTCCTGAGATCCACGCTATAGCCGAATGACGGCTACAGCGCGGATCTAACTTGCCGGGACGACGTCTATTGACGTCCTTGTCACGAGCGGCCTGCACGCCCCCCTCAAGGGCACGCGCGGCGCACTCTGTGATCAGCGAGTCTGGGAGACTTGCTGGATCACAGATCCGAGTAAGGGGTCGATCCCGACCCCTTACCACGTGATCAGCTGTCAGCCAAAGACAGCTGATCATGTGATAACAGAGCCGGTAATCTGCTTTTTTTGACAGCATAAGGAGAAAAAAAAAAAGCCGATCACCGGCGGCAGTGAGAGGGACATCAGTCCCGATCACTGCAATGTGCCCAAGGTCCATGGTGCCCACCTGTGCCCTATACAAGTGCCGCCTACCAGTGCCCACAGTGCCATCTGTCAGTGCCCACAATGTGCCTTTACAGTGCTGCCCATCAGTGTCCCCTACCTGTGCCCATCAGTGTCCCCTACCTGTGCCCACCAGGGCAGCCTATCAGTGCCCACCAGTGCCGCCTCATCAGCGCATATCAATGAAGCAGAAAAATTACC
The DNA here is from genome assembly GCA_028564925.1 of Lithobates sylvaticus. NCBI lineage: Eukaryota > Metazoa > Chordata > Amphibia > Anura > Ranidae > Lithobates > Lithobates sylvaticus. The sequence continues at coordinate 25,010,206 of CM053029.1, forward strand.
TGTTTGCAAAATTGTATAACAAACTATTAAACATGATTTTTTTTTTTTTTTTTTTATTAATTTTCCATATTTTTTTGTTTATCAAAAAATAAAAAACCCCAGCTGTGATTAAATACCACCAAAAGAAAGTTCTATTTGTGGGAAAAATATTATAAAAATGTCCTTTGGGTACATTTCAAAGTCAAAGTGCATCAGCGCCGAAAGCTGAAAATTGGTCTGGGCAGGAGGGGGGGTTTAAGTGCCCGGGAAGCAAGTGGTTAATAGAAAATACAAGTTGCCTTTCACTAGAAACATTTGTTAGTCCAGTCCTGGAAATCTGCATCTGCTTGACTATAGTATAACAGATGATACGTACCCATTGCTTTACCGGGCCAACCCAACTCCATCACCTCTTACCCTTTTCCCATTAAAGGAGACCACACCATTTTAGAGTAAATTATTGGCCGTAGCAGCCCCTTTATTAACAAATCAATTAAAATGAACATACTATAAACAACATCTGTTAAAGAGGAAGTAAACCCTGATGGGTTTTACTTCCTCTTTTGCTCCCTGTATATCCTGCAAATGAAAAGCATAATGGGCTAGTATGCATCGCACCACTTACCTGCAAAAGAATCCAGCGATGTCCGCAGTGTGGGCAGCGTCCATCTTCTTTCCCTTTTCCTTCGGGGCCACGGACTTCGGCTCTGTGATTTGCCAGAGCTGCGTGACGTCACGGGAGCCATGACCTGCAGCATATGCTAGGGAATAAACGGCCTTTAGTTTAGTTTCTTAACTGCTCATGCGCCGTAGCAATTTCTGAAATATCTCCTAAACGGCGCAAGTTTAGGAGATATTTCCACTACCTAGAGGTAAGCCTTATTCTAGGCTTACCTCTAGGTAAAAGTCCAAAAAGTGGGTTTACAACCACTTTAAACCTCAAATGGTCGCGTTGGTCTTTGCAGGACATCCCCCCCCAGAATTAACATAAAGATCACCATGAACTGCGGTACCTTTAACTGAAAATAGGCCTCCAGCTGACATGCTAGCTCGGAGACAACCAAACCACTGACCACAGTGCACCCCTTCACCAAATTCCAGCTAAACCAACGTTAGCTGGAATACCACCAACGGGCCCATACCACTAATGGGTCACACATTCACCTTATCTGTGGGTTTCTTCCTTCACCCGCAAAGACCAACACCCGCCACAGCAAAGAAGGGTAAAACCTTACCCTTGAGCGCACGTCCACACCCTCAATACTCTCTGTATACAATCTTGTAATCCCAAAGCCCACATGTCTATACCCACAGCATTAAGGTGCACCCCATCTCCTCGAAGGTAACGCTAGGTGTCCTCTTCCAGCTCCAGGTGTCTGATAGCCAGCCCCCCATTCCTAGCCACAAACCTGCTTACACCCCTGTTAACCTTCTTCCTGGCTTTATTCACCTGCTCCACTGATCTCGCCAACCTCCATGTGGTCTGGGCAATCATGTCCGACCACACTATCAGCATCCCAAGAAAGGCCGTGCGGAGATGCAGAATATCAAACCTGATATCCCGCGTATTATCCAACTTGGACCCAAGGGCTAAATCATTACCCCCCACATGTAATACTAGAATGTCCGGAGGCCTGTCCAACTGTGCAAAACGATGCACTTCCTGAACAATCCTGCGCCAGAGCATCCCTGGCACCCCCAACCACCGAATGCAAGCCTCCCGTCTGGAAATGCCCAACTGCCTGCCCTCCGGCCTCACATCAGCCCTTCTTGCACTCCAACATGCATACGAATGGCCCATTATCCAGACCAACCCGTGTTCCACCTGCAATAGAAGAAAAACAAAAACACCCACATAACAGTAAATAAATACCCTCAAAAAAAAAAGTCCCATGCCGACATCCACCCAGGTCACCACTACCCTCTATACTGCCAACAGATCAGGCCGAACATATGACCTAAACCCTTTTGACTCCCACCGACCAATACGTTTTACTGCCTTCTCATCTAACCCCCATCTTATCGCCTCTGTAGCCGCCCCTATCCAAAAAGTGAAGAAAAGTTCAGATCCCCAGACCCAAAGCCCTCAAACATTTACGGAAAACAGAAATAAACTGAGACCTACACAGTGATTCCCCATTCTCATGCACTAGAAAAGATCCAGCCACATCCGAACGGCTAGCTAGAAAACTCTTAACTGTAGCAACTGGGCATAAGGATGAACCTGGTATTGCAAAAACTAGTATCCACCTACCCCTGCCCTCCTGATCCGTTTTAGATCTGCTCACCCGCATGGATAACCTATCCTCACTACAAATGGCCTCATCAGCCCCCATCCCTCTTTTTTCTTTTTTGGAAGGGCTAACTAACTCCCCAATCCTAAATGCCCCATAAAACGTCAGCGCAAACACCGTCCTGAACAGCACCAATTTGTAGCATGATGAACAAGTGTCAAGCAACTGCGCAAAGCGCTTTCCCAGGAGCTCAAATGACACCGGCCGCCTATTCTTGCGCTGACAGGATCGCCAATATCCCTTCATTACCTGTCTAACCCAAAAGTCATTCTTAAAATCCTGATATCCATTCAATTTGAACCAAAATGCGAGACCCACCAACTTTTTCCTCAACTCCTTTGAAATTTGTAATCCAAAGTATATGGAAGGTTGAGTTAAGGTGCTCCTGGTGTAACTCCAATAACTTATTTACAACGCTTGGGGCGCCAGAGTAAATGGGCCTCAAGCATGCTCAGTGTCAGTTGCTCTGCTACTCCTCCGTGGAACTACAGATTCCAGTGAGGCCTGTATGTCTAACTGCGTGTAAAAAGTTAACAAACGGTGGGCCCTACCCGCTTACCAACAGGATCGGAGTTCCGTGTGATAACCTTGGTCCGGTGACTGCAGCTCGCTTCTGTGTCAGCTGGGCCAGACGCTCCGTACCGCTCCACTGGGTGGATCCGGACCTCCGATGCTCCGATGAGTGTCTCTGGACCTTCTCAATCTGGTCACCGTCTCTCTGACTCTGTCAGGTCACTTCACAAACAAGCAGGTTTGCACTCCGTGATGGCTGTAGGCCGCTGTCTCCGGGAAGCCTCCTCACAGATACGCACAGGCAGGCAACGTGAGCCAAAGAGACCTAAAATGGCCACTTGGGTGGGTTCCTTTTATCTCCTACCCAGCATGCACTGCGTAAGTGTTCATGGGTAGGTCATACAGACTCCTGGGTAACAAGGTCAACCTTCTGAATCAAAACAGTCACTTCCTGTATAAGTCTCTTTTGGGTTGTTCAGAGGTAAATGATATACAAGTGCATTACCCATATTTGGTCACTAGATGGCTCTCAATACAGAAACATAGTAAAGTATGCATAACCACATCAATAGACAAGGATGTCAGTGCTACATAGGTAATAGGAAGACGCACTTGAACAACTAATTCAAAATATAGGAAATCAAACAGGCTCTTGCACTATATCCTAATTTATTTAAGATCTAACGGATTGTATGGTCACCTTTTAACCACTTGACCACTGGGCACTTAAACCCCCTTTCTAACCAGACCAATTTTCAGCTTTCAGTGCTCACATTTTGAATGACAATTACTCAGTCATGCAACACTGTACCCATATGAAATGTTTGTCCTTTTTTCATACAAAGCTTTCTTTTGGTGGTATTTAACCCCTTCAATACCTGCCCATAGTCATATGACGCCCACAAGGTGGATCTACCATCCTGGGTGGGCGTCATATGACGTCCTCCCATTCCCGGCCGCCTGGGGGGCGCGCGCGTGCCCGCAGCGTCGCTCGGGACCCGGTGCGAGTGCCCGGCGGCCGCGATGTCCGCCGGGCACCCGCGATTGCCCGTTAAAACAACGGGACCGTGCGGGACCGTGCGGGACCGTGGAGCTGTGTGTGTGTAAACACACAGCTCCACGTCCTGTCAGCGAGCAGGAGACCGATCATGTGATCCCAGTACAGAGGAACACATGATCGGTCTCCTCCCCTTGAGTCCCCTCCCCCCACAGTTAGAATCACACATATAGGGAATACATTAACCCCTGCAGCGCCCCCCTAGTGTTAACCCCTTCCCTGCCAGTCACATTTACACAGTAATCAATGCAATTTTATAGCAACGATCGCTGTGTAAATGTGAATGGTCCCAAAAATGTGTCAAAAGTGTCCGAAGTGTCCGCCGCAATGTCGCAGTCAAGATAAAAAAAATCGCAGATTGCCGCCATTACTAGTAAAAAAAAAAAAAAAAAAAAATGCAATCTATCCTCTATTTTGTAGACGCTATAACTTTTGCGCAAACCAATTAATATACACTTATTGCGATTTTTTTTTTACCAAAAGTATGTAGAAGAATACGTATCGGCCTAAACTGAGGAAAAAAAATGTTTTTTTTATATATTTTTTGGGGAAATTTATTATAGCAAAAAGCAAAAAATATTGAATTTTTTTCAAAATTTGCGCTCTATTTTTGTTTATAGCGCAAAAAATAAAAACCGTAGGGGCGATCAAATACCACCAAAAGAAAGCTCTATTTGTGGGAAAAAAAGGACGTCAATTTTGTTTGGGTGTAACGTCGCACGACTGCGCAATTGTCAGTTAAAGCGACGCAGTGCCGAATCGCAAAAAGTGCTCTGGTAAGGAAGGGGGTAAAATGGCCCGGTGTTGAAGCGGTTAATCACCACTGGGTTTTTAATTTTTTGCGCTATAAATCAAAAAAGACTGAAAATTTTGGTAAAAGAAAATTCTTTGTTTCTGTTGAAATTTATTGCAGAGTATTGGCCAGAGTATTGGCCAGAGTATTGGCCAGAGTATTGGCCAGAGTATTGGCCAGAGTATTGGCCAGAGTTGTAGTGCCCACAGCGCTGCAAATGATCTCTCCCCTCTCTCCTCACACTGTACCGAGTGGTACAGAGAGGGGAGGGAGGAACCGACACCAGTTTGTTTACAAGTGATGCTCCATCACTTGACGGAGCGATCACGTGGTAAACAGCCGCTATCAATGGCCGTTTACCGTCATCTGTGATGCGCCGGGTCCCCCGGACCCGGCGGTCACGGATGTTCCCGGGTGCGCGCCCAGAATAAGCCCACGGACGTCCACCCAGAATAAGCCGACCACTCTGTAGCCATCTTTCGGCTATGGCCCGGTCGGCATGTGGTTAAAGATCTGAAAATATTAATTTATTGGGTTTAGAAACTCTTCTCTGTTCTTTGTAATGTATTGAAAGATTTGGGTAAAAAAAAGAAAAACAAACATTTCAAAAATATATTAGAAGTGATAGGAATAAGATTAGCATAAAAAGGGTTAACTAACTAAGAACACCTACTAATTGCCTAACAAGACACATCCGATGAGATGAATATAACCAATTGTTATGGATGGACTTGTGTCTTTTTTCAACCTGACTAGCTATGTAACTATGTAATTGTGTTGGGCTATTATCATTATTTTCTCTTCAAAGTGCACTGGTTCGCACGTTCTGTTAATAACGTTTCTGGTGCACCGATTAAGGTGTCAACCGGCGCAGCGCATTGGTCTTAATAAATCACCCCCAGAGTGACTTGCACATAAGAGGGGTCTGTTGAGCTATTTCCCAACCTCTCTAAAGTAAGCTGGGTTCCATGAGCCCCCCCACCCAAAGTGTCCCCCATCACAGTGAATACTCAGAAAGATTCAACAAATTCTTACCTCTGTGACACGCTCAGACGAATCTTGCAATGTTTCACTTCCTTATAGCAGTTCTTTGTATATCTCTCCTGTTTCCTGAGCTGTGCTCTCTGAGAGGGCCGTGTGCAAATCTGAAGGTCAAACTCGCCCTCTGAGGTCCTTCAGGACTTGTTTACAACACTCAGATGCACCCAAATGTTTTTTTTTTTTTTTTTTAACGCAGTACAAGTGCATATGCAAAAAAGTTTATGTATTTCAATAAACCGTAAAAATTGTATACTCACCTTTCCGTAATTTTTCCTTTCCTGTCGCATCTTCATGGCAGCATACACTTTGGGTTGTGACTCCGCCCCCCACAACCTGATAGGACCACATAACTATAAATTGCAGAGAAGGCCCCCACCCCAGTATTCTCTGTATATATAGCACCTCAAAAGGGTGGGCATCTGTATGCTGTCATCATGGGCGTCCGCAGAACTTTTTTCAGGGGGGGGGGGCATAATTTTAGTGTCACCCATGCACCGCCCCTTTTCGACAATGTCATCATCACATTATTATGGTCAGAGTCTGAAGACTTATTACAGTCCCTAGGATAAGTAATGGGTAATGGCCAACAGGCTCTCTTACCAGACCCAGCGAAACTACAGCAGTGATCACTCCGGCTGGACGATCGTTCACTCTGGGTTCCCCGGGGGCTGACACTGGTCAGTAGTGTAGCATGTCTGTACCCTGGTAGTGGCTCAGTCTTTCTCTCTCTGGTGGTCTTGGCCAGTGTGGCTCTCTGGTGGTGCTGGACAGCATGACTCTCTTTTGTGGCCCTGGCAGGCTCTCTCTCTGGCTTCCGCCCAGCACACTCCTCGTCCTGTAGCACTCTCTCCCTCAGCTCTTTTCCAGGCTGCAGTCTCTCAATCTCTCTCTTGATCGCCTTTAAATGGCCCTCAGTTATGGCCAATAGGGAAGGAACGGAGCAGGGCAAGAAGCTGGGTGGGGAACCTGGTGAGAGCCGCCGTCTCTTCTCCCTGACAGAAGAATGGGTGGGGCGAGCGGGGGAAACCTCTGATAGCCCGCAGCTCGCCATTCTTCCATCACAGCACCGCTAAGTTCTCTGCTGGGCTGAGCAGGGAAAAGAGCCCAAGTCAGACTACACTTGACAGCACCTTAATGGTGGCACCCGGGTGCGGCACCTCGATAGACACAACTGTACTGAATTTAAGATCCGATCCCTGATTCCAGGGGGGGGGGCACTTGACCCCCCTTGCCCCTACCTGCGGACACCCATGGCTGTCATTAAGATGCGTTAGGAAAATTATGGAAAGGTGAGTATACAATTTTCCGGTTTCCTGACGCATCATGGCAGCATACACTTTGGGGAATAACTCGCAGACTGGGTGGGAATGCAAAATAGGTTTATTAACAATGAATAGAAGAGTTGGCCTGGATAACGGTTCTTCCAAAATCCACTGTCGATAAACAAGTGGAATCCACCTTGTAATGCGACATGAAGGTGTTTTTGGAAGACCAGGTGGCCGCTCTGCAAATAGTTTCTGCAGAGACTCTGCAGTAGGCCGCCCAGGAGGTTGCCACTGCCCTGGTGGAGTGTGCATTTAAACCCTCAGGAATTTGTGATGTACTTGGCGAGTAAGCCTTCTTGATGGCCTTCACCAGCCATGAAGCGATGGTGCGAGAGGATGCCGCTTGACCTCTCTTAAAGCCGTGCAGGATAACTTAAAGTTTTTCCATCTTCCTGAAGGGGTTGGGTGTTACCCTTAACGTCTAATGGATGAGGATTGCCCTGTTCCATAACAAGAGCTGGGAGGTTAATTTCCTGGTTGAAGTGGAAAAATGAGGATACCTTGGGGATGAAGCAATCTGAAGGCCTCAGGACCACCCTATCTGGGTAGACGATTAGGTAAGGTTCCTTTGCCAATAAGGCCTGCATTTCTGAAACTCTTTTAGCCAATGTTATGGCAATAAGAAACAAGACTTTTAGTGTTAGATCCCAAAGAGAGATGTTCGAGCGGAAAGAAGGGTTCCTTAGACAGGGCCTCCAGAACAATTGAAAGATCCCAGACCGGGAAAGAAGGCTTTCTGGGGGGGTCTTAATTTTAGACAACTGAACTGGATAACAAGGGGATGCTGAGCCCACTTGACTCCGCTCAAGGCGGATAAGGCTGAAACTTGGACTTTCAGAGTGTTTGACGCAAGGCCTTTTTTTAGGCCTGACTGCAGAAACTCCAGAATCTGTGATGCTGATGGAGAGGATGGGTCCCAACCTTGCTGTTGTGCAAAGGTAATTTTTTTCCAGACCCTCTTGTAGGTGCTGTTGGTGGTAGGCCTTCTGGCCTGGAGCAAGGTTTCTACCACTTTCTGGGAGCAGCCCTGGTCTAGAAACCTAGCCCTTTCAGCGTCCAAGCCATCAGATGCAGCTTCTCCAGGTTGGGATGAAGTGGATGACCCTGAGAGAGAAGGTCCGCCGATAACGGGAGAGGAAGTGGATCCACTGTGCTCAATTGTAGGAGAGTAGTGAACCATGGCCTCCTCGGCCAAAAGGGAATCACAGCTACTACCGATGCTATTGATCTCTTGAGCCTGAGTAGGGACCTCGCTATGAGGGGAGTCGGGGGAAAGATGTAGCCCAGACGGAAATTCCAGGGGTGTTGGAGGCAGTCTGTCCCCTCCGCTGACGGAAAGGGAATCCTTGACAAAATCCCTTGGCACTTTGTGTTCGTTGGTGTTGCTGCTAGGTCTATATCCGGTGATCCCCAGGTCTGAGATATGAGGGTGAAGGCCTGGTGACTCAGTGACCACTCGTTGTTGGATATGAAGTTCCTGCTTAGCGATTTGGCCAAGAGATTCTGGACTCCCGGGACATAAACCGCCCTTAGATCCAACAGGTTCAGCTGTGCCCATTCGATAACAGGACGGACCTCCTGCATCATGGAGCTGCTTCTGGTACCCCCTTGCCTGTTGATATAGGCGACAGCCACTCTGTTGTCCATTCTCAAGAGGACCTGCTTCCCCCTCAAGTGGGGGCTGAAGGACAGCAGAGCTTGGATAGCTGCCCTCATTTCCAGGATGTTCAAAATTGTATCCTGTGTCCTGAATGGCCAGCGGCCCTGGGCTGCGTGGCCTTGATAGTGTGCCCCCACCCCTCCATGCTGGCATCTGAGGCAACTACTTCTTGAAGAGGGGTGACTATGTGTTTACATCTCCTCAAATTGTGTAGTCGTGTCCACCACCATAGTGACTGCTTGACTTCCTCCCAGATGGAAATTGGTTGAATCATCGATATGCCCTCCCACTGGTGCAAGAACGAGGTTTGAAGAGGTCTTAAGTTCCACTGTGCCCATTTGACCTTCGAAATGGTCACTGACATTGAGCCTAAGACACTGAGGAACGCTCTGGCTGGTAATGCCGTGGCCAGGAGTAGTCTTCTTATTTGTTGGATCAGGAGGGGAATTTTCTCCTGCGGAAGCTCCACTGTGTTCACCCGGGTGTCTAGCTTGGCTCCCAAGAAGACCATTCTCTGGGTGGGCTGGATATTGCTTTTTCCCCAGTTAATCAGCCAACCCAGATTTTGCAGAGTGGAAATTAGAATTTTCTGATGGTGAATGAGAGATTCCTGGCTGTCTGAAAGGAGGAGGATATCGTCCAGTTAATTATGGACTCTTAGTCCTTTTTTTTTCACGGAGGCTATTACTGGTAGCAGGACTTTCGTGAATGTCCTGGGGACAGTAGAGATCCCCGAACGGGAGGCTTTGGAATTAGAAGTGTTTGACGGTTTATTGTTAAGCGGAGGAACTTCTGCAATGCAGCATGAATAGGGATATGCAGATATGCGTCTTGCAGATCGACTGAAAGGATCCAGTCTCCCAAGTTTATGGCCTAAAGGATCGACTGCAGGCTTTTCATCTTGATCGTTTCCACTCAAATTTTTCGGTTGAGGTTTTTCACGTCCAAGACCAGGCGCAGATCCCCGACTTCTTTTTGACTAGCAATAGTGGGGAGTAAAAGCCTTTACATCTTTGCAGTAACGGCACCTCCACTATCGCCCGATTGTGGAGAAGATCCTGGATGTACTTTACTAGTAAAAGTCTCCTTTCTCGAGATGCTGGGAAGTTGGTTGAACAGAACTGGTCCCTTGGGGCCTGTCCTTTGAATGCCCATCTGTGTCCAAATCGGATAGTGGCTACCGTCCATGGGTCTTTTATTGTTTCCTCCCAGGCCAGCCTGAATTTCATGAGCCTGGCTCCCACCACCACTGGCTGGGCGGACGCACCTTCAAAAGGACTTCTGGTCACCAGAGGCAGGGGTTTTGGGTTTTTGGAATTTTAAGAAGGACGTCTGAGGGTTCTTCCAGCTTCTCCTATATTTCTTTCTTGGCCTATAGGCTTTTGCATTCCTATATCTTTCCTGAAGATTATGCCTGAAGGGTGGCGGTCTCTGCTGTTTTGGTCTTTTATCCGAAGGGCTAAGCCCTGACTTTCCACCGGTTACTTTTAAAATAGCCAAGTCCAGTTTTGCCCCGAAGAGGTTTTCCCCATCATACGGAATTCGGCACCAATTGGATTTAGAGGCAGGATCTGAGGCCAGCATGGCCCTTGATGCAGATTTGATTGTATGCACGGATGCCTCTGCCACAAAATCCCCTGCAAGACTAAGTTCTTGCAAAGCTTTGATTATTTTTTTTCTTGATCCGCCCCCTCAGAGATCAACTTTTCAGTGTTCAAAGACCAGCTGGAAATAGCTCTTCCCACCGCTGCTAGTGCCATAGCTGGTCCACAAGCGCCTCCTGCAGATAGGTAGGCTCTTTTGAGGTCGCTGTCAATCTTTCTGTCTAGCACATCTCTGAATGTTACTGCATCCTCGATGGGAAGTGTCACATGCCTAGCTAGACGCATCAAGGATGCGTCCACTACTGGAGTGAGACTTAGGGGCTCACTTTAGGCTCCTTGAGCGGATATAGTTTGGCAAGTCTGTTACTAAGACTGGTCTTTTTTTCAGGCTTCTGCCACTCCTCTTTAATTAGCTCATTCAACTCGTCGAACGGAAAAGCCTCTGGGTCTCTTTTGAGATTTGGGAAATATTTTTTCCGTTTCTGCTTTCCGTTTCTGCTGGGTCTCTTTTGGTTCATCCCAGTTTATCGCCTCTTTGACCGATTTCACAAACTGCTCCATCAGGGAGAAATCGAAACCTGCTGATGTTTCCAGCTCTTCGTTGTCAGACGGGGAATCTTGTTCCCTTGATGTACTGGGAGGAGCGGGTGAGGCACTTTGAGCTGTAAACTCTGTATCAGGGGTCGAGACTTGCGGGGTCGAGACTCCAATGGATTCCCTGGTGTCCGCCTCTTTTCATTTAGTGGCTTCATCGAAGCATCTGCGACAGGCCAGCTTATCCGGAAGAGCGATAGCCCCGCAAATCCAGCAGGAGTTCCCAGCTGGACGGGGGTGATGTGCTGGCGAAGGATGTATGCATGTAGGGGATCTCCTATGATAGGAGTGGCTGTGCCTTAAGTAGGACTTAGAGCGACTTCTTCTGCGACTTGCCCTGTGGCCTGAGCGGCTTTGCCTGTGACTGGAGCGGCTTCTCCTGTGTGAGGTCTCTCTGCGTCTTGAATTTAACGACCTTGAGGACCTGATGGGGCTGACCAGTTTAGGCAGCGTTAGATTTCTCCTTTTTCAATCTTCACTACTTGCCAATAAGGTCCTCCCCCCCTTACCTATTAGGCTGGCAGTGATCTGCTGGGGCAGCGGCCTCCATAGAGAAAAATTGTGAATCCACCTAGGAGATACACAGAGGAGTAAAATACATGCAGAGGATGGCAGGAGAAGAGCATGCACCAGATAAGCCACTTACCCAGAAGAGGGGAGACACCAGATAGAGATGCAGCGCAAGGGAGCAGTCAAACACTGTAGAATCAAGCAGAAGCAGTGAAAGAAAGGGATTTGGGGCTTTTTAAATCTGCCGCTGTGATGTAGTCACGTTTGCGCATGTGCCCTAGCGCGCGTGATGCCCGGCGCCATTTTGGAAGCTGGCAAAATGAGGAAGACGCCCAGAGACTGTGTACTGCGCATGCGCGAAGGCGCCGAGGCGCTCGGCACACGCCAAGGACACATCCGTGTTACTACAGGGCTCAGAAAACCCAGTGAAGGGGGGGGGGAAAGGTTGGCTGCTGCGAAACATCTAAGCCTGTTTAAGGCATACCCCTGAGACCACCATAGTGGGGTTCCTTCCATCCAGCTCATTTAGAGGCTGTACAGGCAAGGACTTCCACCCAGGAGAGACTTGAACCTGGCTGGGGCGAAGCGGTAAGGGGGTGCTGATCAATTCGCTTCTGACAGGTGAGGAAAAGTAAGAATACTGGGGTGGGGGCCTTCTCTGCAATTTTATAGTTATGTGGTCCTATCAGGTTGTGGGGGGCAGAGTCACAACCCAAAGGGTATGTTGCCATGATGCTACAGGAAACCTTGTTTATACCATTTTGTTGCCTTTATGTGCTTTTAAAGAAAAGTACAGCTTTCTGCATTTTGTGTGATTCCATCAAAACCACAAACAATTTTATAGCCTTAACATCTCATCCGATCAATTGCGATAGGATTCGAACGGTCAGGGGCGGAATATTATCATTTTCAATCAGTCGGCAGCACTGAGAAACACAAAAGTATTGGGACACCTGCCTTTACACACACATGAACTTTAATGGCATCCCAGTCCTATGCCCTGTACACGGTCGGATATTTCGACGTCAAAATCCGTAGATTTTTTTTTTCCGGATTTTGGCCGAAAATTGTGTTGCACACACACGGTCGCACAAAGTTGTTGGAAAATCCAATCGTTCGGAACAAGGTGACGTACAACACATACGACGGGACTACGTAGAGGCCAGTAGCCAATAGCTTTTGTCTCCAAATTTTTTCTAAGCATGCATGTTACTTTGTGCGTCGGAATTCTCTACACACGATCGGAAAGTCCAATCGGATTTTGACCTCGGAAAATTTTAGATCCTGCTCTCAAACTTTTTCCGTCAAATTCAGACGGAAAAAGTCTGATAGAGCCCACACACGATCTGATTTTCCGACAACATTTTCCGGTCTGAATTTTTCCGTCGAAATTTCCGGCTGTGTGTACAGGGCATTAGTCCGTAGGGTTTAATATTGAGTTGGCCAACCCTTTGCAGCTATAACAGCTTCAACTCTTCTGGGAAGGCGGTCCACAAGGTTTAGGAGTGTCTATGGCAATGTTTGATCATTCTTCAAGAAGCACATTTGTGAGGTCAGGCACTGATGTTGGTCAAGAAGGCCTTACTCACAGTCCCCGCTCTAATTCATCCCAAAGGTGTTCTATCAGGTTGAGGTCAGGACTCTGTGCAGGCCAATCAGGTTCATCTACCCCAAACGTGTTCATCCATGTCTTTATGGACCTTTCATTGTGCATTGGTCCAAATCATTAGGTGGAGGGGGGGATTATGGTGTGCAGTGGCGGCTGGTGTTTTTTTTTTTGGGGGGTGCAAACAACCACCCCCTCTGGTTTGGCCGACGGCTCCACCACCCCCACTGCTCCCAATCGGTTAGGTCATCCTCCCCCCAAAGAGTCTTGCGGCCGCTCATCTAGCCCCACACTTACCGTATTCACCCTCCTCCTCCTAGGCATCCAAAAGGATCGCCTGTCCTTTCAGCCAATTGGGTGATGGGTCTCAGGACCCACTTCCTGATTGGCTGGGAGGAGGATCAGTGTTAGAATAGTGAATATTAATTTGCTATTGTCAAACAACTGGGTGGGCTTGGAGCGCAGTGCTCTGCACCCTGAGCCCACCCTTTTTGAAGCACACACTTTTTTTGAAGCCTATTAGAGCCTTTCCAACCCCATTGGAAACCATGCATCTGGTACCCTGCATGTAGATTATGGGGCTGGACACATGGATAGGCTGCCACTGATGGTGTGGGCTTGGCCCCTCTGGGGTTGGGCTTGGCCCCTTAGTTCCAGTGAAGGGAACTTCTTTACAAAGTATGCAACAAGAAATGCAAGGGTGCAATTAGGGCGGCTAAGATAGAACACAAACGACACATAGCAGAGGAGAGCAAAAATAAAATCCCAAGAAATTATTTAAGTATATAAACAGTAAAGGGAGGACGGACCATATTGGCCCCATAAAGAATGAGGAAGGACATCTGGTTACAAAGGATGGGGAGATGGCGACGGTATTGAATTTATTTTTCTCCTCGGTCTTCATGAGGGAATTGAGGGGCTTCAGTAACCAAAACTGCAGTGTTTATCCTCATGACACATCACAGGAAGCACCCTCATGGCTAAAAGAGGACAGAATTAGAAATAGACTTGGAAAAACTTAACATTAATAATCACCAGGACCAGATGGCTTGCACCCGAGGGTCCTTGGGGAACTCAGTCAAGTAATTGCAAGACCATTGTTCCTAATTTTTACTGACAGTTTACTGACTGGAATGGTACCAGCTGATTGGAGAAAAGCCAATGTAGCACCAATATTTAAAAAAGGGTCAAAATACACCCCTGGGAATTACAGACCAGTTAGCCTAACATCCATTATGTGCAAGCTCTTGGAGGGGATAAGGGACTATATACAAGATTTTAGTAATGAAAATGGTATCATTAGCAGTAATCAGCATGGATTCATGAAGAATCATTCTTGCCAAACCAATCTATTAACCTTCTATGAGGAGGTGAGCTGCCATCTAGATAAAGGAAGACCCGTAGACATGGTGTATCTGGATTTTGCAAAAGCATTTGACAGTTTAATAAGACAGGTGGCCACTCATTAAAATAAGAAAAGAGGTTTAACCTTAAACTACGTAGAGGGTTCTTTACTGTAAGAGCGGCAGGGAGCATCGATAGTTTAAAAAAATGATTAGAAAAGCACCTGCATGATCACAACATACAGGGATATACAATGTAATACTGACATATAATCATGCACATAGGTTGGACTTGTGTCTTTTTTCAACCTCACCTACTATGCAACTATGTAAGGCGTCAGCATACCAAGACATTTTGGACAATTTCATGCTCCCAACTTTGTGGGAACAGTTTGGGGATGGCCCCTTCCTGTTCCAACATGACTGTGCACCAGTGAACAAAGCAAGGTTCATAAAGACATGGATGAGCAAGTTTGTGGTGGAGCCACTTAACTGGCTTGCACCTGTCCCGACCGAAACCCGATAGAAAACCTTTGGGATGAATTAGAATGGAGACTGTGAGCCAGGCCTTGTCATCCAATATCTGTGCCTGACCTCACAAATTTACTTTTGGAAGAATGGTCAAACATTCCAATAGACACACTACTAAACCTCGTGGACAGCCTTCCCAGAAGAGTAGACGGATTTGTAAAGGCAGAAGGTGCATTCTATGCATTAAGAAAAAAAAGGTTCTTTGTGTAGTAGCCCCTCCAGCACCCCCTAGTTACTTACTGTGACGGGAGGGCCGTGGAACCCAGAATCCCTTGGAGAGGTTGGGAAACCATTGTTTCAGCGCACCATGCACCTCCTATATCTGTCACCCTGTGTCCATTAGGGGCACAGGGTGAATGAGAAAAATGATAGACAGCTGTTTAATGGACAATGAGAAGGTGGTAAATTAAATATAACAGTAATATTTATCCACAATATCTCCCATGAGATATATCTATCTATCTATCTATCTATACCTATCTGATCACAGGCCTCTAGAACAGAGTAGGAGTCGGACAGTCTACTTCTACTATAGTTTGTTGCCTACTAGGCTGAAGAGGGAGATCACTATTTGTATTGTCAATTTTAATTAGCTTCTGCTTTTGTGAGAAGGTTTGCTGTGTTTATATTTATGATAATGTTGATTGTGTCTTCTGAGCTAAAAGACGGAAAGTCTGTCCTGAAAGGTCATACCTCGGAGCCTAGGCTGTCTAAACGATTAGTTAATTAGCTCATGTTAATTCTGTTTCTGGTTACAGTTTGTATTGTCATTCTGGTGTATATATTTGTGTGAGATCTCAAACTAAATAGTCCATGTTCAAGCTGTGTTACTGAGCTAGTCTCATCTGGATCTTTGTTACAATATTCGGCTGTAAAATCTGATATCTGAAGGTCCAGATTGGAGGATGCAGTGCACTGAGGTAAGCACTCAAGCGGAGTGCGACGGGGATCTTAGAGCCCCATCACTTTCCAGTGATGTCCATGAATGTAGTAGATATCCAGACTTGGCAAACCAACGCCCTGACATGCTCCTCACTGACTCCCCGAAGGAGGCCCACCTCCTGCACTTGGAGTGGGATCAGTTGCAGTTGCATTAAGTCGTGGTCTACCGAAGGGACCCCTCTGATCTCAAAGAAAAATGGCAGCTATTTCTACTGGAAAAACAAAGGGAGACAATTTTAACTTCTCTTCACGACAACCATGGCCACCTAGGGCCAGAGAGGACTTTCCACCTGGTGAGGGACCGATTCGAGGCCTATTGCCATTCCTGCATCAGATGCATCAAATGAAAAACTTTGCATCACTGAGCAGGCCCAATGGGCCATCTTCAGAGTCAGGGACCCATGGAGCTGGTGTGCATTGACTTTCTGTGCTTGGAGCCTGATCTGAGTGGACATGGAAATATCCTGGTAGTGACTGACCACTTCACTAGGTATGCCTGGAAAGCATAAGTTGGCTGACCGCTGGAAGTTGCAGCCCTATGTCATTTGCAAGCAGCTGCCAGGACTCCCAGTGTATCAAATCAGACCAGAGAGGAGCACAGGCCTGCTGAAGACTTGGCGCCGCAACCATCTACTGCCCCTATCAGAAGCAGCTTGTTTGCCACCACAGCTAGATTCACAGTCCACACCCACGGCCTCTCAGAGATCCCAACCGGTCACTAGATCTCAGTCTGTACCCCTCGCTGTAGATGATGACAGCAAAGATGAAGAGATGAGGATAGACTGGTTGTGGCCACCTCAAATGCCAGTTTGTCACCTCCCCTTTAGCTCCTCCTAAAGTGATGGATGCTGGGACTCTCAAACCAGAGGCTCCTGAGTTTGTGCCTCAAAGCCCACCCTCTGAAGAGTTGAAAGACACTCAATCTTCCCTGCTGATAGCAGACCCCGAAGATTTCAAATCATTCAATGAAGAGGGAGCTGAGGCTGATATACAGGAAGATGTGGACGAAGACAAGTTTAGTGTGCCTGTAATGCCAGAGCCCAAAGAACAGAGTGCGGTGAGGTATTCACCCACCTAGGAAACTGACTTATGATATGCTGGGTGAAAGCTCTAAAGTAGCTGTTCTCACCTCAAAAAGGACTCTTGAGGCACCTGGTCCTTCCACCGCACATTTAGTGGAGGACAGCCCCAACTCACCCCTGGCACATCTAGCTGGGCCATCCCAATTTATGTGGCTTGTAGGCAGGACCACCTCCCCTCCTATGCTAAATGGTGGGAGGTTCCTCTGCCAGGTTTTTATGCAGATGCAAACTGTAAGATTTCCTGTGCACACTAACTTGCTTTCTCCGCTTATATATAAAAAGCATGTGACAGGTCAGACTTTTTACTCCCTTTGGGGACCAAAGGTTCTTTGGTGGGGCGAGTGTGTAGCAGGTACCTCTCCAGGCTGATCAAATCCATGAGGTAAAGAGTTGCCTTCTAGCATCTGCATGGGCTTTTCCACCCCCTTCCTCTTTTCTCTCACACACAGACACACACAGAACTGCTTGCTTTGTGGCCTCCCTATTGGAAGAGACTGAGAGCCAATCATCAAGGAGCAGCAGCAAAGCAGTGTGGAATGTGGAGTCTAAACACAAGGCAGCCTGATTGACTGTGTAAGGGGACAGGACTCCAAATCAAGAGTCAAGAGGATTGTGGGAGAGACTATAAAAGACAGAGTGGACTAGGCCAAAAGGCCTCGTTTCTGGATACCATCAGGAGAGCAACCCCTCTGTTGCCGTGTGTGAGGGGCATTGCAGCCTACCAAGGGACACAGTCTGCAGCCCAGCCCAGAGGAACAGAACCTGCATGCTTCCAGCAGGACGCTCCACAACCGTGTGGAAGATCACAAAAGAGGCCGTTTCAACAGCTCAGAGACTGAACTCCATCGCGACACACCTGCAGCCAGGAGAGTCCATCAATCACTCTGTGGAGGACTGCTGATTGCTTATAGGATTGGTGAGAGGGCTTTGCCCAGGAACCTTATTGCATTCCATAAGATACCACACCTGAACACTGTGCACAGACACCTATTATCTGGATCACATAGAGGAGTGCTACACCACAGCACCAGCAATTTTACATTCCTCCTCATCACCCTGTCCCTCAGTATGAGGGACCCTTGCCAACAGAGCTCCTACATGCCGGTGAAGAGAACACACGCAAAGCTTTGCTCATAGAACATTACTGCTGTTTTCAAAGCGGACACGCCATGGGTATTTAAATTACTTCATTGTGTGTATTGGAAGTATTATAGGGTGGCCTGGGTTTCCCCTTTTGCCATAGCATTCTACCCCCTACATCAACAGTTTATTCAAAAAGGCCTATTTATCTGTGTACATTGTTATTAACCCTTTATTTGTTGCATAGTGTTACTGACAAGACTTTGTTAAAAACTGTTTCAACAAAGTCCTGGCTACTTACACAGGACTTGGCTGACAAATGTAAATCTAAACTTTATTCTGCTCCAAGTAAACTTGAAGAACAGAACTGTTGTGTATTGTCGGGTTATTACATTAACCATCTTGCTAGGTGTGCTAGAGGGGCTGGGACAGTTCTTTGGGGTTGATAGGCAGAGTAATGGACTGAACCAATAGCAGCTCCTTCTGGGGTCTTGCTACATATACGTGTATATATCATGTATGTGTACCTACCTACACTATATAAAGGAAAATTGTTATCAAATACTTACCATAATTCTCCTTTCCTGGCCCACCTCACATCAGCACACAACAGGATATACCAAAGCTAATATTGGGCGGGAGAGAACAAATGAAAAGATACTGACAATCAAAGAAAAGCTGCTAAATCCAGAAAGAAAAGAATTGATCTCTCTTGTCCCAAACTTGCTGGTCACATATTTAGTTTGTAAGTGTAGCGGGGTCGTACCCCTTTTAGTGGAAAAGACTACATTCCCCATAATTCCCCAGGCTCCCGGGCTGTTGGTTTCCGCCCGAGAGGCTTCTGGGGGAGGTGATAAAAGGGAAGAGGAGAGACCGCCTCTTCCTCTTCTGATGCCTCTTCTGACTTGGCTGGCTCTTCTGACTGGGCTGGTGACGCGGAGACTTGTTCCTGAGGAGACACCTGTGCGGACCGGGACTGCTGAAGGCCTGAAGCCTGGGCCTTGCAGCAGGTGGAGAGAGACTCTCATCCCTCAGAGTCAGCAGCAGCGGAGCGGAGACTCTTCCCTACAGTCGGTCGGTCGGAGAGAGGACCGGAACGCAGGGGCTGTGACGGAGGAGACCGGACGCCGCCATTGGAGGGACCGGAGCTGAGGACGGCACCCCAGGATTGGTGAGAGAGCTGAAAGGCTCATCCTGCATTGATACACACGTTTATGCCTATTGAACTGCCAAGGCACAATTTACCTCAGAGCAGCAAATATTTCTTTCTGTGGATTACAAATACACCATTTAAAGCTACATGTGCACCACCTCTACAGTTCTATTGCCGGTGAAGAACACTGTACTTATTCAAGGACTGAGCTCTATTGCTAGGGATCAGGCCTGGTCCGTTAGGTAGGCGCAGATAGATTGTTGCACCTCAGAGGTGCATAGCAGACGGTCGCTACACTTGGCGCTCCGTTCCCCATTGCTAGTTTGATACATATGTGTGTACATGTTAAAGTGCATATTGCAGGGACCTGCTAATGTATTGTAAGTCATATGTTTGATGCATGTTACTATTTCTTTTCTTACTGCCAAAGTAAAGCCAGTTATTCTTATCTCAGCAGTCTGCTTGTGAGTTCATGCCCATTACACTTAGAGTATAAGTGATATTTTTATGTGCATAGATACATACCCCTTTACTAACTGTGCCAGAGCGGGTAGAGCAAATTGCCGGGGGTTGGTGGAGCTGTACTCAGGGACCCAAAACAAACCAGCGGCCCTCTTAACTGGGGGTATCGCTACATAAGGTTGAATGAAGACCGCACCAGACCTTCAAGCTAGCCCTTACCTATATCTTCCAAGCAATCCTGACATAACTGCCCAAAGGCTACCACCCCTCTAGTCAAATAGGCTTGCAATAGTTTCAAAGCAAAAAAGCGTACTTGCTGCATGCCAATCTAATCACCCGGGTAACCTAAGACTGGGTGACTCTTGAGGGCCTGATGTCTAAATAAAAAGATTGTACACTTTCCTCTTTTGACCAAGTACACTGTTAGTAACTCGACCATGTGTAATAAAACTGAAGTGTTCCAGACATGTACGCAGCAGGAGCGCAGCGTAGGCATAGTGCATACATGACAGGGTGTTAGGAACGGAAGCAGTGAAAGGGTTAATATGTTTTTTCAGGTTGAGTTGTTCTGCACTTACCTGATTGGACGTATTTCAGGGGGGTGGAGTATTATAAGAATGTCCAGTCCTGGGTGGAGTCAGCAGTCGTCGGAGGTCAGCAGGAGCTAGAGAAGTTTCAGTGGAGCTGGTACGTAGGGCCTGGGAGAGAAAGAAAATAGGAGAAGATGAGTGGGTTGGAGCATTTGTGGGACCAGCTTAGGGCTGCAGCAGCGACGCATGGGGCAGAATGGCTACAGAGCCAGGTAGCGGCTACTTTACAGGGAGCCAGCCAGGGACCGGTTGCTAGGCGACCGGCCTCCACGCGCGCTCGGAGGTCCATCCCTCCGGAGCGAGGAGCCCAGAAATTATCCCCCTTAGATCCCAGCAGAGGGTTAGAAGCCCCAGCCGGGCCCGTTCGGGCCCCCCCGGCTAAACAAACCAATAGTCAGGCACAGAGGGGGCAGGGGAGGACCTCCAGAGTACTAAGCCCGAGGGGGAGCGGCGGGTCTCAGGCCACCAGATACCCCAACATCGTGTCCGTGCGGGCAGAGATCCTCACGGCTGCCACCCCTGGCGATGCTCAGGTCGGAGGGGCAGCCCGGCGGGGGAGTCGCCGTTCGACGGGTGCTGGCCTTGCCAGTACAGCGGCCGGCGGCCTGCCTCGTGGCAGCCCCATCTTGAGGGGGGAGCCAATCAATTTCCACCTGAGAGCCTGAGTGTTGCAGAGCGGCGGTCGGGAGGCCCCGCCTTCAGGACCGGCTCGGGTCCTGGGAGGGTTAGCCGGCTGAATGCCTGCGCGCTGGCCGCGTCGGCGGCGCAGCTGGATGTCACAGAGGACGCCGGGGCACCAGAGGGAGAGAGCCCTCAGGAGGAAACCAGCTTCCCTGCCAAGCTCTGCAGTGTCCCGGCCAGGATCCATCAGGACTGAGGAGCGGTGCACACATCGCTCAGAAGAGGAGGCGGACAGCAGCAGCGTGGAAGAGAGAGCTGATGGAATATCCCCAGGAAGCGGCGAGGGTGACTGGACAGACGGCTGGAGGTACTGTTCGCCTGCGACAGCCCGGTAAGTCCTCTGCTACAATGTCTATGGCACATACACGTGTGGGACAGGGTACAGGGGGGGTGGGGGGAGGCAGGAGTCAGGAAACATTGGGTAGTGGGGATTTGTGGGACTCTCTCGGACCTATTATGGCGTTTAGAGGGAGGCACTGCACAACCCTTGACACAAGTCAGCCCCTGGATGCCACCCTCCCGGGTTCAGCCTGGGGTGGCGGGGGGCAGTTCGGTTACGTCACCATTGCCTGCGACTTCAATGTCGGCAGAGACGCAGATGGAAAAGGACGTCGGGGGCACGTCGGCGGGGGATGCAGCGAAGGACCAGGAGGTGGAAAAAGTATGAATGGCGGACTCAGCGCATTGCGAATTGTACGTATGCTTCGAGGGACCATTAGAAGCGCATTTAAAGGAGGTGCGTGAGAAAATATGGAAGGATGAGTTTGTTGAAATTTTTTCCTTGCTCCCGCTAGAGAAATTTTATTTGGACCGGGTGAAACCGGACGAGAGCAAAAAGGATGGGGAAGAGAAGCGTAGGTACAAGCTTATTCCCCGCACGTTATAGAAACAGGAGCGTGGGACTTTAAATGAAGTGGCTGGGGTGCGCACAAGAAAATACATATGTATAATAAAAATATATTTATTCAGTCATAAGTTAATGAAGACAAAAAATAGTCATTGTATACACAAATATGTACATCTATTTGGCACAGAGTGTATACATAATACTAACATGAACATGTATAAAATCGCATAAATCCAAAATACATGCATGGTTAAATACAGAGTGTGTAAAGCAAGGAAGTAGCCATAATAACTCAAAATGACATGGACTGATATCTGTTATATGGAGTCAAAAGAAGTATACAAGTGGTAAAAATCCTAGGAGAGTCGCTGTAGCATCTATTATAGCTCGACGCGTTTCGTGGATGTGTCTCCACTCATCAGGAGCAGATGCGACAAATACCTGCAAGAGGTGAAAGAGTAATGATGTACGGCACTCCGTTATAGAGGGGAAAAAAGTAATTGGTCAATGAAAAAATTGGGTCAAGTATATCTACGAACCAGGGCAGGCACAGCAGGCATTGGCAGACACATGGTGAGGCGGGGGCATATGTATCACCCCCACGGAAGCTGAGGCGGCGTATGCAGACAGCATCGGTTGGAATGGAGAGTGCCACAGTGTGACACTCTCCATTCCAACCGATGCTGTCTGCATACACAGACGTCTTTTCCGGACATGACAGTGGTGTGGTCCGATATTGTGGCCCGCATGTCTTGGAGAGGGGCCCGTTCTTGGGAGAAGTTAAACAAGACGGAGGTGTTGTGGTTCGACACTGGGAACTTGAGGTGGACACCTGGAGGTACTTAAGGGGAGACGGGGTACATCTTAACCCCGTGGGGATTGACCTTTGGGCTTTGGGGTTGGAGGATGGTATCCAACGGGCTTTTTTGGCGTGGCGGCGTGCACAAATGTGAGGCTTCACACTTGTGCCGCTGTGGCGTGGGTCCTTGGCGACATTCTTTCTATATGTACTGATATATAGAAAATGGCTTTAAAGTTGGGACCAATCCCAGAGTCCTTCTGGCTGGGCTGATGTTAGTCAGTGATAACCGTTAATAAGTTGGGGGTCTGCGGCCAAGTTAGCGAGTCCTTGAGGCGAGTTGGCGGCTGGGGACAATATAATGATTACAACAGGGACTGCAGGCTCAACAAAATAAGATGGGGTCATCAGGGACTAGCATCCGGTTACTTGTTTGACAGTTTATATATTTTCGAATATTTGATTGTTTTAAATATTTGAAATAATATGTTTATTTTATATTTTTGTTAATAAAAGGCCGAAAGGCCATTTTACATCCACCAGGTGTCCGCATGTAATTTTAGGTATGTTCTTTGGGTCATGTTTTATTGGGGTAGTAAGTTATCTGGCTACCCTAGTCATGTTGTGCACTCAGTGACTCTCATGTGAAAACTCGGAGGGACTTCTTCACAGTTTTTCTGGAAACTGGATACCACTTTAAAATAAGGTGACCAGATTTTCAAAATTAAATCCGGGGAAATTTTTTTTTTTGGGCAAATGGTAAACGATTTTATAAGCATATATTCCTCAAATTATATATGCAGTGGATGTGGTATATGTTTATGGAAGGATTATATGTTATATACGTTATTTCTCACATTTCGTCCATGAGATAAAAAAAAAGATAATTCTTAAATTTTTTAGGGCTACGACTACCAAATGTTAAGAAGATAAGAGATGGAGATAAAACTTTTCAATGCATATTTTGTATTTTATTCTTACCAAAGGATTTTGGTTCAACAATAACAATGAACAATAAATGACCAATTCAGAACAGTAAAATATTGCATTGTAACAACACGTAGGATACCTTCGAACATAAATAATCAAATATTAATAGCTAACATAGTATAAGATAACATAACATAAGACTACAAATGTTAAAGGAAGAAAAGCAATATAAAATACTGGAGGAGTTTTACAACAAAAAAAAAACATCAAACGCTGGCACTGTGCCCATCAAACGCTGGCACTGTGCCCATCAAACGCTGGCACTGTGCCCATCAAACGCTGGCACTGTGCCCATCAAACGCTGGCACTGTGCCCATCAAACGCTGGCACTGTGCCCATCAAACGCTGGCACTGTGCCAAAAACTGCCACTGTGCCAAAAACTGCCACTGTGACAGTGTGCCCCCACCCGCTCGCCTTCTACCCGCCACTTACCCATATTGTGAGGCAGCGGGTGACAGCAACGAGCGGGTCCTTCATGTGTCTCCTGCACTTCTTCTCCCGTCCTCTCCTCTCGTAAGGCGTCCAATAGCGGCGCCTGTTGTTTCAGCCAATCAGATGACAGGTAACCAGACCTGAGCAACCTGATTGGCTGTGAGGCGGGTCAGTGTTAGGGAAGCAATGTATTCGGCTCTCTAACACACCAATGAGTAATCAGCGAACACACAGCAGTGTGCCCGCTGTTTACCCTTTTGGAAGCCTATTTAAGCCTATGGCTCTAATCAAGCATTTCCAAAGAAACCCAACCACTGTAATTCATATGCCCGGCATCCGACAAGGGCCGGGCACATGAATAGGGGGCGGCAGCGGCGACCATAGATAGATTCATGCAATGCATGAATCTATGTGAGAGAACGAGTGACAGGAGAGTGGGGGGGGGCGGTGCTCCTGCGCCCTTTATAGACTGCGCCCTGGTTTTTAGCACAATTGAATATCGCATATATTTTTTTTTTTTTTTTTTATATAATCAATTTGTGTGTGTGTGTGTGTGTGTGTGTGTGTACAGGGGGTCCCCAACTTACGAACGCCCGACCTACGAACATCTCCTACTTACGAACCGGGCGCTGCGGGGACCCTCTGCCATTTTCCGCCGTCCTCTGGCCGTTCTGCGCATGCGCGGCCATACGGAGCCGCGGAAAATGACGGCAAACATCGGAAATGTCCGTAATTTGCCACGCATGCGCAGAACGGCATTCGACGGAACATCGGAAATGCCCGTAATTGGCGGTCTGCACATGCGCGGCCGACTTACGAACATTTCCAATTTAAGAACAGGAGGACAGTCCCTAACGAGTTCGTAACTCGGGGACCCCCTGTGTGTGTGTGTGTGTGTGTGTGTGTGTGTGTGTGTGTGTGTGTGTGTGTGTGTGTGTGTGTGTGTGTGTGTGTGTATATATATATATATATATATATATATATATATATATATATATATATATATAGTGTGCTGCCTGTCAGTGCCCACCAGTGAAGGAAAACATTTTTATTATTTTAGCTGCTAGCATTAAAACTCACCTGCTTGTGGCCATTCACTCTGTACTCCTTTTTGACTACATTTCCCATAGTGCCTTGCTTGCAGGACCGGCGGGAAGGGGAGGAACGCTGTACTCTGTCCTCTCCCCTATGCTGCCAGGAGCAGATTGGAGGAGGGAGCAGAGGTAGGAGGAGAGGGGCGGGATGCTGGAAGAGTCATGTCATGTGATTAGATTTTTTAGCTGAGGAGGAGGACTACACTAGCACAGCATAGGCAGGCTGGAGCCGTTCCAGCTCCTCCTCTACAGTCTACACAGCTCTGCATGTGCTATTTCTTGGGGGCAACACCCCCGTCCACCGGGAAACGCCCCCGTCCATCGGGAAACTGCCGCAGCCTGGCTGCCCAAATACTGACCAGCAAAACCGGGGACAAACGGTGTCCGGGGATCGTAGTCGGAAAACGGGGACTGTCCCCGGAAAACGGGGACGTCTGGTCACCGTACTTTAAGATTTGAAATTTGGAGATAAACGTGGTATCCCTATCTCTGGTAAAAGGAACAGAAAATGAAAAAAAAAAAAACACCAAAGGGCCCTTGCAGGAAAGTGTTGCAATCTTCAACATCCTTCTGTATGAAGTAGCTGCTGTCAGGAAAACTAGTTTTACAGTGAGGTACTTCAATGGAAATTAAACATATTGGAGCAAAGGGTGCTCTCAGATCCAAGCCCAACAGAGGGAACCAGGATTTCCCTCAAGGTCATACATAGATTGGAAGAAGCATCTGGTCACTGGCTTTGGCACCCATCTGCAGTCTGTGAAAAGATAAAGTAGAGATCTGTACCTTTTTTAAACCAGTGATCCAACTATATATATACTTTTTGGATGAATATAGTTTTTTTAAATACTATTATTTATGACTCACGGTTTAGGGATTGATTGCCGCTCGATTGCTGATGTCCGATCGTTAGACATGTGCACAACCGAAAAATTTGTTTATTTTCGTTTCGTTCGTTTCCGTCGATTCGTAACGATTCGTACATTCGTAAGTCGTCGTTGTTCGGATTCGTACATTCGTAAGTCGTCGTTGTTCGTATTCGTAACGATTCGTACATTCGTAAGAGTTATTTTTTCGTTGATTTGTTTTTTCGTTAGTTTTAATTTTCGGACACATTCGTATTTATTCGTAACATTCGTAGATTCGTAATTGGAGCATAATTCATAATTTGATGTAATGTGTATGCTATTATTACATTTTAATAATTTACGAATCGAAAAAAAAAGTTGTGAATCGGAAAAAAAAGTTACGAATCGAAAAAAAAGTTACGAATGTACGAATTTTTTTGTTCAATAGAGACACGGAAAATTACAAATCGAAAAAAAAAAAAAAAAAGTTACGAATCGAAAAAAAAAAGTTACGAATCGAAAAAAAAAAGTTACGAATCGAAAAAAAAAAAGTTACGAATCAAAAAAAAAAGTTACGAATGTACGAATTTTTTGGTTCAATAGAGACATGGAAAATTACAAATCGAAAAAAAAAAAATAAAAAGTTACGAATCGAAAAAAAAAGTTCCGAATCGAAAAAAAAGTTACGAATGTACTAATTTTTTTGTTCAATCCATTCGAAGCGCGTTTAGCAGCACCATTGTAAGGGACACGGAAAATGACCAATTCAACAAAAAAAAAAAAGTTACAAATTTTTTCGTTCGTTTTCGTTTTTCGGATTTTCTTCATTAGTACATTCGTTGTTTCTAATTAGTTTTTTTTGGATTTTCGTTGTTTTTCGGATTCGAATGATTCGTTATTCGGATTCGTACGATTCGAACGATTCATTACGATTCGTTATTCGTATTCGTACGATTCGAATGATTCGTTCATTCGTACGAAAACGAACGAACGAAAATAACGAAAAAAACCGAAAAAACTAAACGAATTGCACATGTCTACCGATCGTACGATTTCTTATATTCTTCTATCCCTGGCATGTTCCATATTGTTTGGAAGCACTATCTTCCGGCGTTACGGTGCAGCTGAGCGACCAGCATGCACCGCTCCGTTCTCGCGCATGCGCAGCATGTACGGCTCGCAGCGCTGTACACTTCTGACGTTGCCATCACAACGGGCGGTGTCGTCGGAAGTGTCCGCCCCGTTGTGATCGCAAAGAAGATAAACAAAGTCAACAACAGATGTAAGATGGCACATTCCAGTGCTGCTTACGTGAGTAAAATTAACAAGTATGCCAGCATTTTTTCCCCCAAAAATATATCTATTTGCCACAAAAAATGTAATTCAATTTTTTTATAAAAAAAAAAAATCTCTAATATAACATATAATATAATATAATATAATATAATATAATCAGTGTTGGTCATCTTACTTTAAAAAAGTAATTAGTTAAGTTACAAATTACTCCTCCAAAAAAGTAATTGTGTTAGTAACTCAGTTACTACATTGGAAAAGTAATTAGTTACGCAGCAAAGTAACTGATTTTATTTTATTTTTTTTATATTCTATACGTGTAACTAAGGGGCGGGTCTAGTATTACTGTAACCAAGGGGCGCATTTATTATTATTGTTATATATCATGTAACCAAGGGGCTGCTCTATTATTACTCTAACCAAGGGGCAGATCTGATATAGCGTGTAAGCAAGGGGCGGGTCTATTATTATTATATCGTGTAAGGGGCGGGTCTATTATTATTATATCGTGTAAGGGGCGGGTCTATTATTATTATATCGTGTAAGGGGCGGATGGCTACAGAAGAGGGCGAATGTTAAATTAATGGGCAGAGCTCGATATATAACAATAATAATAAATGCGCCCCTTGGTTACAGTAATACTAGACCCGCCCCTTAGTTACAAGATAGACGCCCCTTGCAGAGTATCACGAGCATCGGGGGCGTGCGGCATCGCCTCGTACAATTACATGTTAACTGCGCCTGCGCGGTGTAGAGTTCACTCAGAGCTGTTTAGGTTCGGCAATTTTCGGAAGCTCCGTAGTCCTTCGTACTGCGCAAGCGCTGCACCTGCGCAGAACAGGGGGTCCTTATCCGGCGGGGGAACTTTTTTTGGCAGGACACCAGAATTACACTACTGCCATCTAGTGGCAGTAGATGTAATTGCGGTAACGCCGACCAAGTAATGGGAACTGAGTTACCATGAGGGGAAAAGTAATCAGTTAGATTACTCGTTACCCTCTAAAGTAACTGCGTTATGTAACTCTGTTTATTTTAACTCAGTTACTTACATCACTGAATATAATACAATATAATATTATAATATATATATATATATATATATATATATATATATATTTATTTCTCCCTTTCATGACTAATGAGAAATTGGGAGCCTGATCCCCAACCAGGCTGCCAAGGGAAAAATATTTTATGTCACACGGTATTTGTCCAGCAGTGTTTTAAACACAATTTCTTGGGAAAAGGGACACTTTCATGAATTAAAAAAAAAAAAAAAAACAGTATAGTTATTCCATTTTTCTTTATTTTTATATTAAATTGTGTTTTTAAAAAAAAAAAAAAAAATTGATCACTTTTATTGCTGTTACAAGGAATGTAAACATCCCTTGTGACAGTAATAGGTGGTGACAGTAAAAGACCCCAACACCCTCCTCGGGACCCCGCAATCGTCTCACGGGAAGGCTGAACGGGGAGATGCGGAAATAAACAGCATCTCCCCGTTCTGCCTAGCAACTAGTGACGCCCATCTCTGCTCCCTGTGATTGGAGCAGAGATCAGCATTCACTAGCTGACAGCCACGCCCCCCCCCCCACAGTTACAAACACGCCTCTAGGTACTTGTAGCCCCTACACTGCCACCTAGTGGTTAACCCCTTCACTGCCAGTGTCATTTATACAGGAATCAGTGCATTTAAATAGCATTGATTGCTGTATAAATGACAATGGTCCCAAAAATGTGTCAAAAATGTCCGATGTGTCCGCCATAATGTCGCAGTCACAATAAAAATCGCTGATCGCCGCCATTACTAATAAAAAAAAATTATTATTAAAAATGCTATAAAACTATCCCCTATAACTTCTGCGCAAACCAATCAATAATCGCTTATTGTGATTTTTTTTTAACAAAAATATGTACAGGAATACGTATCGGCCTAAACTGAGGAAAAAAAAAAAATGTTTTTATATATTTTTGGGGAATATTTATTATAGCAAAAAGTAAAAAAGAATGCGTTTTTTTTTCAAAATTTCGCTCTTCTTTTGTTTATAGCACAAAAAATAAAAACCGCAGGGGCGATCAAATACCACCAAAAGAAAGCTCTATTTGTGGGAAAAAAAGGACGTCAATTTTGTTTGGGAGCCACGTCGCACGTCCGCAATTGTCAGTTAAATCGACGCAGTGCCGAATCGCAAAAAGGGGCCTGGTCCTTTGGCAGCAAATTGGTCCGGTCTGAAAGTGGTTAAAGTATTCAGATCACCGAAAACGGTGTATCTGAATACTGTATTTTTTTAAATTTGGCGCTATTGGCAGCCGGGTAAACAGGAAGTGATGTTGTGACTTCATTCCAGTCTGTCACTAGCCGCCGGAAGCGGCTGACCGTCGTTAGGCCCTCCCGTGCCACCGGTAGGCCCGGGAAGAGTGGCGGGAGGCAGCAGAAGGGGGACGACGTCCCCTCCCGCTCCTCTGGGATAACAACCGAGTGGCTTTTAGCCGCATCGGTTGTTATCCTCTGAAAGTCGTTTGCCCACTCTAAACAACGGTACCGGGATGATGCCTGCAGATGCGGGCATCATTCCGGTATAACCCCCGAAAGCCGAGTACGCATATCTGCGTACACTAGGCAGGAAGGGGTTAAATATATAGTAGAGATGCGACCCCGTGTCACAGGTGCATATGAGCAGTGTACAGTAGGTGCCAGGGATATTGTGTCAATCTTTTATCGGCATGATTGACACCCTGCGAGCCCCGTTGCGGGAGCCAGCGCCGAGCCGTCTCGCATCGGGAAACTTAAAATGTTTCTTTTCCGATGAGCAACAAGCATCGCTGACATTGAGGCTGGGATCACACTGGTGCGGGGATCCGAATTTTTTTTTTCCGCCAATACCAGGCACTGTATTTGGTATGAGTCTTAAGGGAGAACTCCACGCCAAATTTTAAATAAAAAAACGGCTTGGGTTCCCCCACCGGAGGCATACCAGGTGCCCTGGTAGGGATTTTAAGGGGAACCCCCTACGCCGAAAAAACTGTGTGGGGGGGGTTCCCCCAAAATCCATACCAGACCGCTATCCGAGCACGCAGCACGGCCGGTCAGGAAAGGGGGTGGGGACGGGCGAGCGCCCCCCCCTCCTGAGCCGTACCAGGCCACATGCCCTCAACATGGGGGGTGGGTGCTTTGGGGGAAGGGGGGATGCCCTGCGGCCCCCCACCCCAAAGCACCTCTTCCCGACATCCCTGGCCGTTGGTTGTCTGGGTCCGCGGCGGGGGGCTTATTGGAAAACAGGAGCCCCCTTTAATAAGGGGGCCCCCAGATACCATCCCCCCACCCTATTTGAATGAGTATGGGGTACGACGTACCCCTACCCATTCACCTGGTGAAAAAAGTGTAAATAAAAAAATACAATACAAGTTTATAAAATACTTTATTAGACAGCTCCAGGGGTATTCTTCCGTCTTGGGGTGTCTTCTTGCCAGACTCCTCCACTATCTTCTGCTAGCTCTTTTACTAGCGGAGGAGCCCAGCTTTCTTCTTTGTCGTCGCTGCTGTCTGGGGGTCTTCTTCTGACTTCGGGGTCTTGTCCCGCTCTTCGTTTGTTCTTCCGGGCCTCCGCTATCTTCTTGCAGCTCTTTTACTAGCGTTGGCCCGGTCTTCTGCTTCGTCGCTGTTATCGCCGCCTTCTGCTTCTTCTTCTTTATTCTCCCGATGTTGACACAACGCTGTCTCCGCTTGTATTAGCCGAGACGTGTTGCGCGGCCACTTATATAGGGACAAGGGGCGGGGTCACTGGGTGATGTCACATGGTGACCCACCCCTTATGATGTCACATTATCCCCCGGGACTGTGACATCATAAGGGGGCGGGGTCACCATGTGACATGAGGCGGTGACCCCGCTCCTTGTCCCTATATAAGTGGCCACACAACACGTCTCGACCATTACAAGCGGTGACAGTCGTGTCAACATCAGAGGAGGGAGGGAGAAAGGAGGGAGGGAGGAGGTGGCGGCGGCAACAACAGCGACAAAGCAGAAGACCGGGCCAACTCTAGTAAAAGAGCTGCAAGAAGATAGCGGAGGCCCGGAAGAACAAACGAAGAGCGGAAGAAGACCCCCGGACGGCGGTGACAACGAAGAAGAAAGCCGGGCTCCTCCACTAGTAGAAGAGCTAGCAGAAGATAGCAGAGGAGTCCGGCGAGAAGACCCCCCCAAGACTGAAGAAGTCCCCCGGGGCTGTCTAAAGTATTTAAAAAAAACTTGTTTTGTGTTTTATTTATTTACACTTTTTTCACCAGGTGAATGGGTAGGGGTACATTGTACCCATACTCATTCACATAGGGTGGGGGCCGGTATCTGGGGGCCCCCTTATTAAAGGGGGCTCCCAGATTCCGATAAGCCCCCCGCCTGCAGACCCCGACAACCAATGGCCAGGGTTGTCGGGAAGAGGCCCTTGTCCTCATCAACATGGGGACAAGGTGCTTTAGGGTGAGGGGGCAGCAGGGCGCCCCCCTTCCCCCAAAGCACCCATCCCCCATGTTGAGGGCACGTGGCCTGGGCGCTCACTCGTCCCCACCCCCTTTCCTGACCGGCCGGGCTGCGTGCTCGGATAGGGGTATGGTATGGATTTTGGGGGAACCCCCACACCGTTTTTTCAGCGTAGGGGTTCCCCTTAAAATCCCTACCAGACCTAAGGGCCTGGTATGCCCCTGAAGGCATGCAGGTCTCATTGGTGAGGCGACTATAGGAAAATGTGAAATTTTCCTATTTCAGCCAGCGCGACGGGATCGCGCTGGTTAGAGAAGCCTGTCGCCGGCAACCGGCGCGACAGGATCGCGCTGGAAACACAATATTGGCGGCACCTACTGTATGTCTGATTTTGGCAGGAATACTAATTACACACCTGTGCGCTGGGTTCATAAACATCCCAGGAATAGAGGTCAGTGCTCAGACTTGGAGACAGCTCCAATATATACATATATACAATTATATTTATATATATATATATTATATATATATATATATATATATATATATATATATATATATATATATATATATATATATTTATTTTAAGTTTGAGTTATATATACACACGCACATTGCTGTACTTTTAATTTAAAGTGGTGGGACACCCTGAAAACAAAAACTTGAAAAAATGTTAGTAACAATTTAAAATGAAAAAAAAGTAAAATTTTTTTTTTAACTTACCAGAAATGGCTGTTGCTAGGCAGATCGTCCTAATCTGCCTCCTCCAGCGACGCGGTGATCTTCTCTCTTTCCGTCTTCTAGTGAATGGGGCGCGGTGTGTTGTGGGAACTGTGTCCCACAACACACCGCGTTCCCCATTCACAAATAAGACTCACGCATGCGCAGTAGGCCGCGCCGACTCGCGCATGCGCAGTAGTCCGCGCGCCGACTCGCGCATGCGCAGTAGGAAACGGGAAGCCGTTTCCCTTACTGAGGATGGCGGCGCTGGATCCGGATCGCCGAGGGATATCTCGGCCTCCACGAACGACATTGCGGGCGCCCTGGGAGGGTAAGTGTACGTATTAAAAGTCAGCAGCGACTTTTTTTTTTAGCTGCTGACTTTTAATTTTTTTTTTTTTTCAGGTGAAACACCGCTTTAAAAAAAAAATTGGTCTTGTTCAACATTAGTAGTTTGTTTTGTGTCAATTTGATAAGGTAATTGTTTCTTTCATTGTTGGAATTTAATCTTATCTCTGTTGCCATAACAGCCGTGCAGGCAAGTATTTGCCTCAAAACCATTGAAAGGTCATTGCAAAATAAAAAAAGCTCAATGTAAAACAGAAAATATATATATATATATATATATATATATATATATATGTAATGTATTTATTTCTGTGAGTAGAAATACAGATATCTAAATTTTTCTATAAAGTTCAATGGTAAGTAAATGTTTACTTTTTATATTTTATTAATTTAAAATTATTGTTAAATTGTAATTGAACAAGTAATCATATGCTAATGTTTTATGTAATTACAGTTTAGGAGAATACTGCATGCAGTACTCGAAGGATCATTATCCAGCAATCATAGTTCCATGACGCAAGAGGAAAGAGTGAGTTATATCTTTTATTTATATATATATATATATATATATATATATATATATATATATTTATTTATTTATTTATATATATATATATATATGTGTATATATATATATATATATATATATATATATATATATATATATATATATATATATATATAGTAAGATTGGGGTTATCAGACTCAAACGGTAGGTGTGTTTTCCAGTGATTACGCCAGTACAAAACTTTCTTTTTAAGGGCCTGGTAGCCCACTTTTATTTTAAAGCACAGAAAAGTTCACAAAGACATCAGTACCCACGCAGGGGGTTCCACCATCACTGTATCTTGCATACTTAAAGCGGTTCTGCACCCATTTCATTTAGTAAATCTCTTTGCCTTCCAAATCAGGCAAAGAGTACTAAATGAAATGTTTTTTTTTTTTTACTTACCTTGTAATTGAAGACTTCCGGTCTTCTCTCTCTGCGGCGGCGGGCGGGGTCTCTGCGTCGATCGTCGTCACGGCGCACTGTCTCCTGGGATCTGGTGTCATTGATCCCAGGAGACAGTGCGGGCATCTTCCGAAATCTCGCGAGATTTCGGCCACATCTTCCGAAATCTCCCGAGATTTCGGCCACATCTGCCGAAATCTCGTGAGATGTCGGCAGATGTGCCGTTACTGCGCACGCGCGACTAACGGCGGTGCATGCTGGGCCATCTAAAGTTCCTGTGGGTGTTTCACATGCCCACAGGCAAGATGGCCCCCAGCACAAGAAGAAGACGAGGAACTTCATCGGCGAAAACCGGCGGCGATCGAGATGGAAGATGGAACAGGTGAGTCCCCTAATAAAGGTAAGCATACTTTATATTACGTCCTAAAAAAAAAATTTTTTTTACAGAGTGCAGAACCGCTTTAATACTTTAGCCTCCTGGCTTACATTCTTCCTATACAGCTGCTTCAGGCCTTTAGCCTAGGCCTCAGGTCTGCTCCTCAGACCCAAAAGAGTTTCCTAGAGTGAAGCTCTCTCCTAGCTCACTCCTGATCAGCTCCTTGCTGCTCTGTCACCAAGTACGTCTGCCTCCTGCAGACATGCATACTCTGGCTGCCCCCTGCAGCCTCTGACTCCTCTCAGAGGAATGGGAGTCCACTTGACTCCCATGCACAGACTTCCCGTCTGTTGGGTTGAACCCTGAGCCATAGCCAGGTCAAAACTTAATAGCCCAGCACACAGCTGTGCAATCAGCGTGCCTTTCTCTCCAAAATCTGGCATAAACCAGCAATCCTCCAGGTAGCACAGGGTCCTACCGCCACAGCACATGGTATATTAGGCATAGATATCTGCAGATATCTATACCATGTCCAGTGCCTCCTCCGCAGGTCCCAGAAGACAGCAGGGACCAGTGGGATTGTGTAGTGCGCAGTAGGGAACCCGGCTGTGAATGCCACAAGGCTTCATTTTCTGATTCCCTTACCGAACATGGCAGTGCCTCCACCCAAGAGCCGAGGGACAGATCGGCTTCAGGTGCCGACATCACATGCGTCCTGGATAGGTAAGTTTCCATATTTTAAAAGTCAGCAGCTGCAGTATTTGTAGATGCTGACTTTTAAAAATACAAAATGTGGCAGAACTCCACTTTAACCACTTCAGCCCCGGACCAATTGGCAGCCAAAGGACCAGGCCCCTTTCTGCGATTCGGCACTGCTTCGCTTTAACTGACAATTGCGCGGTCGTGCGACGTGGCTCCAAAACAAAATTGGCGTCCTTTTTTTCCCACAAATAGAGCCTTCTTTTGGTGGTATTCGATCGCCCCTGCGGTTTTTATTTTTTGCGCTATAAACAAAAATAGAGCGACAATTTTGAAAACAATGCAATATTTTTTTGCTTTTTGCTATAATAAATATCCCCAAAAAATATATATTACATTTTTTTTCCTCAGTTTAGGCCGATACGTATTCTTCTACATATTTTTGGTAAAGAAAATCGCAATTAGCGATTATTGATTGGTTTGCGCAAAAGTTATAGCGTTTACAAAATAGGGGATAGTTTTATAGCATTTTTATTAATATTTTTTTTTTACTAGTAATGGCGGCGATCAGCGATTTTTATTGTGACTGCGACATTATGGCGGACACATCGGACATTTATGACACATTTTTGGGACATTTGTCATTTATACAGAAATCAGTGCTATTTAAATAGCACTGATTCCTATGTAAATGACAGTTGTAGTGAAAGAGTTAACCACTAGGGGGCGGGGAGGAGTCAGTGTGACATGTTGTGTTTTTTTTCACAGTAGGGGGCGTGGCTGTACGTCTGACGTCATTGATCGGCGTTCCCGATGACAGGGAACAGCCGATCAATGACAGGCAGTGTAGGAAGCGCGGGGAGAGGTTTGTTTACACAGACCTCTCCCCGTTCTTCAGCTCCGTAATCCGATCGCGGGACACCAGCGGCGATCGGGTCCGCTGGTCCCGCGGCCGGGGTCACGGAGCTCCCGACCGGGTCGCGAGCGCGCGACCCACAGGCAGGCACATGCACGATCACGTACAGGTACGTGATTTTGCCTTCCCGTGCCATTTTGCCGACGTATATCGGCGTTAGGTGGTCGGGAAGTGGTTAAGAAAACTGAATAACTACCTACCAGACATGGGAGTAAGTCACACATGTGCAAGTCATAAGCAAGTCTCAAGTCTTAACCTTCAAGTCACAAGCAAGTCCCAAGTTACTGTGGCGAAAAGCAAGCAAGTCAAGTCGAGTCACTGCTAGAAGTCAAGCAAGTCAAGTCAAGTCATTTATTTTGGTCAAGTCACAAATCAAGTCAAAATACTGATCTACCCCATTTCCACCTTTAAATGAGTTAATAAATGCCTCACTGTGCCCATGTCTCACTGTGCCTGTGTCTCACTGTGCCCGTTCTTCATTTGTGCCTGTGCTTCACTGTGCCCAATGCCTCACTGTACCAGTGTCTGACTGTGCCCATGCTTCACTGTGCCCAATGCCTCACTGTACCCGTGTCTCACTGTGCCCATGCTTCACTGTGCCCGTCAGCCGTGTACCTGACCGGCGGCGTCCCGGCAGCCATTCCAGCATTCAAAAGCCGCGCCTCCTCCTCATCTGTGATAGGCGTAACAATCTCCCAGCATTCAGTGTTCCACCTATCACGGACATCCGCTCATCCTCATAACACAGACAAGGATGAGAGGATGTCCATGATAGGCTGAACACTGCCTGCTGTAAAATTGAGTGTTCCGCCTATCACAGACGAGGAGACGTGGCTTTTGAACACTGCAATGGCCACTGTCTGTCTGCATGACATGCTGATCAGGTAGGCAGATGGCGGCTTGCGGTTAGTGTTAGTGGGTTAGTGGTAGTGCATACCTCCCAACTTTTGAACTTCAGAATGAGGGACACTTGAGGGATGAAGTGTCCCTACGCACGCCGTGGCAAAAAAAACGGTATGGCCTAATGATTATGAGTGGGAGTGGCTTATGGGGCGTAGTTAAACCAAACTTGGGCTTCCTGCTTTGATTGCTCTGCCACAAGCAAGAGTCTCACAGACACAAACCCCAGTACAATCATTTAAAAAAATGAATAAAAAGCTTCCATTACAAATGGTTTTGCACACACTATGGAAAAGCGTGTTACACAAAGTGTGGAAGGATTCAGGAGTGCATTATGTACAGAGTGAGAGGTTTAGGAGTTCGTTATGTACAGAGTGTGAGGTTCAGAAATGCGCTATGTACAGAGTGTGAGGTTCAGAAATGCGCTATGTACAGAGTGTGAGGTTCAGAAATGCGCTATGTACAGAGTGTGAGGTTCAGAAATGCGCTATGTACAGAGTGCGAGGTTCAGAAATGCGCTATGTACAGAGTGCGAGGTTCAGGAGTGCGTTTATATACAGAGTGCGAGGTTCAGGAGTGCGTTTATATACAGAGTGCGAGGTTCAGGAGTGCGTTTATATACAGAGTACGAGGTTCAGGACTGCGTTTATATACAGGGTGCGAGGTTCAGGAGTGCGTTTATATACAGGGTGCGAGGTTCAGGAGTGCGTTTATATACAGAGTGCGAGGTTCAGGAGTGCGTTTATATACAGAGTGCGAGGTTCAGGAGTGCGTTGCATACAGGAACTTCTAATTTCCCTGCAACTCAGAATATGCTGGGAGTTGTAGTTCCCCTGTAATTATGGTCATACTGGCAGTTGTAGTTCTAGTCACCCTGACCACCTTGGGAGTTGTAGCCCCCCTGTCACTCAGTAAATGCTGGGAGTTGTAGTCCCCCTGTCACTCAGTAAATGCTGGCAGTTGTAGTCCCTTGTCACTAAGGCCATGCTGGCAGTTTTAGCCACTCACCTTTGCAGCTCTCTAACGATCTCCCCAGTCTTGGTGACGATGGGCTCCCTCACAGCATTCTCCACTGCCCGCACCTGGAGTTCATGGCCTGCAGGTTGAGGATCTGGTTCGGCACCGCGGGGGCTACCACACTACTCTTGGCCCTCCTGGGGGCCCGGCATCCACCCTCCTCAGTCCCCTGCAGAGCACCAATCTCACCCGACCCCTCATGACACTGGAATATCCCGCTCTATGGGGGCGGATTCAGGAGGAGGGGCCGGGTGCCGTTCTGTGGTGGGTGGAGTCAGGAGGAGGGGCCGGGTGCCGCTCTCTAGTGGCCTAAGTCAGGAGGAGGGGCCGGGTGCCGCTCTGTTGTGGGCGGAGTCAGGAGGAGGGGCAGGGTTCTGGTCTCTGATGGCTGGAGTCTGGTGGAGGAGCAGGGATGTGCTGGTGAGGTAGGCGGTGTCAGGGAGGGACAGGGCGGCTCTCTGTTTGTGGATCCCCGGTGCCAAGTCATTGCAAGTCATTGCAAGTCGCAAGTCATATAGCCCAAGTCAAAGTCAAGTCGCAAGTCATTAGTTGCAAGTCAAAGTCAAGTCGAGTCATTTATTTAATTCTGTCAAGCAAGTCGCAAGTCCTAAAAAAGGTGACTCGAGTCTGACTCGAGTCAAGTCATATGACTCGAGTCCCCCACCTCTGCTACCTACTCCCATATCTAAAATATTACCAGTACTCCATGCTACTACCCCCGACGTGGAGATTTCACTATACGTGATCAATCTCACCTGTGCTTATACACGCCCTTTCAGTATAATGCACCTTTAAATAACCCATGACTCCTGCATTTCCCCAGTACACAGACATAATCACCATCTTGGCTCCATCACTACTTCATCTTACCTGATCCCTTCCTCGGAGCCAACTTTATTCATATAAACAATAGAGCCTCATAGTTTCACAATCGACCAATCAAGCACAGGCATTCCCTCAAACAGGAGGGGTTATACAACAACCAAAGAACAATGACTAGGGGAGTCCTATGGGCGTGTCTGGGCGGGGCAGCGTGTACGATCTCAAGCCCCCTGCCTCTGTAAGCTATCTTCAGCTAGAAACCGAAAGCTTGAGATCATGAACTCTGTTCTCAACCACAACAATTCAAAGATTCCCATTTTTACAGTTTGTTTGTGAATTCTTTATCTGCAGGTGTATGCCACAGCCCCCCACAAATGTGCTAATAAGGCACACAGGTGACATGAGCGTACATCCTCTAAACCGATAATGTTTTTGCAGAGTAAACACATCCCCCCCCAGACAATCGCTAGCTTTTCACTACCAAACGGATCTTAACCAGCGTCAGTCTGCCCCAGTCAGCTCTTTAGAGCAGGCTGTGGGAGTACTAACACTGGGAGACACTATGATAATACATATTAAATACATCTTCATAACATTTTCACAACAGTTCCTCCTCTTGTCATATGCTCCCATATGTCACTCGATGAATCTTGATCTTCTTACGCCTGGAAATGAATCAGTCCTTACAGTCCATAAAAAGGAAAACATGGCTTGACATGAAGACTCTGTTCTTCAGGAGGGATGACTGTTCTGTCCATCAGATGGATATATTCTGATTATCTGCATTTGTGTTGTTGTAAATGACATTTAATGTTGTTACCTTTTATAGGAATCATTTGCAGAGCTTAGGCGCCATCTAGCGTCCTTTTTTGGTATTGCTTCTGTGTGTATAGTTTATTAATAAAGTTTATAACCTAGGAAGTACTTGGAAAGCAAAGTATTCTGGGTAAAGTCTCACAGGAAGAGACACATTCATCATGCTTTTCAGACTGCAAGAGGTCTTGTTTCAATCTCTTACCATCAATCCCTTATTGAACTTAAAAAAGTAAGTTTTACTGTCTCATATTGTACTGTGTATATTTGTCTTTGAAATGTATGCTAAATTTATGGGATATTGTACTTATCAAGGTTTATTCTTGTTATTTGTAGTTTCACCTAGCTTGTTCCAATAAACTGCGATCGAAGAAATATGGTATCATGTTTATGGGATAAGAATGGTTTAGCTGAATGTCCTTGAGACAGAACAGTGAAATTTTTAAGCTGACCTCTGAAGGGAAGATAAGCTGACTTCGGAAGTCTGTACAGCCTGGGGCTACACAGTACCATACAGTCAGAAGCCTTTAAGAAGTAGGCCTGTGGGAGGCAAAGCAAGCAGCCACGCTACACAGAGACACGCTCTGTCAAGCAGTACCGACACTAGAACGGTCTCTATACAGCAAGACAGCTTCTTCCCCGCAGCCATGTCTCACAGTAGAACATCTTCTTACAAAACACGATCACAAGCAAGCTCATCTAGGTCATCTGTCGCAAATGCAGCAGCTATCGCCCGTTCAAAAGCTGAAGCAGCAAGAGCCAGGGCCGCATTCGCAGACCAAGAGCTGCAGATGAAAAAAGAAAAGGCCCACCTTGAAGCAGAAAGGGTGAGACAGGAACAAGAGAGAGAGCAAGAAAGAGTACGCATGGAACAAGAGAGAGAGCAAGAAAGGGTGAGACAGGAACAAGAGAGAGAGATGGAAAGAATACGCCTGGAAGACGAAAGAGCTCAGCAAGAGGCATCTCTGAAACTGCAGCAAGCTATCTTAGAAGCTAACATGGAGAAGCTGGCAGTGGAACGAGATGCTGCCGCCGCCATTGCAGAAGCAGAAGCTCTAGAAGCAGCCATCTACGATGAGCCAAGAGCAGGTAGCAGCATACCAGGCCTAGAGGAAGAACACCAAGATTCCTTGCAACGCACGTCGGATTATGTCTACCAGCACTGTGACCCAAGCAGCATCCCACAACAAGAAATTAAACATGATGTCAGAGAGTCACACCAAATCAAGCAGCAACAAGACGACCTTGGACCCCAGTACCACAGGCAAGAAAAATCTGACAGTGTTCCAGACGTTCCAGTCCCAACCAAACCTTCTACTCCACAAGGTACTCAACCTTCATACAAACATCAAACACCTGTCTTCACTCCAAAGGTGTATGCAACGAGCCGGTACGAACTGCCAACCGCATGCAAGTTTGAGCCCAGAGAGCCTAAAGAAGAGACTTCTATCAGGTATGCCTTTACACCGCACCACAATACACCAGCAGCCTACCCCAATGCCAATCAGGCTACTGTAGACTTTGCCAAGTTCCTGGCCAAACGCGAGTTAGTTACCCAAG
Organism: Lithobates sylvaticus; assembly: GCA_028564925.1. Classification (NCBI taxonomy): domain Eukaryota; kingdom Metazoa; phylum Chordata; class Amphibia; order Anura; family Ranidae; genus Lithobates; species Lithobates sylvaticus. Next base: position 25,050,943 of record CM053029.1, read on the forward strand.
GACTTGCCAAATTTAGTGATCGCCCTCAACACTACAGGGCGTGGCGATCCTCTTTCCAGAGTGTTATCCAAGGTCTAGATCTATCTTGCAGACAACAAATAGAACTCCTTGTAAAGTGGCTTGGCAATGATTCTGCTGAACACGCCAAAAGGATCAGAGACATTAATATAAACCACCCTGAGATAGGCCTTACAAACATCTGGAACAGACTGGATAGATGTTATGGCTCACCAGAGGCTATAGAGAGTACACTGTTTAAAAGGATAGAAGACTTTCCAAAAATACCTAGCAGAGGTTACCAAAGACTCAGAGAATTCAGTGACCTATGTATGGAGTTACAAGTTGCTAAAGCGGAAGGTGACTTACCTGGCCTTTCTTATCTTGACTCTGCCAGAGGTATTAACTCCTTAGCTCAAAAACTTCCTTATGAGTTACACGAAAGATGGATTGCTCATGGCTGTAACTACAAACGGAAACACAATGTGCCCTTTCCACCATTTAGTGAGTTTGTGGACTTTGTAGACAGACAAGCAGGAACGAAAGATGACCCCAGCTTCATTTTTCCAGGGTCTTACATCACTTCTGCTGGCCCTAAGCAACTCAGAGCTCCAGTAGCAGTGCACAAAACTAACATTTCTTCCCACAGATTTGCAGAGTCTCAGCCAGAGGATCAAGACAAGGACCCAACGAAGTTCTGCCCTCTACATAAGATGCCACATCCTCTTCTGAAATGCAGAGCCTTCAGGACAAAGACCATCCAGGAACGCAAAGCTTTCCTCAAAGAGAACAACATCTGTTACAAGTGCTGCTCTTCGTCTACACACTTCGCCAAGGACTGTAAGGTCAGTGTCAAATGCACAGAGTGTGACAGCACAGAGCACCACACAGCTTTACACCCAAAGCCTACTCCAAGAACCTTCCCACCTGTCCATGGTGACAAGGAGCAAGGCAGGGAGACCAAAGACTCTAGTACAGATACCACAGCAATCACTTCACAGTGCACTGAAGTCTGCAAAGGAAGTACAGGTGGCAGATCTTGCTCTAAAATCTGTCTAGTGAAAGTTTACCCAAAGGGACGCAGAGACAAAGCAGTCAAGCTCTACGTCATTTTGGATGATCAGAGTAATAAGTCACTAGCCAGACCTGTGTTTTTTGACATTCTAAACCTTAAAGGCCCCAGCAGCCCCTACTCCCTTAGGACTTGTGCAGGCACAGTGGAAACGGCGGGGAGAAGAGCTGACGGCCTACAAATTGAATCTATGGATGGTAAGACATGCCTACCCTTACCGACCATAATAGAGTGCAACCAGATGCCAGACAACAGATCAGAGATTCCCACACCAGACGCAGCAGCTCACCAGACTCACTTGAAGCACATAGCACATCTCATACCAGAACTTGATGATCAGGCTCAGATAATCTTACTCCTAGGGAGGGATATCTTGCAAGTCCACAAAGTAAGGAAACTGATCAACGGTCCTAAAAGTGCTCCATATGCCCAAAAACTGGATCTTGGGTGGGTCATTATAGGTGATGTTTGCCTGGGAGGTGCACACAAACCGGCATCTGTTAATAATCTGCTCACTAGTACCCTCGAGAATGGTCGTCCTTCTCTTTTCCAACCCTGTCAAAATCGCATCCTCATAAAGGAGCTACCGCACAACAACCCTGTACCTCTTCCTTTCCTAAGTTCCCTCTGTGACAGCAATGCCTATGACAATGACCAAAGCGACTTAGGACACTCAGTGTTCAGGAGAACAAAGGAAGACAACCAGGTAGCAATGTCCATTGAGGATAGAATCTTCCTAGAGGTTATGGAAAGCAGTATGGAGAAAGACGTGTCTAATAACTGGGTAGCACCTCTTCCCTTTAGGCCACAAAAACAACGTTTGCCTAACAACAGGGAACTAGCATATAAACGCCTCACTTCCTTAAGACACAATCTGCAAAGGAAACCAGAGATGAGAGAACATTTCTTTTCCTTCATGGGCAAAATATTCCAAAATGGCCATGCTGAGGTAGCTCCAGACCTCAAAGACTCAGAAGAATGTTGGTACTTACCCATATTTGGCGTCTATCACCCTAAGAAGCCAGGGCAGATTAGAGTGGTGTTTGATTCCAGCGCCAAGCATGAAGGTGTCTCTCTAAATGATGTCCTTCTTTCTGGCCCTGACCTCAACAACAGACTATTGGGAGTACTTCTCCGCTTCCGCAAGGATTCAGTCGCATTCATGGCAGACATACAACAAATGTTCTATTGCTTTCTTGTTAAGGAAGAACACCGAAACTTTCTGAGGTTTCTCTGGTTCAGGGACAACAACCCCTCTGGAGACATCACAGAATATCGCATGAAGGTGCACATATTTGGCAACAGCCCTTCCCCTGCAGTTGCTATATATGGCCTCAGACACTCTGCTAGAGTGGGAGAGTCAGAGTATGGGTCAGACGTCAGACAATTTGTGGACAAGGATTTCTATGTAGACGATTGCTTGAAATCACTACCCACAAATGAAGCCGCAATCAGTCTCCTCAAAAGAACTCAGGCAATGCTTGCGTGTTCCAACTTAAGGCTCCACAAGATTGCTTCCAACAGTAGAGAAGTTTTAGAAGCCTTTCCTGTCCAAGACCATTCCAACGAGTTAAAGGACTTAGATCTAGGCACAGACTCACTTCCCATGCAACGCAGCCTTGGTTTGCTTTGGGACTTAAGATCTGACACCTTCACTTTCCAAGTAAACACAGAGGAAAAACCCTTTACCCGTAGAGGTGTCCTGTCTACCATAAACAGCCTATACGATCCTTTAGGCTTTGCAGCACCTGTCACCATCCAGGGTAAGGCACTACTCAGAGACTTAACCTGTGAGTCGCTAGATTGGGACCACCCTCTCCCCACCGACAGGAAGAACCTATGGCTAGAGTGGAAGGACTCACTAACAGCGCTATCTAATCTTAAAATTCCACGCCCATATGCTCCTCTGTCATCTGCAGATGTTCAGATGCAAAGACTTTGTGTGTTTGCGGATGCTTCTGTTAAAACAATTGCTGCTGTAGCTTACCTGAAAACCATAGACACTAAAGGACAAAGCCACATAGGGTTTGTAATGGGAAAAGCAAAACTTGCACCACTGCCTGAACACACCATACCCAGGCTGGACACTTCAAGTTTCATTAATGCTCTTAGACGTTTCATTGCAATCCGAGGCCCAGTGAAACTCATTCGCTCTGACAGAGGATCTAACTTTGTAGGAGCAGTAAAAGAACTGCAAATTCCTTCCAACTTGGACATCCCCAGTGTAAAAAGGTATTTGAGTAAGCAAGACTGCACGTGGATCTTCAATCCACCTCACTCTTCTCACATGGGAGGTGTGTGGGAGAGGATGATAGGCATAGCCCGCAGAATTCTTGACTCTATCTTCCTACAAGTAGGAACTGCAAGGCTTACTCACGAGTGTTTAGTGACATTTATGGCGGAGGTTACAGCCATCATTAACGCCAGACCCTTAACTTCAATTTCAAGTGACTCTGAAGATCCAATGGTTCTCACACCTACCATGTTGCTCACGCAAAAGACTGGTCTTGTAGGTACTCCAGCTGGAGAGTTTTGTGAGAAGGACCTTTACAAACGTCAATGGAGGCAAGTTCAAACTCTTGCCAATACCTTCTGGAGTCGGTGGAGGGAGCAATACACATCTACTCTTCAACTAAGGAGGAAGTGGCACTCAGAAAAACCTAACCTTAAACTTGGTGATGTTGTGCTCATGAGAGATTGCCAGACACTAAGGAACATGTGGCCTTTAGGTCTAGTCACCAAAGTACTGCCAAGCAAAGATAATCTTGTCCGTAAGGTCGAGGTCAAGACCTTTCAACAGAATGAGGCCAAAGTGTTCTTGAGACCAGTGACTGAACTTGTTCTGTTACTTTCTACGGAGGACTCTGTTAGTGACGTCACTTGACGTCAGGCGGGGAGTGTTCTGTCCATCAGATGGATATATTCTGATTATCTGCATTTGTGTTGTTGTAAATGACATTTAATGTTGTTACCTTTTATAGGAATCATTTGCAGAGCTTAGGCGCCATCTAGCGTCCTTTTTTGGTATTGCTTCTGTGTGTATAGTTTATTAATAAAGTTTATAACCTAGGAAGTACTTGGAAAGCAAAGTATTCTGGGTAAAGTCTCACAGGAAGAGACACATTCATCATGCTTTTCAGACTGCAAGAGGTCTTGTTTCAATCTCTTACCATCAATCCCTTATTGAACTTAAAAAAGTAAGTTTTACTGTCTCATATTGTACTGTGTATATTTGTCTTTGAAATGTATGCTAAATTTATGGGATATTGTACTTATCAAGGTTTATTCTTGTTATTTGTAGTTTCACCTAGCTTGTTCCAATAAACTGCGATCGAAGAAATATGGTATCATGTTTATGGGATAAGAATGGTTTAGCTGAATGTCCTTGAGACAGAACAATGACCTAGAGGACATGAAGGCCAGTTGGTCTGGGATCCTCTGTGTCTTGTACATGTGTTGGGCTTTGGAGTGTCTCATCTCCAAGGAATATGTGGTCATCTGCTCGGGCACTGTTCACTCATCCAATCAGGCAACAGTAGCACCTCATCACAGCATATAGAAGAAATAGAAACAAAAATGTGTGTGTGTGTGTGTGTGTGTGTGTGTGTGTGTGTGTGTGTGTGTGTGTGTGTGTGTGTATATAACCCTACTTCCTTCAACCATGATCTGCTGAAAAATAAAAAAATCCCCAAAGATTCCCAGACCCTTAAAAGGACTTCCAACCTTCACTAGCTATAACTCCGGCTTTTCCATGCAGGGATCTAAACCTTATCCATATGGGCCTGAACTTTGTCACTAGTACCCCCGATCCAGGTATAACAATCTTTACCTATGAATTCACAGGAACCCTCCTTGGATTGTGGGAACTTCCTTGTAGCTTCAACAGTAACATTGAACCTCTCATCCACAACATGACCAGTGTAGCCTAAATGTCCCGTTTCCCAATGTACCTTGTTGACCATTGTACTCGCCACCCCCTTTTACCTTCTCACTTAAGAGATGAGTCACCACACCTTTCTTTGGAGTAAAATGGTCACAACAGCCCATTTATTAACAAATCAAATACACACACACACACTTACACTTTAACCCGATCTGGTGATCTCTGACGGTGACCCAACATATACCAAACAACCAAAATCACTGCGGTACCCCTTTAAACTTTTACCAGGCCTCCAAACTGTGAACTCTGAGACAACTTCCGTCGGTGAAACAAAACCAGTATTCCCTCCAACGTTCAGGAATACACAGGAGGGGCCGATACTACGATGACCCCCCCCCCCCATTTAGATCACCTCTGATTTAGTCTCATCGTCAAAGACCACCATACACCGCCACCCTTCTGGACCCAGTTTGCTGTCATGATGCCTTCATCCGAAACCTGCAACAGAACAGAAAAACACCACAACCAACTAAAACTCTTTACAATAGGAAGGGTGGGAAAACTGCCTCCTCCTTCAGCTCCAAGACTGCAAGTGACCCTTGGCTCCTCCCCTTCCTCTGCAAATTAACTTTCATGCCAACCCCTTCCTGCTCTGCTCTCCAGAATGTTAATTTAACCCTTGCAAAGCCTCCTTAGTCACCCCTGTCATGGCCAGCCCTGCATTCTATTCCTTGCAGTCCTGCATTCCGTGCCTCCCTTGACCAGTGTAGCCTAAATGTCCCTTTACCCCAATGTACCTTGTTGACCATTGTACTCACCACCCCCTTTTACCTTCCCACTTAAGAGATGAGACCACACCTTTCTTTGGAGTAAAATGGCCACAACAGCATATTTACAAATCAAATACACTCCAAACCAAATAGTCTTGCTCTGGTCTTCTCGTCCGGCATCTTCTTCCACAGCGTCGGCGTCTCTTCTTGGGCTGCTCCTCGCAATGGGAGGCTCCCACTGTGTGAGGCTTCGCTGCGTCTGACAGTTCTTTTATAACCTGGTGACCCCGCCCCCTCTGACGCCATGGGGAAAGCCATAGGGAAGTCTCCATGACGTCCCCGTGCGTCAGAGGGGGCGGCGGTCACCAGGAGGCCCTGCCCTCCGTTATAAAAGACCTGTCAGACGCAGCGAAGCCTCACACAGCGGGAGCCTCCCATTGCGAGGAGCGGCCCAAGAAGAGACGCTGACGCCGTGGAAGAAGATGCCGGACGAGAAGACCAGAGCAAGACTAAGCGGAGCGGAGGAAGAAGAAGATGGAAGAAGATGCCGGAAGGAGAAGGTGAAGAAAGGAAGAAGACCAGAAGAAAGAAGATTTTAATAAAGGAATTGTCAAAGACCGTCTCCTGTAATTTTTACAATTTTTGTCACTTTTTTGGTGAAATGGTAGGGGTACTTTTGTACCCCCTTACCATTTCACACAGGGGGGGCTGGGATCTGGGGGTCCCCTTGTTAAAGGGGGCTTCCAGATTCCGATAAGCCCCCCCGCCCGCAGACCCCCACAACCAATGGCCAGGGTTGTGGGGAAGAGGCCCTTGTCCTCATCAACATGGGGACAAGGTGCTTTGAGGGGTCACAGACCCCCAAAGCACCCTCCTAATGTTGAGGGCATGTGACCTGGTACGGTTCAGGAGGGAGGGGGGGCGCTCTCGTCCCCCCTCTTTTCCTGCGGCCTGCCAGGTTGCGTGCTCGGATAAGGGTCTGGTATGGATTTTGAGGGGGACCCCATGCCATTTTTTTTGGCCGGGGTTCCCCTTAATATCCATAGCAGACCTGAAGGGCCTGGTAATTGAATTTGGGGGATTGAATTTGGGGGATCCCCACACTTTTTTTTTTTTTGTTTATCAATGACTTTCAATGAATGACTGTTCTCTGTGTTACGGGAACCGGCAATTCATTAGCCGCAGATGGCTTCCTTAGATGACACGACAGGCCAGAAGGGTAAAGGGTTTGATGTGATACTGCAATGCTGTACTAACAGCACGCACACACTAATCCCCAGAATCACAGCAGATAAAGTCAGCAGTCAGCAGCACTCAGCAGAATAATCACCGCACAGATAATGTCAGACTCAGCAGCACTGCAGAATGGATCACAGCAGATAATGTCACTGACACGCTGGAACACACTACACGAGGCCGCTGGTGCGGCTGCCTTTTATAGTGTGGGGCGTGTACTAAACCCCCTAAACTATAATTGGCCACAGGCATCCTGCCTGTGGCCAATTATTGCTCTCCTCGCCGCTGGCTCTATGATTGGCCAAGCATGCGGGGTCACAGTGCATGCTTGGCCAATCATCAGCCAGCAATGCACTGCGGCTGGTGCAGTGCATTGTGGGCCGTTCGCATCACACGAATTTGATGCGAACGGCCCAAATAGTTCTGGGCTCGACGAGCGGTCGAACGCCCGATGTTCGATTCGAACCTAGGTTCGAATCTAACACTGGGCCCATCCCTACTGATGACAATCCCACCATTCTGGACCACAAACCTCCCAATCACCTTGTTTACCCTGATACGTGTCTTGTTAATACTATCCACTGACCTCACCCATCTCCATACTGTTCTGGCCACTATGTCTGACCCGACCAGGATGGTACTTGGGAACTGCTCCCGCAGCTTCATCAAGTCAGCCTTTATGCCTGCCAGGATATCCCTCACTTTTCTGAGCCCCAAATAATTCCCACCAGCATGAATGGCTAAAATGTCTGGGGGCCTGTCCCTTAGAGCAAACCTCTCCACCTCCCAAATCACTCTCTCCCACTTCATCCCCGGAAAACCCAGCCATCTTATTCAGGCCTCCCTCCTGGAAATACCCAGTTGCCTGCCATTCGGTCTCACATCTCCTCTCCTGGCCCCCCAACACACATAGGAGTGCCTCAAGATCCAAATGAGGCGTGGATAACCTCCACCTGGAACGAAAAATCACAAACATAACATGGGTTGTTTTGTTTACATAAACAAGTTAAGTACCGCACCGACACCTACCCATATCCAACTACCTCCTTTTTTTAATTTTTTATTAATCTACCACCAATTGTGGCCTTATATAAGTCCTGAATCTCCTCGATTCCGATCGCCCAATCCTACGGACTGCCGCCTCGTCCAACCCGCATCTGGCAGCTTCAGTGGCTGCCCCAATGCGGAAGGAGTGAGACGCAAACTCCTTACTGTTCAAGCCTATTGCCTCCAAACACTTTCTGAAAACCGACACAAATTGATATTTGGACAGGTATGACCCGTCTTCATGTCGCAGGAACGGTCCTGCCCCACCCAACCTCACCTTTTTGAACTCCCCAACCGCCGATACTGGGCAAATACTCGAGCCAGGTAACGCAAACAGTGACACCACCGTCCCCTTACCTTGTTGATCAGTTTTGGACCAGCGCAACAGAAGTCCCACCCTATCCCTTGTCCACTGTACATCCTGCACCAACAACCCCCCAGCAAGACTTTTGGATGGGCTAACCAATTTCCCAATCCTAAAATCCCCATAAAAGGCCAAAGAAAAGGCTGCTGTAAACAGCAACATCTCGTCCCGGGATGTACAAACCAAACGCAACCGTGCACATATCGCCATCAAATTTGCGAACGCCTTTCTTTTTATGCTGTTTCCGGTAACCCTTCAGCGCTTGCCTGACCCAAAAATCCTTAGACCAATCCCCCCCCCCCCCCATGAGTTTGAAGAGAAACGTCAGTCCTACCAGCTTCCAGTCAATCGCTGTGACCGACACTCCCCTCTCCATGTTCCTAGCCACCAAGTACAGCACCAGCAGGCACCGCCACTCAGCACCCTAATCACTTACCCCGGGCTCCCGAACCAATTCCAACCACTCCTTTCAGACTTTCGAGTACGCAGACCAAGTGGACTCGCTCACGGACCGCTGGAGTCATCCCGCGGCGATGCCAATGGCAGCTCCCAAATCCATGCTGGGCAAGGAGCCCCTGTCTCTTCCTCGCCAGGTGCCAACTCCCTGAACTTGTCCCACTGAAAACGAGACAGTGAGTCGGCCAACCCCCGGGATGTGCACAGCATAAATAAAAATATTTAACTGCAAACACCTAAAAACCAACTGCTGCAACAACCATATAACCGGAGGAGAGGAAGCCGACATTCTGTTGACTACCTGTACAACCCCCATATTATCACAGTTTATACATAGTTTTAGGTTCCTAAATTCTTCCCCCCATAGCTCTAAGGCTAAGACCACCGGGAAGAGTTCAAGCAAAACCAAGTTTCCCAGCAGCCCTGCCCTAGCCCATGTCTGAGGCCAAGGTTTCGCACTCCATTTTCCCCGAAAGAATGCACCATAAGTCCACGTCAAAATTGCTCACCGGGCCAGTCATCCACATGGCCCTACCATTATAGCTGGCCAAAAATTCATGCCAGACACGCAAATCCTCCCTATGTTCCTGCCGCAGCCGAATGAAATGTGTAGGAACTTTTACCCCCGCCGTCGCTGCCGACAGCCGTCGGCAAAAGCCCCTCTCCATGGGAATGATCCTGCAAGTGAAATTGAGCTTGCCCAACAGCGACTGCGAAGTCCTCAACTGTACCTTTTTCCACCCTTGAATCTCCCTAATCTCCTTCTGTAAGTCTTCCAATTTGTTTCTGGGCAATCGACATTCCATTGCCCATGAGTCAATGATGATCTCTAAAAAACTTAGCTCCTCTGTTGGCCCCTCAGTTTTGTCTTTTGCCAAGGGGACCCAGAACCCGCCTGCGATGTGCTGCAACGTGCACAGAATAATCGCACACACAGCGGAGGCAGGTGGGCCCACGCACAGAAAGTCATCCAAATAGTTTATGCAGCCTGACTCCTCCTACAAACACAGGCCGACCTGCGGTCAGCCTTTTTCTTTGTACTCAGAGTCAATACTGTGGATAGTATGGGAAAGGAACAAAGAGCAAACGAGAACATTGACCTGTGGTGTGCCAGGGGTCACGTGGTCAGTATGCCTAAAAGGGGGCAAAAATAACCACAGTAGGATGAAAGCTTACTAACCAAATTGCCGTTCAATCTGCTGAAATTGACAAATGCTTATGACACCTCCAAAGTGGCTCGGGGACGTACCCAGAGAAACAAGACCACCTCCACCTAACCAAATGCTAATGGTCGGGACCCCTGGCGCAAAGTCACGGAAGCCGCTCCTAACCTAAATGAATAGCCAAAGTATGCTTGAAGGTCCAGAACCTGATTTGCCCAAAAAAGGGGACGGTAATGAAGTATGCATAGAGCTGCAGAGAGGGGAGCACTAGGAAGAGGCAACCGGGGACCCCCCTGGGTATATCAGAAGTGGCACTGACGGGCTGGTTTAAAACCAACACCGGGCCCACGCCTTGCCAGGCTCCTGATGACGTGCCGCCTCCCGAATGCTGAGTCTTGCGAGCATGCAGAAGTAACGGACAAGACCGGGGTGCCAACCGATTGACCAAAAGTATGCGTGACCCTGGGCCAGAAGTGCAACTCCCCTGGCCTTAGGAACCATAAAGGTCAGATACAGCGCTGTCTTAAGCATCAAGCTGGTTCATAACAAAAGGAGACCCTGTCGGATACGTCATGAAGAATTTAACAAACGATGGGAAGACTGCCGAGTACAGCCGGAGCAACTCTTCTGGATTCCTGAGGATGCTTGACTACAGTACGCAGATTATGAAGAAAGGCCTGTCGGGGAATGCCAACAACATGAAATGCTGAGTCTCCACCAGATGCGCGCCGATACGAGTTGGAAGGGGCCAAAAAAAAAAAAAAAAAAAAAAAAACAGAAAAGCAAAATAGCAACTGGATGTCGACCATCAGGACTAAGCAACCTAGACCGGAGGCCTGGAAACACCCTAAGCCATGTCACGAGCCTACCTGGTATACAAAACCAAGATCTTGTCGATCAAGGCTGTTGCGTCGGTCCAAGGAAACCTGATCCAACACCAATGCTGGAAACCTGAAGAGAAGGCGTGCCGCCGGCATCTGTGTCCTGGACCTGGGCCTGATGATACCGGCCCAGGCACAGAGAGGGATCCGGAATCCCCTAAGCCCCAGAGCCAGCAGAAGCTGCAATGGCTGACTTACCAATAGTTCCATACTATTGCGCAACTCCTGGCCGGACAGAGCTAGGACATGGAAGGTAACGTGAAAATGACACAGAACTGGGACAGGAACATGAATTGCGAGAGAAACTGCGACCGGAAAGTAACTGCGTGAAAGAACGTGACTGGACAAGAACATGAGTAGCGCGATCAGACTAAGACGTGAGTAGCACACGGACCGAGGCTGCACGAAAACGCAACCTGCATAAGAAACGCCGGTCGCACGAGTACGTAAACCGATGAACAACGAGAGAAACCTGGGAAACGAGAGAAACATGAAACGTGAGTTGGCATAGAAACAAACAGTTGCATGAGAAACGTAAGTTGCATGAGAAACGTAAGTTGCATGAGAAACGTAAGTTGCATGAGAAACGTAAGTTGTACGAAATATGTGAGTAGTGCAAGAAAACAGATGAGGAGACTTGCCACTGAACAAGCCAATTAAAAACGATCATCTCAATCTGTTTAACCCATAGACGTGATGGGAAACCCGCAGTGGAAGAACATGGACAACCCAGCTGTAAAAAATTACCAGAGAACATAATACCCCTGGTACCTAACAAGTGTAAGGATGTGGGTGCAGAAATGACAAGACCAATCAGCGCCGGAATGTGAACCTAATGACCACCCCCCCTACCGTATGCAGTAAGCGAGCCCGAGCAACCTGCCGCGCTAAGACAGGCAATTAAAAACGAACACTCAGGGCTAAGGTACCCACAGGACGTGGTGGGTAGTAGTAAAGGTGTAACGGTGAACGTGCATGTATGACGTATGGACTACAGGCGAGAAGATTGTGGGGCGACAATCAATTAAAAACGAAAACCTCAGCCCGTATGGATCTGTAGACGTGACAGATCCTGGATGTAAGCACTAGCTAACGGAAATGCCGCAAACGAAAGGCAATGACATGAAAAGGCATGTGACATGCACGAGAACACAACATGAGACACACGAGAAACGTAAGAAAACACGAGAAACGTAAGAAAACACGAGAAACGTAAGAAAACACGAGAAAGCATAAGAAAACACGAGAAAACATAAGAAAACATAAGAAAACACGAGAAAGCATAAGAAAACACGAGAAAGCATAAGAAATGCAAGAAAACACGAGAAACGTACGAAAACATGAGAAACGTGAGAAAACATGGAAACATGTGAAACGTAATAACCATGGAAAACATGAGAAATGTAAGAAAACCTGGGAAAACGTGAGAAACGCAAGAAACATGAAACGTCGGAAACATGAGAACCGTAACTTGCCTGAGAATCGTGAAATTGCATAAGAACCGTAAATTGCATGAGCACCGTAAATTGCATGAGCACCAGAAATTGCATGAGCACCAGAAATTGCATGAGCACCAGAAATTGCATGAGCACCCCCAGCATGCGACCGAGTTCAGCTCAAACACCCAAAGTTTGACATGACCCCACATCTGCGATCAGTCCCCGACAAGATGCATCCTTCATGATAGGTCTACTTCAGCTCTTCCCATGGTCTAGTACCCAGCAATTCAAATGAGAAATGTAAAATCGCATGAGAACCTAAAAGACTCAAAACTTACCTGAGAAATGTAAATCGCAGGAGAAACGTAAATCGCAAGAACACAAGTGCATGACCAAACTTACCTGAGAAACATAAAACTGCATGAGAAACGTAAAAAAAACGCCTGAGAAACGTAACATCGCCTGAGAACCGTGAATGACCCAACACTTACCTGAGAAATGTAAATCACAAGAACACTAGTACATGACCAAACCTACCTGAGAAATGTAAAACGCATGGGCAACGTGAAAACGCATGGGCAACGTGAAAACGCATGGGCAACGTGAAAACGCATGGGCAACGCAACATCGCATGGGCAACGCAACATCGCATGGGCAACGTAAAAAAGCATGGGCAACGTAAAAAAGCATGGGCAACGCAACATCGCATGAAAAACGCAACATCGCATGGGAACGTAACATCGCATGGGAACGTAACATCGCATGAAAAACGTAACATCGCATGAAAAACGCAACATCGCATGAGAAACGCAACATCGCATGAGAAACGCAACATCGCATGAGAAACGCAACATCGCATGAAAACGTAACATCGCATGAAAAACGTAACATCGCATGAAAAACGTAACATCGCATGAAAAAAAAAAAAAAAAAAAGTAACATCGCATGAGAAACGTAACATCGCATGAGAAACGCAACATCGCATGAGAAACGCAACATCGCATGAGAAACGCAACATCGCATGAGAAACGCAACATCGCATGAGAAACGTAACATCGCATGAGAAACGTAACATCGCATGAGAAACGCAACATCGCATGAGAAACGCAACATCGCATGAGAAACGTAACATCGCATGAGAAACGTAACATCGCATGAGAAACGCAACATCGCATGAGAAACGTAACATCGCATGAGAAACGTAACATCGCATGAGAAACATTAATGCCAAACTTACCTGAGAAATGAACTACCACCATGCAGCCCCCCCAAGGACCAGGGGAACACCGGCGCGGGAGGGAGAGGCGGCTCCCTCGTGGAGCCAGCACAGCTGTCAGGCGGCCATGCTCCCCCAATCCCCCCCTCTCCCCGGGACCCAGGGAGAAGCGGGCGGGAGGGGAAGCGTCCCCCATGTGGGGACAGCAAGCTGCCAGGCGGCCATGCTCCCACAACTCCTCCCCCCCCCCCGGAACCCGGGGAGAAGCGTCTCCCACGTGGAGACAGCAAACCGACAGGCGGCCATGCTCCTCCCCCCGAACCCCGGGAGACGTGGGCGGGAGGGAGAAGCGACCCCTCCGTGGAGACAGGGCGGCTGTACATTGGGGAGAGAGGGGCCGACAGGTGGCAGCGACACCCCCCCCCCCCCCTCCCCCGGCGGAACCGAAAGCAGGGGACTCCAAGTCCCCTAGCAGCCGCACAACTTGCAACCCCAGGGGTCTCGGAGGGCAGTCCCTGCAGGCGGCACCGGGAGAGAGGGCGGGGGGCGCGGGCGGGCGGCCGGCCACCCCCCCCCCGCCCGGTGTGAGCACCGGGAGAAGCGGGTGGACGATAGATAGGGGAGCTGGAGGGCGGGTGGCCGAACACCCCCCCGCATGAGCCCCCCCCCGTGCCGTCCTAATGACCCTGAAGGGGTGATGAAAAGGTAGGAAACCAGGCGGTCGGTCTCCCCTGTGGTGCCCGACGAGTGCAGCCCCCCCTACAGAGAGCGGAACTGTCACCATGACTGCAGCTAACTGCAGCCCAGCAGGACCCGGAAATGACATCACGAGAGCCTCCGACCATGAGGGGAGGAGGCGAAGGAGGGCAGGCTTTATGCAGCCTGACTCCTCCTACAAACACAGGCCGACCTGCGGTCAGCCTTTTTCTTTAACTGCAAACACCTAAAAACCAACTGCTGCAACAACCATATAACCGGAGGAGAGGAAGCCGACATTCTGTTGACTACCTGTACAACCCCCATATTATCACAGTTTATACATAGTTTTAGGTTCCTAAATTCTTCCCCCCATAGCTCTAAGGCTAAGACCACCGGGAAGAGTTCAAGCAAAACCAAGTTTCCCAGCAGCCCTGCCCTAGCCCATGTCTGAGGCCAAGGTTTCGCACTCCATTTTCCCCGAAAGAATGCACCATAAGTCCACGTCAAAATTGCTCACCGGGCCAGTCATCCACATGGCCCTACCATTATAGCTGGCCAAAAATTCATGCCAGACACGCAAATCCTCCCTATGTTCCTGCCGCAGCCGAATGAAATGTGTAGGAACTTTTACCCCCGCCGTCGCTGCCGACAGCCGTCGGCAAAAGCCCCTCTCCATGGGAATGATCCTGCAAGTGAAATTGAGCTTGCCCAACAGCGACTGCGAAGTCCTCAACTGTACCTTTTTCCACCCTTGAATCTCCCTAATCTCCTTCTGTAAGTCTTCCAATTTGTTTCTGGGCAATCGACATTCCATTGCCCATGAGTCAATGATGATCTCTAAAAAACTTAGCTCCTCTGTTGGCCCCTCAGTTTTGTCTTTTGCCAAGGGGACCCAGAACCCGCCTGCGATGTGCTGCAACGTGCACAGAATAATCGCACACACAGCGGAGGCAGGTGGGCCCACGCCCAGAAAGTCATCCAAATAGTGGATGACTGACTCCAGGCCCGAGACATCCCGTACCACCCATTCCAGAAAAGAGCTGAACGCTTCAAAGAGAGCGCACGATATCAAGCAACCCATGGACAGGCACTTATCCACATAAAACTGATCACGCCAGTGACACCCCAACAGTTTAAAACTATCCGGATGTACAGGCAGCAGCCGAAAGGCTGACTCAATGTCAGCCTTAGCCATAAGTGCCCCCTGCCCATATTTCCTCACCCATCACACAGCCACGTCAAGATGTGTACGACACCGTGCACGCTTCTGGATCAATTAAATCAATGACCGAACCCCCTTTTGGAAAAGGACAGGTGATGTATCAATCTAAATTTGGCAGTCTCCTTCTTGGGGACAACCCCCAGAGGCGAAACCACCAAATCCGGCCAAGGCCTTTGTGCAAAAGGCCCCCCCATGCGCCCCATGGCCACCTCCTTGCCCAACTTCTCGTCAACCACCTCCGGGTGCAACAATGCCGATTTCAAGTTTCTTGCCACTGTCGGTAATGCCGCCAGTGAACAAGGAATCCTGAAACCGTCCTAAAAACCCGAGGCCAGCAAACGCGCAGCCTCCCTGTCTGGATACTTACTTAGAAAAGGAAGCATCCTTTCCACCATCACCGGCGTCGTCCCTCTTGTGACCAGGGTCGCCGGCCTTCTTTCCCCTCTTGAAACATCTGGACAGCATGTGCGTTCCCCCACACCCAGAGCACTCGTGCTTAAACTTGCACATTCCCCCGTATTTAAAGGCTCCTTCGTTGAACTGCCAACACACTCCCCACTTTTTTCCGGCCGACAGTCTTGAGGACGTCGCACTCCCGGCCCCCCCTGAAGAAACTGAGGCGGGGCCCGTGCCGCTGACATAAGCCTCATCCTTGTGATCTCATCGCAATTCCGACTGGACCTCCTTCCGCTGCCTGAATTATCAGAAATATCAGCCTATACTGCCGCTTCTCCTCATCCTCCTTCTTAGAACTATCTGGTTTTACCCTATCAAGATTAAATTTTTCTAACGGAAATCTCCACATACTCACCTTTTGCATATCTTCTCGCGTACCTCCTGTTTCACGTGCGCTCCCAGCGGGCCCCGAAAGCACACGTATACCTTGCACCTCGCCGCATCAGCAATCCTGACCACGTCGGTCCTTGCCGGCAACTCCTTGTCGCCCTTCTCTGCCGCCTTGTCCGCAACCACCCCTTCCCCGTATTGTGCAGCTTCCGGAGTTACAGAGGGGGCCCCTACCCCAGCCCCCCCGGACCCCTTCTCGAAGGTCCCAACCCCCGTTGCCGCCCACGGGGCAACTTGGCTATGTTGTCCATGTCCTTCCCCAAATTTGCCCAGCAGAGCCCTCAGCCCCTCTAACAAATCCTTCATCTGCGCTGCGGGCCCAGCCACGTCAGTGACGTTCCCCGACGTTGACTGGTCTGCAGCAGTCCCTCTTGTACCCGTGCCAGGCACTGTAGGCTCCCCCGTGCCCGCCCGCACAACCCCCAACAAATCTTGTAAAGCAGTAGACAATGAAAGTGTACTGTTAGACTCACCAAGCTGACCGGGAGGTCTCCCCACAGCCGGTCTGCTGCTCTCCCTCCCTGGCACCTGTGACTCCTCATCGTCTGAGATCTCACCCCTCCTCTTGTTTGCGGTACGATGATCCTGCCAGCCCCCCCGGGTGAAGGGACCCCAGAGGCCGTGTCCCCAGCCGGTGAAGCATCTTGCCGGCGCATCGTCTGACTCAGACCGGCGGCGCGAACCGGATCTGCGAGCCTCCCGATAACGTGCTTGCTGGCCCCCCCTTCTGCATCTGCCTGCCGAGTGACTTTCCAGTGGGCCCCGCCCCCTCGCCGTCTGCGACTGTCCCCGTGACGCCTGGCTGCACTTGAGGTCCCTCCGCTTGGCTCCCCGTCAGTCGTGACCATCCCGCCGGCGTTGCTGGGCCCTGTAGATGCCGCCACCCTCGCTGTCATGCTGTGTGTACCAGGTGGGGAAACGGCGCCGGCCTGTGGCCCCGCCCCCCGCGATAGGCCGGCGGCGTTGGGACCGCCCGAGGCCTGTTGTGTCCCGCTGCGCCCGTTTCACCGGAGGGGCCGTTCCGTCCTCCCCTGGGCTCCGGATGACAAAAGGTGGCCGAGGAGAAGGCCCTGGAGAAAGACGCGCAGGAGGCCGGGACCTCCGCGCGCGCTGCTGCCGTTCGCCGCCCCGCGATCCCTCGCCCTCCTCCACCGTCAGTGCCCCCACTTGCCTCTGGAGCCATGCCGACCCCTTCACTGCCGTGGCCCTTCGCAAAGTGTCCAGCATTGCTTCCACGTCCATGTTGTGTGGAGGAGCAGTTGAACAAACTGCAAGACTGCAAGTGACCCTTAGCTCCATCCACCGCCCTTTATATCACTCCTCCCCTTCCTCTGCAAATTAACTTTCATGCCAACCCCTTCCTGCTCTGCTCTCCAGAACTCTCAAGGGCGGAAAATTTGAATACCTGTGGTTCCTAGTGGTGCTTGAATGCTATGTGATGGCCCATGGTGGTGTTTAAAATGCCACTAGTGGCATAATATACATGGTCCTTCATCCTCTTCCAGAATGGCCTGATCATTTTGCCTATATAAAAGGCTCCACATTGACAGAGTATAATATATATGACACCTCTCGTTTTGACATGTGATGTCGCAAGAGATGAGTTTGGCTGTTCGGAAGAGGAAAAGAACGGCCTGTCACAAGTAAATCACAGAAGTCACAAGTGCCACATCTAAACAGGCCAGGTTTCTGGTGGGATCGATCCTCTGTCTTACTGAGCAAGAACCCCAAAAAGTCATCTCAGGTTTTGATCCTATGTGATTGTTCACTACAGGATCCATTAGAAAAATGTGCCAATGTTTTTCCATTATTGAACCTATCATCTGATGTTGATCAGAATAAGTGATTATAAACCTAACTAGATTGAATAGTTTTTTTAGGTTTAGAGAAAAGAATGGTATTCCTAGGTCTAGCCACTGCTTTTTTATATGCTTTCTTGAGACTTGTTTTAATATAGCCTTTCGCCAATAATCGTGCATAGAGGCCATCAGCTTCCTTCTTGAAAATAACATCACTTGAACAATCATATTTTAGACACAAATACTGACCCAAAGGAATGCTTTGGATCAGTGATTGAGGATGTGCACTAGATGCGTGTAAGATTGTATTACCCGCTGTGGGTTTTCGGTATAGTGATTTGTTGATCCTGCCATCCAAGTCAATATTGATAGTGATGTCAAGATAAGCAATAGAAGTCTGGCTGGATTGCATTGTAAATTTTAAGTTGTAGCCAAAAAATCATCCAGAGCTCTCGGTGGTCCCGCCCATAGCATCAAAATGTCATCTATGTAGCGGAACAACCGAAGCACAAACGAAAAAATATCTGCATGTTTCTCAACCGAAAAACAAATCCCGTTCCCACCCCCCCAGGTACAGGTTTGCATATGAAGGCGCACAGCATGTGCCCATAGTGACCCCCTGTACCTGGAGGAAGTGGGACTCGTCAAAAGAAAAAAAAAATCTAGTAAGTGTAGCGCTACCCCCAGTTAAGAGAGCCGCTGGTTTGTTTTGGGTCCCTGAGTACAGCTCCACCAACCCCCGGCAATTTGCTCCACCCGCTCTGGCACAGTTAGTCAAGGGGTATGAATCTATGCACATATAAACATCACTTATACTCTAAGCATAATGGGTATGAACTCACAAGCAGACTGCTGAGATAAGAATAACTGGCTTTACTTTGTCAGTAAGGAAAGGAAATAGTAACATGCATTTAAACATATGACTTACAATACTTTAGCAGGTCCCTGCAATATGCACTTAAACATGTACACATATCTGTATCAACTAGCAATGGGGAAACGGAGCGCCAAGTGTGGCGACCGCATGCTATGCACCCCTGAGGTGCAATAAATCTATCTGCGCCTACCTAATGGACCAGGCCTGATCCCTAGTAATAGAGCTCAGTCCTTGTACTAGTACAGTGTTCTTCACCGGCAATAAATCTGTAGAGGTGGTGCACATGTAGCTTTAAATGGTGTATTTGTAATCCACAGAAAGTAACATTGCTGCTCTGAGGTAAATTGCGCCTTGGCAGTTCAGTAGGCATAAAACGTGTGTATCAATGCAGGATGAGCCTTCCGGCTCTCTCACCAATCCTGGGGTACCGTCCTCCGCTCCGGTCCCTCCAATGGCGGCTCTGGTCTCCTCAGTCACAGCCCCTGCGCTCCGGTCCTCAGCTCCGACCGACCGTCTGTAGGGATGAGTCTCCGCTCCGCTGCTGCTGACTCTGAGGTATGAGAGTCTCACTCCATCTGCTGCAAGGCCCAGGCTTCAGGCCTTCAGCTCCGGTCCGCACAGGTGTCTCCGCTGGCTGCAGTCTCCGCGTCACAAGCTCCGTCAGCAAAGGCAGGCCAGTCCTGTCAGGCCTCAGAAGAGGAAGTGTCCCAAGAGGAAGAGGCGGTCTCCGCTCTTCCTTTTTATAACCTCCCCCAGCAGCCTCTCAGGCGGAAACAAGCAGCCCGGGAGCCTGGGGGATTATGGGGGATGTAGTCTTTTCCAGTAAAAGGGGTACGACCCCGCTACACACTCCCCCCACTTTGAATCTTTGGTCCCCAAAGACAGAGTTCAAATTACAAACTTTTTCGGGAACAACATTTTCACATAATTTGGACAGAGGAGCTTCCCACCAATTGGCATAAGATGGGGAGCTGTCCTGTCTACAGGTCACTTCAGTGTGGGTGACCTGTTTAACTGTGCCAGAGAGTGAGCTGGGGTTGCCCTCCACCAAATGAACAGTGGATGGGCCAGGGCCTTCAACACTTCTCCTTGCTGTGGTAACAGAGTCCTCTGAACTTTCTCCCATCTTGGGGTAAGTTAACTTCTTGGGGGGCTTCACAACTCTGCGAGCTCTCTGTTCTCTTGGGACTTCTTCAGGAACACATTCTGGCAACATCTCTGGTTCTGGAACATCTACTTCTTGTTCTGGGTAGAGACCAGGGATATCTTCCCAGCACTCAGGCACATCACTGAATGGCACAAACTCTGTGGCTTCTGGGTTCAATGTGTTATCTTCCACATCTTCAGTAGGTGGAAGATCTATGGCAGAATTTCCTGGAGTTGAGGAAGGCCATAGCCATTCAAGTTCTCCTCTTTCTTCTTCAGGTTGGGGGTCCTCACCACCCCTAGCTTGGGATGTTTGAGACCTAGTATTAGGCCTGGGGGTATCCAGAATGGAAACAGATTCAGGTACATCTCTTACTGGAGGCATTCTGACTGCTTCAGTGAGTGGGAGCAAGTGATTCCTATGCCAGGTCTTCAAAGGCCCCACTCTTCCTTCTGGCTTCAACTTGTAGACAGGCAATCCTGGTAGCTTTCTACAAATGATATATGGCTCTGACCTCCATCTATCAGCAATCTTGTGTTTTCCAGGGATCCCTAGATTGCGTAACAGTACACGGTCCCCAGGCTGTAGGTCCTGTACTCTAACTTTCAAATCAAAGTTCCTCTTATTTCGGGCCCCCCTCTGGTCAGAGGCCGCTTGAGCTTTCTCATAAGCTATCTTCAGGCTGCGCCTCAGTCTGTCCACATATCCTTTGTGGGAGGCAGCAGAGGCATGGTCTAAAGAAATGCCGAAGGCCAAATCCACTGGCAATCTTGCTTCTCTCCCAAACATAAGTCGGTAAGGGGAGAAACCTGTCACATCACTTGTGGTGCAGTTGTAGGCATGCACCAGAGCTGATATGTGTTGACTCCAATGTTGCTTCTTCTCTGTTTCCAAAGTTCCCAACATGTTCAATAGGGTCCTGTTGAACCTTTCAGGCTGGGCATCACCCTGAGGGTGATAGGGTGTGGTTCTAGTCTTCTCTACTCCCAGAGAATCTAGTAGCTTCCTGATCAGGCGACTCTCAAAGTCCCTTCCTTGGTCTGAATGGATTCTCTGTGGCAGTCCATAGTGAACAAAGTACTTCTCCAGAAGTACCTTGGCTACTGTAGAGGCCTTCTGGTCCTTGGTTGGGAAAGCCTGAGCATAACGAGTGAAATGGTCGGTTACCACCAGAACATTTCCCAATCCACTCAAATCGGGTTCAAGGCAGAGAAAATCAATGCATACCAGATCCATTGGGCCTTGACTCTGTAGGTGGCCCATTGGGGCAGCTTGATGGGGTAAAGTCTTTCTCTGAATGCATCTTGCACAGGAATGGCAATACTCCTCCACTTCGGCCCTCATGCAGGGCCAATAAAACCGGTCTCTGACAAGTTGGAAGGTTCTCTCTGCTCCCAAGTGACCATGCTGGTCATGTAAGGCAATCAGCACAGTCTCTCGATGCTTCTCTGGGAGAAACAACTGCCACTTGTCTTCTGGGCCATCAGAGGGGCCCCTTCGGTAGACTACCCCCTGATGCACCTGTAACTTGTCCAACTCTCTCCTCAGTAGGCGAGCTTCTTTGGAAGGGTGAAGGCGAAGTCCCTCTGGACTCTTGTCTTCCAGGGCTTCCAGGACCAATCTCCCCATGGGGTCTTCCAATTGCTCACACCTTAGCTCCTTCTTGGACAGCTTCGGTAGACACTCTTCTTCTAGTTGAGTTACCCCACAGTAACACTTCGGGACTCCCACTGTGGTAACTCCTACCTCTTCCGCTCTGGATCCTCCTCTGGCTTGGAGTTCAGCCCCCTGACAAAGGGCTCGCACTCCATCTGGTGCCACTTGGGTCCAGTCTTCCCATTCATCGACCATGACATGGGATCTTCGGGACAGGGCATCTGCATCCCTATTTCCAGCCCCTGGTCTGTACTTGAGACTGAAATTGAATCCAGACAACGCCGCCAACCATCTGTGTCCAGTTGCATCCAGCTTGGCGGTGGTGAATAGATAGGTCAAGGGGTTGTTATCTGTCTTTACAGTAAACTCGGCCCCATACAGATAGTCTCTCAGTTTGTCAACAACTGCCCATTTGAGGGCTAAGAACTCCAACTTGTGGGTGGGATAGTTCTTCTCGGAGGGGGTCAGGCTCCGGCTCACATAGGCCACTGGTCGTAGCTGGTCTTCATACTCCTGGTAGAGTACTCCACCTAGGCCCTCATGGCTGGCATCAACATGTAGCTCATAGGGTCTAGTGGGATCAGCGTAGGCCAAAACTGGGGCTGTGGTGAGACTTCTCTTCAAGGTTCTGAAAGCCTCTTCACACCTTGAGTTCCACTGGTCTTGGACCGACTCACTGGACCTCCTAGGCCCCAATCCATCTTCCTCTCCTTCTGTCTTGAGCAGCTCGTTGAGGGGTTTGGCAATGCGGGCAAACCCATCCACAAACCTGCGGTAGTAGGAGCAGAACCCCAAGAAAGACCGAAGTTCTGTAACTGTTGTGGGCCTTGGCCACGAAGTAACTGCCTCCAACTTCTCAGGGTCTGTAGCCACTCCTTTCTCAGACACTATGTGTCCCAGATAGTTCACAGAAGACTGATAGAACCGACACTTCTCTGGAGAAAGTTTAAGTCCCTCTTCACTGAGCCTCTTCAGTACTTTCTCCAATCTGGCTTCATGTTCTTCCAAAGTCTTTCCAAAGACAATGACATCGTCCAGATACACAAGGACTTCTATGAGGTTCATGTCTCCAACAGTCCTTTCCATTAGGCGTTGAAACGTAGCAGGAGCTCCAGATAGGCCCTGGGGCATCCTGTTGAACTCAAAGAATCCTACTGGGGTTATGAAGGCAGTCTTTTCTCTATCCTCTGGATGCATGGGGATTTGATAATACCCACTCTTGAGGTCCATCACACTGAACCACTTAGCTCCAGATAAACTCTGCAAGGCATCCTCTATCCTTGGCGTGGTGTACTGGTCAGGAATGGTCCTCCTGTTGAGAGTTCTGTAGTCAATGCAGAGCCTCAATGACCCATTCTTCTTCCTGACTACCACAATTGGGGAGGCATAGGGGCTTCTGGACTCCCTAATCACTCCCGTCTTCTTCAATTCCGCAAGCTGCTCCCTCAGATCCTCCAGATCTGCTAGCGGGACTCGCCTCACTCTCTCTCTGAATGGCTTGTCCTCTTGCATGCGGATTCGATGGGTGGCACTCCTCGCACACCCCACATCAAACTCATCTTTAGAGAAAATCTTCTCCCATCTGGTCAGCTGGGCCTTGGCTCTCTCTTTCCAAGCTCCAGGTAGGTTTGGGTTTTCCATGGAGAGTTTCTTCCAGACATCTTCTCCTTCACCCGTCCCCTTCACTTCTGACCAGCCAACTGGGACAGCAGGACTCACCTGTCCCAGAAGCATCCTGGCAGGGATCTCCACGGGCCGCTCCGTGGGGTTCCTCACACTGACAGGGACTCTTCCTCTAGCCTTCTTCAGGTCCTTCAATGAGATCACTTCTGGTATCACCTCCAGACCTGAGTGACCCTCCATTGGGTCAGGTTCCAACATTACAAAGGGGCCAGGCTGCTCCCAGGTAAGTTTCACCGTGGCTCTCATGCAGGTCACCTCTCCAGGCTTCAACACTGCTCCTTCTTTTCCAAGCCTCCATACCCTTCCTATCCCCTCACTTGGGGTCTTCTGCTCTAGGACCAACCGCTGGTAGGCTGCCTTCAGCATGGGATGGATCTTGGGGGCTGAAAGATTCTCTTTCTTCACCAGGGGGGTCAGAAGCCTTCTGACTAGGTCCGTGTTCGTCCCTATGATCAGGGAAGTCTTGCTGGTTCCTGGTGGGCGGGGACACACCACTGCTAAGGTGTCAAACACTTCAGACTTCCCAGCTACGGATGGGTCAAACGTCAATCTGATGGGTAAGTATCCATCATAGGGGAAACTCTGAGTTCCCAATCCCCTTATCTCCAACTCTTCTATCTTCTGTATAGGCAGATGACTCAGGTATCTGTCATAGAAGTCCCTGTACAACAGGGTCACTTGTGCTCCAGTGTCCAGAAGGGCCTTCGTGTACACTCCTTCCACTTGGATGGGTACAGTAGGAGATGGACCAACTAGCTTTTCTGGGTAAGGCTGAGTTGATGCTGTCCTCTTCTTTGGACTCTTCTTCTTCTCACTGGATTTGCGCTTGCTCCTTTCTTGAAACTGGTATGCATTAATTTTCTCCCTCTCTGTGGGAGTGTGAACCCGTTGAGGGACATTGTTATCTCTCACTTTGAAGAGTTCACGCTTGGGGGTGCTGTGTCTCTCCGGAGGGGTCTTGCCCCCTTTCTCTGGAGTGCACCTTGGTTGGGGATCCCTGGGCCCCTTTTGAGGGGTTTGGTCTCCTCGCTTTCTCTTCCTGTTGTGCTTCTTGGAGCTCACTGAAGGTGATGGGCACCCGGTTGACTCCTTCACCGGGGCCCTTTGGCGTTTCCCGCCGGCTGGCGGCTTTCTGCCTTCTTCTTCTTGGGACTGGAACATACAGCTGCAATATGACCAATTCCTCCACAATTAAAGCAAATCATCTCACCGTAGTCAGGTGGGGATGCTGGTGCTGGGACAGCTGGAAACAATTCCTTCCTGCCTGTTTCTTTCTTGGGACTGGGCGTCTCTTTCGCCACTAGAGACGTCAGTATCTCCATCATCTGGGACATCTGCAACTTCAGGGCATCTACCTCTGTGTCTCTTTCAGGGGTTAAGGCCGTCCTGACCGTGGCCACTGGAGGTTTTGTAGACCCCATCACTTGCTTCTCCCTTTTCTCTTCCAACATGGCCTCTTCTTCTCTGACCATTCGGATGAGGTCAGGGTAGTCCAGGCTCTTCCCATCCTGCCGGGTACGTAGTACTAGTGCGACAGGGTCCAGGGGTTGGGCTCCCCTCATCACCTGCTGGGCACGGGCTTCATCTACCTTCCCTGGATCTATCCCCTTCTTCAGGATAATCCTATGCAGGATCTTGTCTATGCGTCCCATGTACTCTGACAGCTTCTCCCCTGTCTTCTGGTAACAGTGTTCCAGTTGATAGGTAAGTTCTGTGACTTTTTCTGTCCCACCAAACACACTTTCCAGGATGTCTATGTAGTCCTGGGCAGTGCAATCCTTCTTACTCGTCTTCAGATTGCGTATGGCCTCTAAGGCAGGCCCTTTTAGGCTCTCAACAATCCTTTGCTTCTTTCTGCCTTCTGAGACCTCCCATTCTTCTAAGGCCTGCGTGGCACCATCTAACCACTCTTCAAATCCCTCTTATCCCGAGGGTACAGGCGTCCTCCCTGAAAACATCCGGAGTTTCCTGTATCCCGACATTGGGTAATCCCCGGGGTCTCTTCTGCACTGAGTCACAATCTCCCCTAGGACAGCACACAGTTCTGCACTAAGAGTAGTTTGTGCGGGACTTTCCGCGCCCTTCTGCTCTTCCTCCTTTGGGGATAGCATGGTTTTCATAGGAGAACCGTCTCCCTTGCGCGGCAGCGCATGCAGCAATTGGTAGGCCTGACCATTCGGTGCCTGTATGCTCTGGCTCCTGAACTGCTCTGGAGTCTCTTCCTTCCATTCTATTAAGGCGTATGTGTACCCAGCATCATTTCTCATGTCCATTATCCATGACTTCTGGCATGGGGATAATGACATTATGAGCTGCTTGACTGCCTCTCTCTGCCACATCCCTGGCAGTTCAATGACTGCTGCTGCGGCTGGGTCAGCGGCCCATGTTGCGGACCACCGTCCCACTTCTATTGGGTCCATGCCGGTACCTTCTGGCGGCTTTTCCCGCTGACTCAGGATCCCGGAATACGAGCCCCCACGTGTAGCGCTACCCCCAGTTAAGAGAGCCGCTGGTTTGTTTTGGGTCCCTGAGTACAGCTTCACCAACCCCCGGCAATTTGCTCCACCCGCTCTGGCACAGTTAGTCAAGGGGTATGAATCTATGCACATATAAACATCACTTATACTCTAAGCATAATGGGTATGAACTCACAAGCAGACTGCTGAGATAAGAATAACTGGCTTTACTTTGTCAGTAAGGAAAGGAAATAGTAACATGCATTTAAACATATGACTTACAATACTTTAGCAGGTCCCTGCAATATGCACTTTAACATGTACACATATCTGTATCAACTAGCAATGGGGAAACGGAGCGCCAAGTGTGGCGACCGCATGCTATGCACCCCTGAGGTGCAATAAATCTATCTGCGCCTACCTAATGGACCAGGCCTGATCCCTAGTAATAGAGCTCAGTCCTTGTACTAGTACAGTGTTCTTCACCGGCAATAAATCTGTAGAGGTGGTGCACATGTAGCTTTAAATGGTGTCTTTGTAATCCACAGAAAGTAACATTGCTGCTCTGAGGTAAATTGCGCCTAGGCAGTTCAATAGGCATAAAACGTGTGTATCAATGCAGGATGAGCCTTCCGGCTCTCTCACCAATCCTGGGGTACCGTCCTCCGCTCCGGTCCCTCCAATGGCGGCTCTGGTCTCCTCAGTCACAGCCCCTGCGCTCCGGTCCTCAGCTCCGACCGACCGTCTGTAGGGATGAGTCTCCGCTCCGCTGCTGCTGACTCTGAGGTATGAGAGTCTCACTCCATCTGCTGCAAGGCCCAGGCTTCAGGCCTTCAGCTCCGGTCCGCACAGGTGTCTCCGCTGGCTGCAGTCTCCGCGTCACAAGCTCCGTCAGCAGAGGCAGGCCAGTCCTGTCAGGCCTCAGAAGAGGAAGTGTCCCAAGAGGAAGAGGCGGTCTCCGCTCTTCCTTTTTATAACCTCCCCCAGCAGCCTCTCGGGCGGAAACAAGCAGCCCGGGAGCCTGGGGGATTATGGGGGATGTAGTCTTTTCCAGTAAAAGGGGTACGACCCCGCTACATAAGAATATGAGAAAGTAATTAAAGCGCAAAGCCATTAAGATCTGCTGATCTTGGGCCTCTTTCACTTAGAAAT
Source organism: Lithobates sylvaticus (assembly GCA_028564925.1). Lineage (NCBI taxonomy): Eukaryota > Metazoa > Chordata > Amphibia > Anura > Ranidae > Lithobates > Lithobates sylvaticus. Next base: position 25,078,004 of record CM053029.1, read on the forward strand.
CTAGCAATAACCTGCACCCCGAAGGTATGCGGGATCGATGAATTTAAGGCCATTGCATCGATGGTAACTAAAGTGCAACCAGGAGGTACAGTGAGGTCATCTAGGTTTCTCAAAAGATCTGGGGTATCCATAATATAGGAAGGTAGTGTGATAACATGTGGGCGTAGATATTGATCAACACATCTACTAGCTCTTTCTTTCTACTAAGAAACGCCCTGATGAGGGGGTTAAACACAATTCACAGACTTTGAGATCAAATTCCAATCAGACACCAATTCAAATGCACCTTTTACTTCACGCACTGGCATACATTTAGGGCCTGTAGCGGTACAGGCATTGGATTTATTACAGAACCCATCTGGTTCAAGTTCCACTTCTTCTTCTCGTGTTAGTCATAATATTGACTCGTCCCTCACTTGCTCTTTAGCTAGCACTACACTTCTTATGCCTAGTGCCACTACACCCTTATTGATTCCTACCAAACAAAGCACATTCGATTTCACATCTGGCATCATTGGGGACATCACTATCAAATTTTCCCCCACCCCCCACACGTAGAACTTGACGTTATTAATCTCACTCCTTTTACTTTTCTCAAACAGACTTTGATCTCTTGAGATACGGCCTTAGCTTTTGTCTGACCTTTCAACTAGACAAATATGACACTATCAAAGATGTCTATTTGTTTTGTAGAAAACTTACAAATTTCTTTATGATAATGATCGAATTCGATCCAAACAGGAAAAAAAAACTGTCTGAGAGCATTAAACATTTTACTATGGCTGAATTCCGCGCCTTTAGTGATCTTATTCTCTTATTGGAAGAGAGTGATACTATGGCATCACAGGCTCCCACTGGAGATGCCACTAGTACTACTATACCCATAAGATCAAAATCTTTGGGTAAATTCAAACTTAAGTCCAACAAATTCCCTGACTTAACCACAAATCCCCAGGTGTGGGCCTTTTTGATGGCCACAATTGGGGAATTGAGACAATTGAAAGTGGATCCTATGGCGGTCAATCTATCTCCTGACCAGCTACTATTCCTTTCCAAATTATGTAACCACCCAGATCCAGTCATCAAACAAGCCGATAAGGGTGGGAACATTGTGCTATTTACCAATGATCAATATGTTAGGATGTGCATGGATATCCTGGACAATCGTTCTTGGTATCGCCGGATTACTCCCGGCATTACCAAACGCTTTACCAATGAATTTAAATCCTTAATAGGAGAGGCCTATTATGCTGGCTTTATTGACCAGGACACCCATGCATACCTGTATACCAAGTTTCCACGCACTGCTACATTTTATGCACTGCCAAAGATGCATAAAAATGTGCATGCTCCTCCTGGCCGACCCATTGTTTCTGGCATAGGCTCGTTGACGGAGAATACCAGTAGACTGTAGACTCTCTTTTTTGTAGAACAGCTAATAAGCTCCTGAAGAAGCATTCAATTGCGAAACATGTAGAGCAAGCGTTTTTCTGCACACCATAAGATATTGCAGGATTATTATGATGTTTTAATATATTTTTTCTGCTGTTTTAGAGAGAAAGTAGCAAAAAATGTTTGCATGTATTTATTTTGCTAAATCTTTTAATGAAAATTTCCTTTTGTATTATGTGTTTAATAACTATGTACATTTTTATAATTGGTGCCTACAAAGTCCATTTTTTCTTTATGTGCTTTTTGATTTAAAACTGATATGCAGGACGTGGCACTGCTATACCTTTAAGAATTTAAGACCCCCACAGTACCATCCTGTGATGGAGTCTTGGTAAACTTTTTGATTCATACTAGCTCTTTCTGTTTTGGATCCTATCCCTGAAACTATGGGACATCCTGGTGGACTTTTTACATTTTTATGCGTTTTTGGGAGCGAATAAAAAGTTAGTGTTCTAGGGTGTGGAACTTGTATACCTTCAAAGATCTCCCTGGTGATCAAGCCATCAGCAAGGGCGGACTGTATGGTGTCATTGAATTGCTGGTTAAACTGAGTAATAATAATCTCAGATATGGGTTTATACCAGGATCTATTTTTCAGGATGTCCCAACACATATTCCTGTATTGAAGCTCGTTCATGACAACCACATTACAGCTCTTGTCCGAGGGCTTGATCACCAGGTGAGGATTTTTACTGAGACCCTCAAGTGCAGCTTTATGGACTGGACTCAGATTCGGATTGGTAGATTTGTGAAAATTTGACTCTATTTCCTTTGTAGTTTCATCCAAGAAAGTCAAAATATTAGAATTAATATGCAAGGACGGAAATTGGGTATATATTTTTTTTCTTTACCGCATTGGTTAATGACTTAATATCATTATGATATTGTGTCATCTGGACTCGAAGGCCTATAGTCTCGTCAGATTCAGGAATATCATCAGATATTTCACTAGTCATTTTCCTCTAAGGCCCCATGCACACGAGACGCAGTTAAACGCGCGTTCAGAGGCAGTTGGACACTTTTTTCAACTGCACCTGAACGCATGCAATGTCATCCTATGTGTCCATGTACACAGTCTAGTTTTTTCCCGTTTTTATGCAGTTGCGTTTAACCTTGTTTTTCCAGAAGCAAAAAAATGCGTTCAGACACTTTGCTTTTCCACGTTTCAGACGCAAAATGCAGCTAAACGCGGCTAAACGCAGGCACCTGCGTTTAGCCGCGTTTGCGATTATAAGCCTTTTTAAAGGAACCCAATTTTTTTGACCAGAAAACTCAGAAATATGATGGTAAACCATAAAAAATACTAGAAAAAATTGGTTAAAATGTCGTAATTAGTTTAGATAGTTCATAGAGCGTATATACTCACTAATGTATACATGTTTGTGAAATGCATACATGTTTGTGAAATATCCAACGGACATTCGCTGTGCCATCAACGGATGGGTCCAATATCGCCAAGCTCTGATTCTGGACCTCTCATGCAAATTTGCGCTGACGTTGCTGCTTCATCAAGAGCAACATCAGGAGCATTTCCTGACATATATTCAATATGGGATCCATTTCCAAAAAAAAACACAGAATGAGAGGCAAATGCAAGTGTACAACTGCTCTCTCTGCTGCTGCTGCTCACAAAATGGCAGAAATAGTTAATAATAAATGCTTTCTGAGCTTGGGGAGGGTCTATATGATGTTATCTTTACAAATGCTTATAGACGCAAACGCGTCTAAACGCGTCTAAACGCGACATGAAAACACAGCAAAACGCGCGTTTTTAAACGCAGGTTTCTGCTTTTTAAAACATGCTTTCAGCAGAGTTTGCATCTGCGTCTCGTGTGCATGGGGCCTAATAGAAGAACCAAGTTTTTTAAAGCTTTGAATTCTGCCACCGAGAAATCTTTCCAGATCTCTTGATGTGCGATTTCAGTTTGTTTAGTTTGTCTGTCATCATCGAACATAAATTTGTAGGTGAGTTTCCTAGCGAATAAATAGAGATCTTTGATGATCTCAAACTTATGTGGTAAAGAATTCGGGCAGAAGCTCAAACCTAATAGTAATAGCTCATGTTCAGTTGTGCTTAGAGCATAGGATGACAGGTTGATAACCTCCAATCTATCCTGGTCTACCCTCAGTTCGCCAGAATCTAATGCTGGCGAGTCAGTGAAGGGATTGGAGGGTATCAAGGGAGCCAAATTAGAGTCACTGATTTGAGTTTTGATGCTAGGAAAAAGTCTTTTTGAATTGCTCCTGATGAGACTGTGCTTGCAAGTCTTGAAAGAGCAAATGATTTAGCGCAGTCAACAATCTGCAGTCTGGTCTCTAGTTCAGTCCTAGAAGTCACAAGAGTAGTGGTAGGAGAAGTATTAAGAGAAACACCCAGTGTTTGACTTGGAAACATAAAAACCCCTCTATTTACCAGTCAGGGTGCAGTGGGTCCGTATAGTTATTACCTACTCGCGGATTAGTCGTCCATTACTTTTTTTTGTCAGTGCCAGTCTGATACCCACCACCAGTTTGAGGTCTTTTTCTAGAACCACTGCCTCGTTGTCGCCCACGGTCAGATGTCCTTGAACCCTGCGAAATGTAAGAATTCACAGAAGAATCTGAGTCACTATTTCTTTCTTTAGGTTTCCAAATATTTTTTGGAGATCCTGTGCACTTGCAATTCGTACGTTGGCCATTGTTCTGTGGCCAATCGTAAGCATATTTTCCTGCGAACGCCAGTTTGTTACGTGACAGTTTGTCCTCTTTCTTGAATAATTCCTTAGTGAAATTCTGGATATGTTCCTTTAAATGTAAATCAAAAGTATTAAACTCTGGACTGTTTAATATAGTAGTATTTTCATCATATACTTGTTTAATCTCACAGTCTACCAGTTTCAGTTCCTGCCTATAATACTCTACCATCAATTCCATCTTCAAAAAAAAACCCAATGGCGGGGGCGTGGCGACCGAGCTCCAACACGGACGCTTAATTTACTAGCTCCGCTCGGCCGCCGGAGAGAATGCAGCTGCATCCGCGACCACCGGCACCATCCACGCATCACGAGCCATCCACAGACTCCCCAAGTCCCGCTGCGCCTGCCGAGATGACTCGCCAGCACAAAGAAACACAAGATCCTCAGAAGCTACAGGATTTCTTCAAAGCGCGCGGACCACAACAAAATGGCGCCCGCGCTATTGAGAACAGGACAGAACGACAGGCCGCAAACGCTGTTAACGGCCACCCCAGACCTCCACAAACCCTTCAAGGCATCCTCCCCAACAGCGGATCCTCCTCTGGGACTTCTAGTCCCACCACCAGAAGCCCGGCCAAACAAAAGAGGATCTCCTCACCTGACAGACCACTGCAGGACCCTGAAATGGAGGTAAGCAGGCCTCACAGCACTGAGGAACCAGCAGCACTAATCACACAGGACCCCATAACAGCTTTCCCCACATCTGACAGACCAGTGTCAGATACAGTTCTTAAAGACATGCTACTATCCCTGAGGGCCTCACTGCATGCTGATATGACTGCAGGAATAAACCACTGTCAAAGAGAAGTGCAGGCCTTAGGCACTAGGGTTGATCATATTGAACATCGCATGGGTGATTTTACCTCATCCTTCAACACCATGGTAGATGCCCATAGTAACCATACTGAAGAAATCGCATGGTTAAAAAACAAAATCGCAGATTTGGAAGACCGTTCCAGAAGGAACTATATTAAAAAAAAAATGGGTCTATAGCCTACGGGCCACCGATTATCCTGGTCTGAATGATATGATATGATGAGCTTTAGACCCTTTCTATAAGAATCTGTATTAACCTGTCCGTTCCTGCGAGCCCAACGTATGTCAGTTTTTCACTTTTTCCACATTGAGTTTTTTCCCTCTCCCCTCTCTGTCCCCTTTTTGAAGTAAATATAAATATATATTATTTTTGTAAGTACTAGCTTGCGCCTCACTTATAGTGACTAATATTCATTATATATAGGATCCCAGATATGGATACATGAGATACCACATAATATACAGCAATATATGGTATATGATTACATCATTGAGTTATATGTTTAAATCTATTGTATTTCCCAATCTAAGAGTGAATTAAAATGAGGGATGGTGGCGCTGTTCAATAAGGGTAAAAAAGATATGCTAAAAATTCATATATGCTGTATCATAAAGGAAATACAGGAGTTCAGATTGAAAGAACGAAAAATATTAAATAATAATGAAAAATGTGTATAAAATTGTGTATATATTAAAATGGATGATGATCTCCACCCTCTAGGTGGGTTATTCCAAGGGTGTATGAAGAATAATTTATGTGCAAAAGAGCTGACACATATATGTGAATATATTGATGTAAAGTGAAAATATAGGAATAAAATAAAGTGACTCCGTGACATACAACTAATTAATATGTAAACTAATTAGATCTGTATCAAAATATACCATAAAAAATATATATATATGTATAAAAATATGTAGAGAAGAAAAAACCAAGTGAACCGTGGTTAAATAAAGTGACTCCGTGACATACTATTAATTGATATATAAACTAATTCAGTCTGTATCAAAAACATTCCATAAAAATATAGGTGTAAAAAAATTATTATATATATATATAAAAAATGTAGAGATAAAAGAATCCAAGTGAACCGTGGTGGTAAACAGTATAAGTGCTCAAGTCTAGTTGTGCTCCAACCGATGTGTAATATAAAGTCCTTAAAGCGTGTCCAAATGAGATAAAAACAAGTGTCCAGACAATGATGAAAAAAAATTATATATATATAAAAAATATATATATATAAAAATATAAAAATATAAAAAATGTGAATCAAAATTAATAACGTCTTGTTTAAAACTCAAAGAATTCCTGTAGAAAATGAATCCAGTAGCACATACGGATAGCCGGTGTATTTATTCAGTGCTCCCCTCCTTCCATAGAGTGACCCCTATTAAGCAAACACTCACCAGAGTGCCTAACCCCTGCAGGGGTAATAGGCATGTAACAATCCTCAGCAGGTAGTATGGAAATCCTCCTCTGTAAGGTAAATGATGGAAGAAATCCTCTCCAGTGGATGTATTCAGCTTGTTCCAATACTGGGGCTGTGGGATGCACCTCCGTGCAGACCGTATGTGAAAGAAAGGAATGAAACTAATAGCGTAACTCTGTTAACTACGTTGGATATTTATTAATAAAAGAATGCTGATGCTGGCCGCAACGGCTATTACAAAATCCAAGACATAAAATAAGGCTTTAAAAAACAGAGCGCTCAGCGCTGGACTATGCGATGGTACACCGCAAAGCCCTGTTAGCCGGCGTGCGTTCCAACAGTAGGCTGGGACGAAACCGGAAACCGCAAATCGGAAGTGACGTGACGTGTATTTCCCAATCTAAGCTTTAATTATAAATATGTAAAAAAAAAATTCTCTTTATGTGTCTATTTTTCTAAGTGTTCAGGTATGTTTTTATTTGGCTACCATGTGCTCTCTCTTCATAACGATTGTAGGGTCTGGATGCTTTTTAGTCTTGATGTGAAACTAGTTGCTTCTTTTCCTTTGTTTAATTATATATGTGCGGGCAGTGTGGTGTTTATGGTTTCTTTGTGAGCGAACAAGTCTGCGGATATCTATTCGCCTATGGGGCGCGTGCGCCAACCATTCATCTGGCTACTGCGATATTCGCAGCAATCATGGCCCCTACGGGCTTTATGTGGCGCAGGGATGTGTCTGCGTTGTATTGTGCTGCCATGCACAGAGGGCGCCTTGTCTGTTATAGGCATCTCATGTCCAGTGGCGGTGCGTGCATAGAGGGCGCAGGAGCGCTGCCCCCTCTCTCCTGCACCGCTCTATCACCAATATATAGATTCATGCATTGCATGAATCTATCTATTGTCACCGCTGCCGCCCCCTATTCAGGTGTCCGGCCCCTTGTCGGGCGCCGGGCATCTGAATTACAGTGGGGGGGGGGGGGTGTTTCTGGAAGCGCCCTGTTAGAGTTGTAAGCTCTAATAGGGGACCTTATTAGAGCGGTGTGCTCTAATAGGCTTCCATAAGTGTAAACAGCGGGCGCACTGCTGTGCGTTCGCCGATTACACAGTATTGTGTTAGAGAAGCGAATACATCGCTTCCCTAACACAGACCCGCCTCTCAGCCAATCAGGTTGCCGGGTCTGTTACCTGTCACCTAATTGGCTGAAGTCACAGGCGCTGTGATTGGACGCTAGGCGTCCAATCATAGCAGAAGACAGGAGGAGCGCGGGAGAAGACATCGGACGATGAGGAGACACCGCTCGCCGCCGGACGCCGTCACCAGCTGCACACCGAGACAAGGTAAGTGCAGAGGGCAGGCAGGGGGCACAGTGGCAGCACTTGAGGGGCACAGTGGCAGCACTTGAGGGGCACAGTGGCAGCACTTGGGGCACAGTGGCAGCATTTGATGGGCACAGTGGCAGCGTTTGATGGGCACAGTGGCAGCGTTTGATAGGCACAGTGGCAGCATTTAATGGGCACAGTGGCAGCGTTTGATGGCACAGTGAGGCTGTTTGTTTGCGCCCCCCCAAAAATTTTGAGCACCAGCCGCCACTACTCATGTCTGTGCGCACGCATACATTAGATCCACAATTCCCATAATACAGCTTTGATAGTATGATGCGCCGATGTGTGCGTGTCTGATGGCTTAGCAAATTCCTTTGGTGGTTCTGGCGCGCACGCGCATTTGAAATGTATTTTTTTTGTTTTGTTTTTGGATTTAGCCTACAATCCCCATAATTCACTCTGCTTACTATGATCACTGATTAGTGTGCATCATATTATACAGGTGTGCTCCTACTATAAATTACCCACACTTGCAGCCCCAAGGTGTGCAGCCCCAGGGGTATGCCTGCATCTTCTCTACAAAAATGTAAGTACTTTTATTTGGACACTATACCTACTTTATTTGGGCAGTTGACATGGTGGTTATTCATTTTGTCTCTCTCACCATTGCAGACTTTTACCTCTAGCTTTTTTATATGCTGTTTGGCCATACTATGTGTCACTAGCATCTACTAAGCCCCAATGTGGATGGGATTATGTCCTCTATTGGCTGTCCCCATTGATGGTAATATTCTGACTTTTTTCCTGCCCCTGCTATAAGCAACTAGAAATTTTTGTTTGGTAGGTACTCTGTCTATACAACCAATCTGTGTTATTATGTACATATAATACACTGAAGTTAGATGGCGGTTATTATTGGTCTCTTTATTTTTCTTTTATGTTTGTACTCATCAGAATGTACCACTTGCTGTCCACTCTATCACAGCGTGGTCGACTGCTCCATATATTTGGATTGGCCTGGTTGCTATGGCATTTGTACTTGAGGCGCAGCCGATTTCAAGGTATTTTCACATCTTGTTTTTTTCCATCTTTTTTGATTATGCTTGCCTCTCTGCTTTCTGGATAGTTGAGCACATGATTTTTAAATGTGACATACAATGCAAAGTCTATGTATATATGCGTTGTTTTGAATTTTAACTCTGATATATCCCATTTCAGATAGTCAGATTTATTGTTGTTCTCTCTTGCTACGTCTTTGAATCTTTTTCCGTGTCCTGAGGAAGCCTTTACGGTGAAATGCGTAGATGCGACGCACAAGAGCTCAATGTACAAATTATATAATTTCATATGATTTTTATATTGTTTTGAACACTGTTATGATATTGTATTTCTCAATAAAATATATTTTTTTTCTACTTTCCTATTTGCTTCTATGCCTTAAAAGTCTGACCTGTTGATATCTATTTGGTATCTTCTTTGTTTTCCCTTGATATATTACGGATGTGGCACTGTGGGTGCTCCCTCCTTCCTATTTCTCTTATTGCGTACTCCTGCCCCCCCCCTCAGCGGACAGCAGCCCCAGGGATCCAGGAAGGGTGACCATAGATGGAAGCAGCGCAGCACAGGGAGGGGGAGCACAGCACATGGCTCCGCTCGCCCCCCACTCATCGCAGAGGCCAGGAACAGGTGGCCAGGGTTGCAGGAGGAGGTCAGAGCAACCAGTCGGCCCAGCAAGGGAGAGCTGTGACGCGGTATGCAGATCAGGCAGTAGGGGTGGCCTGCAGTCCCACGTGACCGGAGGGAGGACAGAAGGAGTGCCGTGCTGGTGGGAGCGAGGTCGGAAGGTGAACAATGGATGCCTAGACCAGGAGTAGGAATGGGAGTCCATCATAGCGGGCAGCGAGCAGGTCTGGCGTGACAAGAAGGTGAGAAGGACGGTAACAACACAGACCCCGGCAACCAGAGCAGGCCCCTCTGGGGTGCAGACACCATTGGTCGGCCGGAGGAGACAGATCGGAGGGAGAACTATCCAGGTCCGAAAGGGATGAGGACCTGGGACATCCATCAATGGTGGATTACGGAGTGGCGGCTGGTGGGCCCTGTCCTGGGCAGCCCGGTGAGCGTATCTCGTTTCTTATTTTTCTTCTTTATTAAAATATTTGTTTGATCAGGGTAGAAAGTGGGGGTTCCCAGGGGGGGTAGTTCATCAGGGGCAAGGGTTAGGACCTACGCAGAACAGCATAGAGACACAGGACACATTGTGGGTAGGGCGGGCCTGCAGGAGCTATTGTCGGGTTTGAGGGAATTGGTACAGCGGTTTGAGCTGAGCACAATGGACAGTCCGTCACAGACAGGGGTAGGCACCGCCACAAGGTAGGGATCGGGCGGCGATGCCCCCCCATTGTTAGCGGTTGCTTACAGGATTGCTCGCCTGTTATGGCAGTGGGAACAGAGTCGGCGGTAGTTGATTCTCCCTCTGTACCAGCCATCATTTCGGCTCCAGACAGCCAGAGAAAAGTGGGGCAAAGAAGATGCAGGTGCAGGTGTTAAGGAGGCTTCCTTTCCTCTGTAGTTCCTCCCAAATGGACGGCGGCTCAGTTGCGGGTATCGGGTTTCTCGGGCGGTTTGCAAAATGCCATGCTCATTGGCGACCCTCCCACCCATAGTGAAGAATTTCAGTGCAGCCCAGCTGCATCTGGCAGCGGTTTCACACAAACTGGTGTAAAGAGGTAAGCCGGGGCGAATATCTGCCCCACCCCCACCTGGCTAAGATGGTTCCTCTCCATTGGGAGTAGTTCCCCAAAAAAAACAAAACAAGCGCAGAGGGATTCCCCATTTTTTCCTTTCAAAAGCGAAGGTCAGTCAAGGATTCGATTATGCCGTAGGAGTGCATGGTGACATGTGCTTCTTTTGATGCTGCGATATAATGGGTTCGTCGTAAGGGGCGGTGGGCACTGTTGGCGGAGGCAGATATTGAATCAGCTTTCCGGTTTTGCCGGTTCACCCAGACAATTCCGTCTGCTGGGCTGTATAGGGAATGGGGGGGGGGGGCATACTATGTGAATCGTTTCCTACTGAAGGGGACTCTCCATCTTATGGCCTTTCTTCAAAACTTTCAGCTCTTTTGGGGGAAGCGGTAGTTCGGGACGTCACTGGGATCAACTAGGTCATTCGCTATCTGGAGGACTTCTTAGGCGTGGGCCCAGCGGGTTCCAAAACTTGCGCCCTCCGCTCGGAGACGTTGCGACACATAGTGGAACGTTCGGGGTCCTGGTAGCTTCGGGAAAAACAGAGGGCCCCATGTCAATCATTGTCGTTCCTGGGAGTTGAAGTGGATTTGATTGGTAGGGAATACAGATTGCCGACGGATAAGCTGAAAAATTCTTGGGACAGAAGTACAGGGACCGTTGTAAGGCGCCAGTTACAGCTGCGTCAGTTATGATCGTTGTTGGGGAAGCAAGATTTGTTTGCCGAATAATTTATCCTGGGCAGGGTTTTTGTCGCCGGCTGCTGGGAGCAACCGCGGGAGTCAAGGCCCCGAAGCACTTCGGAGGCTCAACATGGAACACATAAAGGACTGGTGGGTGTAACGGGACTTCCTGAGTCATTCAATGGGTGCGATTCATTACGGCGGATCCCAGCACCAATTGCAATGTGGTCCACATATGCTGCAAGCTCCACGAGCTATGGGCCCCTTTTTCGGAAAACAGGCAGCGCTGCTGGTTGGCCCCCAGCATGGGGTTAGGCTGGGTTATTGATGTACCTAGTCCTCCTGGAACGTTTTTTCTGATGGTAGTAACTAGGGCATTCGGGAGGAATCCTTCTGTAATTGGAAGGTGCGTTTCAATTGTGACATCCTTGGGTTTGTCCAGGTGGTCAATCACCTGTCGGTGCCACCCATTCGGGCGGTCAGGTTACTGCGACATTTGTTACAGTGCTGTTGGCAATGGAATGCTTTCATTTACGCTGCGCATTTAACAGGGGTGGAGAATACCTTGACTGACGCTTTGTCTCGTTTTTTCTGGGGACAGGAGGGGGCCACCTGCCCTGACGGGAGGTGGAACAGTGCCTTGGGATGTAACACAGTGGATTCCCTGCCTCATGAGTGCAGCTACTTGGTATGCCTACTCCAAGGCGGGGATGAAGGGGTAGCATGCTTGCACAGTTCTCTATGGTATGGATAAGGGAGTAGAGAGAGGCATCTTGGCAGCTGCCATCGATCGGAAGTCGGCAGGTTTGATTTTCTTCTTTTTAAGGAATTACAAGAGCAATGGTAATATACTAAGGATTTCTGGGTGTATAAAGCAGTACTGGGGTACAGCAGGGCGCATGGGAAGAGGGATGGGCGGCGCCCAGTTTCCTTTGACATGCTACGCCTCTTATTTTCACACCTGAGTAACGTTTGCAGCTCAGAGGATGAATGTGATCTATTCCGCTTGGCCTTTGCACTGGCTTTCTTTGGGGATTTACAGAGAAGCGAGTTAGTCTGCTCTTCAAACGGTCTCAAGGGGGGCTGCTGGTGGGGTATGTGGATTATTTACAGGATTCAGTCTGTATGTGGGTAAGATGGTCAAAAAACTGATCGGTCCGGGAAGGGCATGCGATTTTGGAGTGTCCCAGATGGCCGAGTCACGCATTTGTCCGGTAAGAACGGCAGAAATCTTTCGGGGTCATGCGTCCTGGGGTCACAGGCTTGCTTCTGATACATAGCGAAGGATCGTCCTTGTCAAAGTTACATTTCATAGCTGGATTTCAAAAAATGTTTGACAGCGGCCTGCTACGGTTCAAGAAGTTACGCCCCCCCCTTTCTATTGCATAGGGGCGGCCACAGAGGTTTCCTGGGTTGGCCTCAGTTAGGAAACAGTTAAGCGCATGGGCAGTGTGGACTCGGACAGAGTTGAGTGTGGTATTCGCCCACATTTTACAAAATCAGGTCGCACAAAGGTTTTCAGGCTTTTATTTTGTGTTTAGTGTTAAGGGAGCTTTCTGTTTTGGGTGGTCATTTTCTTGTTAAGAAGTTGGCCATTTTGGGATCTTGGGTCTCTCGTACCTTTCCTGGGGGGCCAGATGAGATGCGGTTTGACCTAACGGTAGGCAGTTTGCAAGCCCCAGACAATCAGCTGGGAAAAATGGATTGGGGTATTGGGCATGTGTTGGAACAGGGTGCGTTCGAAAGTGCATAGGTTCTCTCGTTGGGACAGGTCACCAGATGTCTGGTTCAGCATTTGGGGGGTAAAAACACGGGAGACAGGTATATGCAGGATCTCATACGGGACTAATAAGGTGAATTTTACGCCTACAGGCGGCTTTACCCGGTATGGTCATGGTTTGGTCGGATATGGTGGGAAGGACGTCTTTAAGGTGGGGCTTGATCAGCTAAAAAGGTTGAGAGGGCCCGGGTAAAGTAAACAATGAAGTGAACGGGTTTGTGAGCAGGAACGGGGGTGTGGTCATACGTCATAAGGAGTCAGAGGTGGATACATGGAGGTATTGTAGGTGTGACGGAGTGCACCTTAATGGAACAAATCTTTGAGCTCTAGGTTTGCAGGAAGGCGTACAGTGAGCATTGAGGGTGTGGAGGCGCACGCAAGGGTTTACTCCTTTCGTGCTGTGGCAGGGATTGGGTCTTTGGAGGAGGAGAAGATGGATGTTATATGTATATAACATGGTTGGTACCCATCTGTTGGATGGGGTTAACATGGTTGGTACCCATCTGTGGATGGGGTTAACATGGTTGGTACCCATCTGTTGGATGGGGTTATCAGGTACCTTCCGGTTAACGAGGGGTTAACCAGGAAGGGGTAAACGGTAGGTCACTGCGAAGGTTGAGTACCGTCTGAGTTCGGGGGCTTGCGACTGGAGGCCTAAAGTTTAAAAGAAGTTTGTCGCAGTGACCAGTGGTGGGTGTTACCCTTGAAGACACCAAAAAGTACATAAAAAGTTGGTTAAGAGTTATTTAAATATTATTTATTTAATTTATGGAAATTATTAATAGGCCGTCAAGGCCATTTACTCCATAATATTGTCAAGTCATTTGTGGGGGGATTTGGAGGGATTAGATTCTATGTCTAACGAGTGACGTAAGTGACTGACTGAGTTAGGTCCTTCACATGTCATGGAAAAAAAAAGAAAAATTTCCTCCATCCACATAAGTGAAGGATGACGTAATCCTCCCCACTGAGACATTGTATTCTGACAACGGGACTATCTGCTGTAAGAATACACTGATGGGCAGTGGCAGCTGATTGAGAAAATGTTTCCAACATTACACATGACCCCTACGCTCCATGCATTATTTACTCCTGACCCCGGCACTCTGTTACTTTCTCCTTACCCCTGTCCTCTGTGAATTACTTACACCTGACCGCTACACTTTGTGTGATACAAACTCCTTACCACAGCACACTTTTTTTTTCTCCTTACCCCCAACCTTGGCACTCTGTGTGTTATTTACTTCTGACCCCTGTATTCTATGCACCACAATTTGCCAGGACATGCTACACCCACCACATCATTCTTCTGCTCATGGTGCCCAAGGCATTTTGTCTGCCTCTTCTTCCCAAATTCTGTGACGGATTGTTTCAGGGCATGGTAAAAACATATGCATCATTTTGTGAGTGTGGTTAAAGTGGGGGGGGGGGGGGGTAGTAGGGTGTCCCTGAATTTTATTTTCTGGTAACCTCAGTGTAGAATGATTGGGAATGGTCTCTCCTTCTGGCGAGGACAATATTATTCATCATTCTACACATACACACAGCCTGAGGGGGTTTATGCTTGTTCTTCTCTCTGTATACAAAGAGTAAGTTGGACACACACAGCACCATGTTGTGCAAGAAGTGACTGAAGACTGAGCAGGCTCTGATAGAGGAGGTATAAGAAATCCCCCTCCCCACACTTCAGAACAGCCCGCAGCTATGAGCAAAGTGATCAGCGCAGGGCTGGCATGAATAAAGTCAACATGCCCTTTTTGTGTATGGCCGTTTAAGGATTTCCTGTGGGGTGGAGCTGGGCAACAGGAAGGGGAGGGACAGTCCTCCCCAGAGTCATTCTGAGATTAGGAAAGTTCTGAGAGGAAGCATGGAAGAGCTCCTCTCCAACATCCGGGCGGCGGCGGCGGCAGCAAAACGGCCCTGACTGGATGAGGGCTCAGGTAGAGAGAGCCCTCGGGCAGAAGGAGGGTCGGGGGGGGGGGCGGCGCAGGGGTCCCGGGCCAGGCAGATCCGACCGCCGGAGCGGTACTCCCCTGAGGGACGCAGGGCCTCTGTTAGGCCGGGGGACAGCATGGGCACCAGAGCCGCCGAACCGCCTGCCAAGCGGTCGGCGAGGGGGGCAGCGGCGAACACCCACAGGGCAGATGGGGGGCACAGTACTGCGGGGGGGCCCGGCCACAGCGTTAATCCGGCTTCAGGCTCCAGGCCTCATGTGCATATCACAGGCCGCATGGCGCAACCGGCGGCAGGGGGGGGCGGCCATCTTGTGTGTGGCAAACGCCGGATTGGCGACCGGGGGGCCAGCAAGGGGGAGGGGAGCAGCCACAAGTGGGGTCCCGGTATACAGGGCAAGGGCACGGCCCCGGACCGGTCGGCCGCCACGGCCAGCAGTCCACGGGCAGTGGGCATGAGGAGGAGCACCAGGAGCCAGGGGGGGGGCACAGCATGCTGGATTGGGGTTGACGGGGGATCGGGCAGAGGAGCAAGGGGGCGTTCCGCCCAGTGAAGCCAGAAGGATGGCGCAGCAGGGTGGCGTTCCGCCTAGCCTGCAGTCGGCAGCCGGGGGGGCCAGTTCTAGTCGGCACGGCAGCAACCTGACGGGCATGCGGGGTGAAGGCGGTCCGCCTACGCGAGCACGGTCCAGGGGGAGGAGCAGCGCAAGCAACAGCCGGGGAGCACGGTCGGCAGGGGCTGGGGGCGTACGGCCCAGGCCTGAAAAGCCGCTTCAGGGGCACAGAGGCGCGCCGCCTAACCCCGCAGAAGTGGGACCTGCACCTGGAACACGTGCGCAGAGCCCCAGAAAATGCGCCAGGAAGTCGGCAGAAGGGCGGAAGAGGAGCATGAGGGAGCGGAGCTTGGGGGGGGGCGGTCCGGGGCCTCCGGGGGTGAATCCCCTGGGGGGCAGGCTGCGGAGCTGTCGGAGTCGATGGAAGAGGAGCCGGAGTTGTCGGAAGGCGAATTGTCCAGGTCGGAGGACGAGGTACCGGAGGGACGGTCGGCGGCGGTGGATGTGGCACCTACGGCTGGTGGGAGCGTTTCCAGGCAGCCTGGTAAGTCATCTTCATGGGGGGGGGAATGTGTTTTCTGTTTGGGAACCACGCGTTGGGGGGGGGCATTATGGTGCCGGGGCAGAGCAGGGGTCACTTTACACGGGCAGCGGGGTTCACGAGCCCTCCTCAGCGGGAGACGATTTCAGGATTCTCCTGGCAGGGCTCAGGGATCTCGTGGGCAGGTTCGACCTCCCTCCGACGGCTCCACCGGGGCCGGCGCGAGCTTGGGTCCCGCCCGGGGGGAGGTAATCGGGGGGGGATCGGGGGGAACAGCGGTAGAAGGGGTAGGGGCGTGCGAGCAGGTTGGGGAAACGGCGGTGGCGATTCCGCCCGCGTTGGCCCCGGGGGGGAACGAGGCAGGGTCGGGGAGCGCGGTGCTGGCGAGTCCGCCCACGGCTCCGGTGACGGGGGAGGGTGAAAAAGGGGGAGACAAACCTAAAAAACAAGACATCGTACGTTTGGCGGACTCCGCACGCTGCGAAGTCTACGTGTGTTTCGAGGGGCCCCTGGGGGCCCACTTAAAGCAGGAGGTGAGGGAGAAAATCTGGAAAGGGGAATATGTGGAGATATTTTCACTGCTTCCCCTGGAGAAGTTCAATTTGGATAGGGTTAAACCCGATGATAGTAAGGAGGACGAAGAGAAGAGGAGATATAGGTTGATTCCTAGGACCTTCCAGAATTGGCTTCAGGCGTTTGCAATCCTGGCAAGCGTGATAGGGGAGAAGGAGCCTGAGCACTGCTCGGCCCTGTTCTGTTACCTGGATGCCATTGGGGAAGCTCATCGGACATATGGGGGGTTGTCATGGCTGCGCTATGACGAACAATTTCGCCAGAGAAGGGCAGTCAGGCCGGCCCTTCGCTGGGACCACAAGGACATCAGTTTGTGGATGCGCTTGATGTCATCGGCGAAGCCGGCGGGGCAGTTTTTTCAGGGGGGGGCCGGTGGTTCTGGGACTTCAGGTCAATCGGCCGCAAAAAAGAAGGGAGTCTGCTGGCAGTATAACGAGGGCACCTGCAAATTTGGCACAGGATGTAAGTATAAGCACGAGTGCTCCGGATGTGGGGGATCACACCCCAGCTCGCGGTGCTTTAAACAGGGGAAGGGTAAGGCCAGCGAGTCTAGCAACAAAGGGGAAGACACCGGTGAGAGTGGAAAGAATGCTGCCTTTTCTAGGTAGGTATTCGGATAAGGTGGTAGCACAATTGTTAACAGCAGGGTTTGGGGAGGGCTTTGTGATTCCTGCGGTATTGGGCTCGGTGCCACCTGGAGCGGATAATTTGAGGTCGGCTCTCAATCACCGAGCTGTAGTAACGGAGAGATTGCAAAAAGAAGTAGCCCTGGGCAGAATGGCGGGTCCCTTCCCTGACATTCCCATTCCCGAGCTAGTGGTTTCTCCTTTGGGAGTGGTCCCCAAGAAGGAACCAAATAAGTTCAGGCTCATTCACCACCTGTCTTACCCGAAAGGGGGGTCAGTGAATGATGCCATTGATCCCCAGGTTTGCGCGGTTCACTACACATCATTTGATGCGGCGGTGGTTTGGGTACGCAAGTGTGGTAGGGGGGCACTGATGGCAAAGACAGACATCGAGGCGGCTTTTCGTTTGTTACCTGTTCATCCCGATAGTTTTTACCTATTGGGCTGCAGGTGGCAGGAAGAGTACTATGTGGATAAGTGTTTACCTATGGGTTGCTCGGTGTCCTGCGCATTCTTCGAATGTTTTAGCTCATTTGTGGAATGGGTGGTGAGGGACGTGTCTGGCTTAAACTCAGTGATCCACTATCTGGACGATTTCTTGTGTGTCGGCCCTCCCGCATCCAATGTTTGTGCGGTATTGCTGTCAACAATAGAAAGGGTGGCTAAGGACTTCGGCATTCCCCTTGCACCTGACAAGACGGAAGGGCCCAAAACTGAGATTAGCTTTTTGGGGATAGTGCTTGACTCGGTAGCCATGGAATGCAGGCTGCCAGAATCAAAGTTAGTAGCATTGAAGGCGGAAGTGCGGGAATTGGTGGGGCAGCGGAAAGTTCAGCTTAGAGCTCTACAATCAGTGTTGGGGAAGCTGAACTTTGCGTGCAGAATCATCCCGATGGGTCGCATTTTCAGCAGGAGGTTGACAGCCAGCACCGGGGGGGTTGAGTCGCCCAGGCACTACGTGACACTTTCGAGGGAACATAAGAGTGATCTGCGGATGTGGCACGTATTCCTGGACAACTTCAATGGCAGAGCGCTGTGGATGACGGGGCCGGTCAGTAACTTCGACCTTGAGTTGTTCACGGACGCCGCGGGGTCAGCAGGTTATGGGGCATTTTTCAAGGGGCGTTGGAGCGCGGGCCCTTGGCCAGAGAGCTGGAAACAAGCAGGATTGATCAGGAACATGTTACTGCTCGAGTTGTTCCCAGTGGTACTGGCGGTCGAGCTGTGGGGTGAATTTTTTCGGGATCGGAAAGTTCGCTTCCACATTGATAACCTGGGGGTGGTGCACGTCATCAACAAGGTGTCAGCGGCATCACCGCCGGTGATACGTTTGCTGAGACATTTGGTGCTGCGGTGCATGCAGTTGAACCTTTTCATTCATGCAGTGCACCTGCCGGGAGTGGACAACGTGGTCGCTGACGCTCTCTCTCGGTTTCAGTGGGAAAAGTTTCGAGAGCTGGAACCGGAGGCGGAGCGTCAGGGAGCACCGTGTCTGTCAGAGATGTGGAAGATTGCCCTGGAAGACTGACGGGATGGATCCAGCGGTCAGTGAGCGAGGTGACATGGAGAGCATACAGGAGAGTATGGGATGAATGGGCTGCTTTCCAGGGTCAGGCAGCAGGGGGAAAGGGTGAACTGAGGCTGCTGTTCGTTTATTTTATCGCCAGGCACATGGAGAATGGTATTTCCGTGTCGAGGCTGGGGAAAGTTATAGCGGCTATGGCTTTCTGGTGCAAGCTGGGTGGAGGGTGCGATTGGACAAAGGAGTTCTGGGCACGGCAGGCAGTGAAGGGTTATAAGAAAGGGAAGTCGCAACGGGACGAGCGACGGCCGGTAACGTTCGAACTATTGGGCAGAGTGGTGGACACTCTGCGAGTGGTTTGCTCGTCTGGTTACGAGGCGGGGCTTTTCCGCACGGCCTTCGTGCTGGCCTTCTTTGGGGCTTTCCGGATAGGGGAGCTGGTTAGTTCCTCAAAGAACAGGAAGGATGGATTGGCAGTGGGGGATGTGCGGTGCTTGGGGGACAGGTTGGTGATGCACCTTAGGAAATCAAAGACGGATCAGCAGGGCCGAGGCAAGGATGTGGTGGTTTTCGCCATTCCGGACGCCAAACTCTGCCCCGTCTTGGTCACGAGGGTGTTTTTGCAAAGTAGGCCAGAGGGGGACGGCCCTCTCTTGGTACACAACAATGGAGAGGCGCTGTCGCGCTTTCAATTTATAGGAGTCTTCAAGAAATGCTTGCGGGAGTTGAATATGGGGGATCTAAGATTTTCCTCACATTCATTTAGGATTGGGGCGGCAACAGAAGCGGTAAGGTGGGGTTTGACGGAGGAGGCTGTGAAGCAGATCGGGAGGTGGGAATCCAGGCGCTTCAGGTCATACGTCAGGACGGATTTAGTGGAATAAAGGGGTTTTTTTTTTTGTATATAGACGGTGTAGTGCCGACATGGTTTCGTGTGGTACATTACTGTGAGTTTTACAGGTTTTCGTTGTTTTTTCTTCCAGATTCATCACCAAGTCTCGTATGGATTATGGGACATTCATACGTTTGCTGGGGACCCAGAAGGGGTGATGACAGACCGGACGGTAGACAGCTGGGTTTTTCAAGGAGGGAAGCGTACATAAAGTGGTTGGGTTTCCCGGGTATGCTCTGGAGCCGCCTTATCCCGGAAGCGCTCAAGTTTGCGAGATGGGATAGGCCTCCTGAAGTTTTAGTTATTCACGTTGGGGGCAACGACTTGGGGCTTAGGACCAAACTAGACGTCACGAGGGATATAAAATATGATTTTTGCCGACTTCAGGCGGCTTTTCCCAACACAGTCCTGGTTTGGTCAGACATGATCGCCAGGACTTCATGGCGTTTTGCCAGGTCAGCGGACCTAATTAACAAAGCTCGGAAGAAGGTTAATCAAGAGGTCAGTAGATTTTTTATTAAACACGGGGGGTTGGCCATCAGGCACAGGGAGTTGGAGGTAGACACTTGGCGTTATCTGAGGGCTGATGGCGTTCATCTGAACCCAGTTGGCACAGATATGTGGGCCATCGGTATTCAGGATGGTATTGAGCGAGCACTTAGGGTGTGGAGGTGCGCTCAAGGTTAAGGTTTTAACCTTGTTTGCGGTGGCGGATGTTGGCTGACGTAGGCATAGAGAAGAAACCCCCTCCCCACAGAAAACTTGATGCGGGACCCATTGGAGATATGGGCCCGTTTGGTATATTCCTTATAAGTGATGTAGGGAATATGGTGGATGACTGCACTGCGGGAATAGTTTTGTCTCTGAGCTAGTATGTCAGCTTGAGGCCTATTTACAGTTGAGATGACCGCAGTGCACGAGTTTGTTGTTTATGGTAATTTGGGTGGGGGGGGGGGGGGGGGGTAATGCCCTGCTATAGGCCTACGTCACGTGTTCTTGATTTTGTTTATTGGATTGTTTATTTGTTTATAAAAAGTTATTTATAAAGTTATTTATATATTTTATTATTTAATAAAGGGCCTGCTACGGCCATTTTACACTCCAGCACGGTGTGGTCTCCATTACTGGGTAAGGTAAAGGGGTGGGAGTGTATAGCTGGGCAGCCCAGAAAGGTAGCTATGTGGTACTTGGTCATGTTTTCCTCTTCTTTCTGCATCAGGACATCATTGCAAGAAAAGTTGAGATTAACTCTTTATTTTTTATTATAAAGGATTTTTATGACGCCAACAGTTTGTGCATCACTTTACAAAGTTAGAGCAAACAGTACAGTTGCAATGCAATTCAATACAGGAGAAATCAGTGGGCCCTGCTCATTAGAGCTTACAATCTAAAAGGGAGGGTCAAGCGATACAAAAGGTAAAAACTGTGGGGGATGAGCTGATGAAGAAAATAAAAATACAGTTATGTGGGGGCAGAAAAGGCTTCTCTGAAGAGAAAAGGAATTTCAGGAATCACCTAAAAGTGGACAGAGTAGGAGATAGTTGGACATATTGGGGTAGAGAGTTCCATAGGATGGGAGAGGCTCAGGAGAAGTCCTGGAGGCAAGCATGGAAGGTGGTGACAAGAGCTAGAGAGCATAAATCTTGGCAGGAACAAATAGAATGATTTGGTTGGCATTTTGAGACTAGCTTAGTTATGTAGCTGGGGACATATTTGTGGATGGCTTTGTAAGTTATTGTTCGATTTTTTTTTTTTAATTTTTATTTGGTGAGTGGCAGCCAATGGAGGAATTGGCAGAGAGGGGTAGCAGACACTGAGCCATTTATAAGGTGGATAAGTCTGGCAGCAGCATTCATGGTGGACTGAAGGGGGGATAGCATATGTAAAGGTAAGCCAATGAGGAGGGAGTTGCAGTAGTCCAGGCGAGAGATGACCAGGAAGAGGAATGGGAGCTTTGTGGTGTCATTGGTTAGGAAGGGATGTAGTTTAGAGATGTTGTGGGGGTTGAGGCGGAAAGCTTTGGGAAGTGATTGGATGTGGGGCTGAAAGGAGAGTCCAGAGTCCAGGATAATACCTAGTACCCTGGCATGTGGGGATGGCTTGATGGTTGTGCCATTGATCTTGACAGAGAAGTCAGGGAAAGGAAAATTGTGGGTGAGGAAATATTATTATGAGCTCTGTTTTGGACCGTTTGAGCTTGACGTGATGTGACATTCGGGCTGATATGTCTGTTAGCAAATTAGTGTTGCGTGAGGAGACCGATGGCGTGAGCCGAGGGGTAGAGAGATAGATTTGGGTGTCATCAGCATAGAAATGGTATTGGAAGCCATGGGAGGCTATCAGCTGACCCAGAGAGGAGGTAGATTGAGAATAGGAGAGGTTCAAGACCAGTACCTTGGGGGACTCAAACAGAGAAAAGGAGAGGAGGAAGTAGAATTGGAATTGACACTGAAGGTACAGTGGGATATGTAGGATGAGAGCCAGTAAAGAGCACACCAAAGTTTTTTTTTTTTTTTTTTTGAGGAGGGGGTGGTCAACCATATCAAAGGCAGCCAAAAGTTCCAGAAGTAGGAGTACAGAATAGTGTCCATTGACTTTAGCTGTTAGCAAGTCGTTTGTGAGGTTTAGTAGAGCTGTTTCTGTGGAGTGTTGAGGAGGAAATCCAGACTGAAGAGGATCAAGAAGGTTGTTTTTAATGAGGTGGTCACTCAGTTGGTTGTAGACCAGGTATTCAAGTAGTTTGGAGGAAAAGAGGAGCAAAGAGATGGGGTGTAGGTTGTTAAGATTTGCGGGGTCCATGGAAGGCTTTTTAAGTATGGGGGTGACTAGTCCATGTTCTAGAGTGTTGGGGAAGATGCCAGAAGAGAGGGAGAGATTGAAGATGTGGGTTAGAGTGTAGGATAGAGCCAGAGGGTGACCGTAGCATTGGAGAGGGAACTGGGTGCAGGGGACAGGTGGTTAGGTGGGTTTTGGAAATAAGTTTAGCAACCTCATGAATAGTAGCAGGGTTGAATAAGGGAAGTGTTGATTGAACCTGTGGACATGGGGTGTTAAGTGAGGGGATATCTGTAGAGTGGGGATTTCATTACAATTTGAATCAATCTTATTTTTGAAGTGATTGGTGATCTCCTGTTCAGTGAGTGGGTTAGTGGGTGGAGGACAAAAAAGAGTTGAAAATAGAGAAAAGTTGACAGTGACTGGGTGAGAAGGTGTTAATGAGAGTGATAAAATAGGTCTGCTTGGCAATGTGGAGGTAAGAATTGTATTCTTGGAGAACAGATTTGTATTGGTTAAAGTCTTTGTGAGATTTAGTCTTATGCCACAGACGCTCAAGAGCACAGCTACGTATTTTGAGACCTCTGGTGTCATCTGTTTACCAAGGTTGTAGGGATCAGGGCCTGATTCTGTGTAGTGAGGGGAGCGAGTTCATCCAGTGCAGAGGACAGGGATCTATTGTAGACAGAAGTGGCTAGATTGGTGCAGGACAGGGGTGAGCTTTTGTCATAGAGGTGGTCAGTAGCAGAGTAGAGGAGAGAAGGGTGGAGGTGGTTAAGGTTTTAGATGTTAGGCGGTTGGAAGGAGAGGAGGTGGAAGACAAGGAGAGAGAGAGAAACTAATAAGGTGGTGATCGGAGAGAGGATTGTTGGAGAGCTCAAACGGCTGTACCAATTCCCTCAAACCCGACAATAGCTCCTGCAGGCTCGCCCTACCCACAATGTGTCCTGTGTCTCTATGCTGTTCTGCGTGGGGCCTAACCCTTGCCCCTGATGAACTACCCCCCCTGGGAACCCCCACTTTCTACCCTGATCAAACAAATATTTTAATAAAGAAGAAAAATAAGAAAAGAGATACGCTCACCGGGCTGCCCAGGACAGGGCCCACCAGCCGCCACTCCGTAATCCACCATTGATGGATGTCCCAGGTACTCGTCCCTTTCCGACCTGGACAGTTCTCCCTCCGATCTGTCTCCTCCGGCCGACCAATGGTGTCTGCACCCCAGAGGGGCCTGCTCTGGTTGCCGGGGTCTGTGTTGTTACCGTCCTTCTCACCTTCTTGTCACGCCAAATACTGACCAGATAACGCACAGCACCTTAAGAAACAGCTCCACTTTCAACCCTCCACTAAAAGACAACAGACATATAGAAGTCTTCAAAAGAATTGTCCTGGAAGAATTGAAAAACCTCAAGATCAAGAAACAAGAAGAACCGAAACATATAAAGAATGGGATTCGAAAACTAAGCAAACGGAAAGATATTGTAATCCGCCCTGCGGACAAAGGAGGAGGTATTGTCATTCTCTCAAAAGAACAATACCACACTTGCATGAACAATATGCTCAGTGATGAAGAAACATACAAGCTCCTCCCCAGTAACCCAGTCTTCAAATGTAGGAAGGCATTAGAACAAACAGTTCATCTAGGCCTGAAAAAGAATATCCTTAATAAAAAAGAAGCGAAATACCTAATCCCAGAATCCTGTCGAACACCCATCATTTACTGTCTCCTTAAAATACATAAAAACAACACAAATCCACCACCGAGACCCATAGTGAATGGCATCGATTCACTCACCGCGAGAATGGGCCAATACATTGATCATTTCCTACAGCCCGCTGTACAGAAAACTGAGGCATATCTAAGAGACACAAAACAGATGCTGCAAATTTTAGAAGAGGTCCCCAAAGGTAACCAACCCTGGTGGATGACAACTGCAGATGTTGCCTCACTGTACACCATTATTATGCATCATCAAGCATGCGAGGCTGCCAAATGGGGACTCAGAAAATTCTCCACATTACCATGTAGTCAAAGGAAATACTTAATAAAATGTCTTGACTTCTGTCTGAAAAACAGTTTCTTCTGGTACAATCGCAACTACTACTTCCAGAAAACAGGAGTTGCCATGGGGGCGAAATTCGCACCTAGTGTAGCTGGTCTCTTCATGGCTAGATGGGAAGAAGAACGAGTCTTCTCCAAACTTCCGGAAGGCCTGCACACATACAGAAGATACATAGATGACATCGTGATACTATGGCAAGGAAATAAGGAAACACTCCTGGCTTTTTTGGAAGACCTAAATAAGAATGACAGAAATATACAACTCACGTGGGAAATTAGCAAAGAAAAGATAACTTTCCTAGACCTAGAGATCACACAAGAAGACAACACACTATCATCCAAAACACATTTTAAAGATGTAGATAGAAATAGCTATTTGCCATTGGAAAGTTGCCACCATAGAAACTGGCTTTGCAACATACCCAAAGGTCAACTGATGCGATTAAAAAGAAACTGCACCCACAAAGAAACCTTTAAAGCTCAAGCAACCAAGATGGGACAGAGATTTATAGAAAAAGGATATAACAAAGAATTTATCCAGAATAGAATCACGGAAGTAACAAATATGGACCGGAAAACGCTAATTAACGATAAACCCAAACAAACCACCACAGATACAGTACCAATAATCCTTGACTACAATATACAACACAAACAGATGGAAATGATCATTAAAAAGAACTGGAACATACTGCTTGCAGATAAACAGCTGCAAGAAATCCTTCCAAAAATCCCAAAATTCATTTATAAAAGAGCACCAACCCTTCGAGACAGGATAGTTAGGAACATTCCAGATCCACCGAACAAAGGAGGCCTATCATTTTTTACTGGTAAAGGGTTCTTTCCTTGCAAACGTTGCTACGCCTGCACAAGAACGAAACACCCTAACACAAAAAAGAAGGACTTCACCGCAACAAGCACAGGCAACAGTTACGAAATTAAAGACTTCATCTGTTGCAACACCGAGGGAGCTGTTTACGTATTGGAGTGCGACTGCGGGCTGCAATACGTAGGCCGCACTAAAAGACTCCTACGAATTAGAATAAAGGAACATGTGAAAAATATTCAGAGAGGCTATGATAAGCATAGTGTGTCCAGGCACTTTGCCACACATCATAATAAAGACCCATCACACATGAGATTCTGGGGAATAGAAGCCTACAAGAGACACTGGCGGGGTGGACATAAAGTTAGAACCATCAGCCAGTTAGAATCTAAATGGATACACACGCTAGAGTCCTTCGTACCCCAAGGATTAAATATCGATTTCGACTTAAATTGCTTCATAAGCAATTTTTAGGCCCAATCAGATCCAGTCACCCCCACACTCTCTCTTAGACACCCTCCTCTGACACAACTGCTCTTTGCTCACCTATCCGGTTCGGAATCTTCACCACTGCTTCTTATCTTTTTTAGACACAGATATGTCTTATTACATTTTATGTATGTACATTTATATACACATGCATGCCATACTATGAGCAAACTACGTCGCTTCCGGTATGCAAATTTTAAACCAAGACAATTCTAACCAGGATCTTTACCAAGAATTTTACTCAATAAAATGCCACAATTTTACTACATAGAGAGAATTATATCTCCTTTATATATTTTTTTACAAATTTTATTACCCCAAGATGTTGTATTATATCTATTGTTTTTATACCCCATTATGCTCATTTTTATATATATATATTTTTTTATATACATATATATTCTTATGTCCTCGTTTATCCTTTTATTAAAATAAGGCTATATAGCCAGATTTAACTATGGTATATTATGTATGCCGTTAATCTGCAGCTAGCCTCCACTGTATAATATACTTCTCCCTAGCAAAACAACCGAACTACTTTCGGTGACCAGAGAATACTCTTGGCCGTAGAACGGATGTTTACATTACAGACTTCCATTAAAATGGCCGCCGGGCCGTTTCCAGCGACCAGACACAAAAAAAAAAAAATGGCCGCCGAGACACTTCCGGCGGAAATGACCACAACAAAATGGCCACCGGCAATACCAATTAACAGCAAATAAAAGGACACTTCTGGCATCTAGTAACCACCTCTGAAGAAGTCACGTGACAGTGACGAATACGCGTAAAGGGACACTAGATACCGGAAGCGAGGTACAAGCTCGATGCTCGTTTATCCCATGCAATTTTGAGCAACATAAATGTGAGTTTACTGTATTTTACTTGTATTGAATAAAACCTTTTAAAAACGTACTACACTATCGAGACCCTTCCTCTCCTTATCCATTTTTGCGAGACACATACACCTGAACTAGAGCGTACACCCCAGTAAAAGAGACGCCCAAACACCTGGATTTAAAGGGAGCCGCCCGCCATAGGACACAGAACCCCCATTGAGAACCAGCTAACACATATACACGCTGTTACCTTACAGCGGTAAGGTAAGGGTACATCCATTACTATATTCCACGGAAGATCAGGAACCACCTGCAGCTACTGGTCACAATAACCACCAGCACCGATACCGTTATACCCCACCAGGATTTGTCACCAGCGCCATAGCAAACCACACTTTGCCCACACTAGGAAAGGGCTCACCCCCACGGACTGTTCTTGCACTTTTGCATTACTTATTTATTGATTGTATTCAATTTTTTTGGCTATGCTTACCTTTTACACATCCTTATCCACCTAGTTGGTTTTATGCACCGATGCAATTTTTA
Organism: Lithobates sylvaticus; assembly: GCA_028564925.1. NCBI lineage: Eukaryota > Metazoa > Chordata > Amphibia > Anura > Ranidae > Lithobates > Lithobates sylvaticus. The sequence continues at coordinate 25,105,164 of CM053029.1, forward strand.
TTGCGACTATTTTATGTGTCATATTTTTTAACCACTTGTACTTGACCGCAGCACTTTATGCACGCCCATCACAGATTCACCTTGTTTCCCCGGAGACAGTTGAATAAAAAAAAAACATTGCTGGCAATAAAAAAGTGAAAGAAAACTGCGTGGGGCCCCCAATCTATACATCCCTCCCCAGCTTACCTCACCTCCCACTCACAGCGCATCCCTCCCCAGCTTACCTCACCTCCCACTCACAGCGCATCCCTCCCTAGCTTACCTCACCCCCCACTCACAGCGCATCCCTCCCCAGCTTACCTCACCTCCCACTCCCAGCGCATCCCTCCCCAGCTTACCTCACCTCCCACTCACAGCGCATCCCTCCCCAGCTTACCTCACCTCCCACTCACAGCGCATCCCTCCCCAGCTTACCTCACCTCCCACTCACAGCGCATCCCTCCCCAGCTTACCTCACCTCCACTCACAACACATCCCTCCCCAGCTTACCTCACCACCCACTCACAGCACATCCCTCCCCAGCTTGCCTCACCTCCCACTCACAGCGCATCCCTCCCCAGCTTACCTCGTCCCCTGCTCACAGCACATCCCACCCCGGCTTACCTCATCCCCCACTCACAGCACATGCCTCCCCAGCTTACCTCATCCCCCACTCACAGCACATGCCTCCCCAGCTTACCTCATCCCCTGCTCACAGCACATCCCTCCCCAGCTTGCCTCACCTCCCACTCACAGCGCATCCCTCCCCTGCTCACAGCACATCCCACCCCGGCTTACCTCATCCCCCGCTCACAGCACATCCCTCCCCAGCTTACCTCGTCCCCCGCTCACAGCACATCCCTCCCCAGCTTACCTCGTCCCCCACTCACAGCACATCCCTCCCCAGCTTACCTCACCCCCCACTCACAGCACATCCCTACCCCAGCTACCCCATCCCCACCCAGAGCACATCCCTCCTAACCCTACATCACTCCCAATGTACAGCACATCCCTCCCTTGCCTATCTCACCCCACGCACAGCACATCATTCCAAACCTCCACCTTACCCCCAATCACAGCACATCCCTACCCATACCATCTTATCCCCACTCACAGCACATTCCTCCCCAGCTTACCTCACCCCCCACTCACAGCACATCCCTCCCAGCTTACCTCACCCCCCACTCACAGCACATCCCTCCCCAGCTTACCTCACCTCCCTCTCACAGCACAGCCCTCCCCAGCTTACCTCATCCCCCACTCACAGCATATCCCTCCCCAGCTTACCTCATCCCCTACTCACAGCACATCCCTCCCCAGCTTACCTCATCCCCCCACTCACAGCACATCCCTCCCCAGCTTACCTCATCCCCTACTCACAGCACATCCCTCTCCAGCTTACCTCATCCCCCCACTCACAGCACATCCCTCCCCAGCTTACCTCACCTTCCACTCACAGCACATCCCTCCCCAGCTTACCTCATCCCCCCACTCACAGCACATCCCTCCCCAGCTTACCTCATCCCCTACTCACAGCACATCCCTCCCCAGCTTACCTCATCCCCCCACTCACAGCACATCCCTACCCCAGCTACCCCATCCCCACCCAGAGCACATCCCTCCTAAGCCTTAGCCTACATCACTCCCAATGTACAGCACATCCCTCTCCAGCTTACTCGCCCCCCACTAGCAGCATCCCCATCCAGCCTAACTCACTCTCCAATCCCAGCACATCCCTCCCCAGCTTACCTCCTCCCCTGCTCAAAGCACATCCCTCCCCCAGCTTGCCTCACCCCCCGCACACAGCACATCCCTCCCCAGCTTACCTCATCCCCCACTCACAGCACATCCCTACCCTAGCTACCCTATCCCCACCCATAGCACATCCCTCTTAAGCCTACATCACTCCCAACTTACAGCACATCCCTACCCTAGCTACCCCATCCCCACCCATAGCACATCCCTCTTAAGCCTACATCACTCCCAACTTACAGAACATCCCTTTCCAGCTTATTCACTGCCACTAGAAACATCCCCACCCAGCCTAACTCGCTCTCCAATCCCAGCGCATCCCTCTCCAGCTTACCTCATCCCCCGCTCAAAGCACATCCCTCCCCGGTTTACCTCACCCCCCACTCACAGCACATCATTCCAAACCCCTGCCTTACCCCCAATCACAGCACATCCCGACCTATACCATCTTATCCCCACTCACAACAAATCCCTCCCCAATGTACCTCACCCCCACTTACAGCACACCCTTTTACCGCACCCCATTCAAAGCACATTCCTCCATACCTCCCAACTTTTTGACATGGGAATGAGGGATACTTATTAGCAAAAGTATGTAGGCATAGGAATATGTGATTTACTAAAGCGCTGATAATAATTAAAATTCTGAAAAAAATAATTTATTAAAAAAGATATCCAAATGATAAAGATGCAACCAATAAAAAGTGCTCTCACACTTTTGAAATAAAGTAAACAATTGGTGCACTCTTATCAACCTTAATTAATTAATAAAAAATCCAGTTAGCCTTGAACAATAGATACAATGCACTTCCTTAGAATGCACTTCAATAAAAATCATGTGCAAATAAATAAATAAACAAATACTGTGCAAACAAGCAAATGAATACTGTGCAAAAAAAGCAAATAATGTTGCGCCAACGCAAACAAATATGTGCGCAACAACAATGCAATGTGTAATGTTGTGAGATACTACCAGTAATATACTAATGCTGCGATCCTGCCAATCAGTAATACTGATTAGAAACCCTCTAAACTGTAAAAGAAAACGATCTTTACACCAGAGCACATACACATACCAATCAATTGGCAAACCAATCAATCAATTAGTGAAAAATCAACTGGTGGGATGTAATGAATGGAAATGGGACAATGGCAAAAAAGATAGGACTCTGGCAAGAAAATCCTTGTAATTTGTCCTATTACTTTTATGGAAATTGCATATATCGGTATAAATTCCTCCTTATAAAGTTCCTCCTTTATATACAGCTTCTTTTTCTTCTAGCAGTAAGTGCTCTTTGCCGGTTGTCATCACTCTCCAAATGAAACAAAACACAAACAAAAGAACATTGCGCAACACTGTGTGTATCAAGCTGTTTGATGTTTTAAATTTAAGCCGATTCACTCACATGTACCCAGCTTTAAACCTAGCGAGTGCTGAAACAGTCAGGCTTGTGGGCTGTTCGCCCTGCTCCTCCTCACGGCAGCTATTGGCTACTGGCAATTGAACTTCCTTTTTCTAGTCCCGTTGTAAGTTTTTACATCACTGCGTTCTAGAAGGTCGGACTTTGGTATGATCGTGTGTAGGAAAGACCATTTCAGCGGAACTCCATTGGAAAGACCATCAGAGTTTATTCCGACGGAAAGACCGGTCGTGTGTACGCGGCATTAAACATAACTGTGGGAGAGAGGGTTGGGGCCAGGACACCCTTAAGTAGATGCAATGTTAATTGACAGCCATGCAGGGAAAGGCATTCAGCTAGGCACCACGTCTGCATGAGTAGGACCGCTGTCTCCTATGGCAACAATCTTGTAACATTTTTAACAAAGGTTGCAATGAACTCCTTCACTTCTTCTACAATCTCCTATCCTATAGAACTTCACTCAGCTGAGCTCCCAGTCTTTCTCTAGACTTCCTGATCCACTTTCCACTGGATCTCCTGAGCTCTTCCAATCTTTTCACTCAGTATCTCCCTCAAGCAGCACCCTGCTTGGTCCCTAGCTTGGCACTCACAGATACTTCTCAAGCGTCACTCCGCTGGCTTGCTTGGTCCCTGGCTTGGCACACAATAATTCTCTGCAAGCGTCACCTCCACTGGCTGGGTCCCTGTCTTGGCACCTGCTGAAGTTTCCCACTTCTTTATCGTCCCCGGCTGGTGAGAAGACTACTCACTGTACTTGCTTCAGCTACTCAGTGGTCCCCGGTAATAAGGTGGATGGTCCCTTAGTGGCGACAGCTTCCCCTCTCCCTCCGACTACAGCTGGTTCTCCGGCCAGCAAAACCGTTACTTCTACTTCTGCAAGCCGCAGTCCCAACCCTACGCTGCTCTCCTGCTTCTGGATAGGCCCTCAGACAGACTAACAGCCAGATGTCCCCGGGATGAGCCTTAGGCTTCTGGCCTAGCAGCCCGGGACAGCACAACACACGTTCACCCAGACAGCCATCCAGGTGGCACAGAACCCCGATCACCTGACTCCACCCAAAAAAATAGGTTCTCCTAGCATCCCAGCAGGCCAAGGGACCCAGGAAAATTCCTGCCTATTGGCAGAGACACCCCATTCATTCCTAATCTGTCCTTGCAATGCCCTTGTCTTATATAATGCCACCAAATACCTGGCCATCTAGTAACAGAAGAGAGAAGTGCAGCAATTCCAGAATTAGGGCAAGAATCAATTGACCCCCTAACAATTGGCCAAGGCAACTGTGACAGATCCTGTACTCAAGGTGTCCGCCGTAAATGCTTCATAAGTCCTGGAACATGAATCCAATGGATCTGGTTATAGGAATCCCCAAGAGCTAGACAACACCAGTCTTGGAGTACATCAGGAATCAACTTTTATTTGACATGTCACACAAATATATACAGCCGGATGACTAGTACCGAACATAATTAGCATGAGCTAATTATCTAATCATTGACCCAGACTAGTTGACTGAGAGAAGACTTTTCAGGGTAAGACTTTAAGGCTCCTAGCTCATTTGAATGACTATTCAATAGACATTACCATATACATTAACACAGGGCTAATTAGCACAACAACATTGTGTGGAATACTCTTACAAGCCAGACTAGACTCATTTACACAACAGACAGGTGGCTTGAGTTCATGACAGCTTGTGTCCCATTCAGTCTATTGCTAATATGCCAAATACATATACAAAGTGTGTCTTGTCTTGGGGGGCTAGCATGGACCTGAATCCAAGTAACACCAGCTCAGGGGTCCCCAGGCATGCAGCTCAAAGAGCACCCTTCCCCCAAATGCCAGGGCCCATAATCGCAAGGCAATAGGCTCGCATTCAGTCCCCTCCAACAGCCTCTGTCCCGGCTAGGTCTGTCACAGCAACTATTACCATATTTCTTGGCGTATAACACGCACCCCAAGTTTAGGAGGGCATTTTAAGGAAAAAAAGTTTTAGGAGGGAAGTTTAAGGGAAAAAAAACTTGCATTTAAATGCCCATCAATGCAGCTTTATCAGTGTGCATCTGTAGCCTTGTCCATCATTGCAGAATGATCAGTGTAATTTGCAGCTTGCCCAGCGTCATTTGCAGCTTGCCCAGCGCCGTTTTCAGCCTTGCCCATGTTTAAATTTCCCGCCGCCGAGACAGGCCGAGCGCCGACAAAAAAGACAGAGCCGACTGCTCGGCTCCGCTCGCAGTCCCGCCTCCCTGCTGTTTTTAGAGCGAGCGCTGCTGAAAAAGACCGAGCCGACTGTACTGTGTACTCGGCTCAGCTCGCAGTCCCGCCCAGTCTGGGCGGGACATGCGAGCGGAGCCGAGCCGAGTACACAGTACAGTTGGCTCCATCTTAGCCGGCTCGCTCAGCGCTCGCTCCAGAAACAGCAGGGAGGCGGGACTGCGAGCGGAGCCGAGCAGTCGGCTCTGTCTTTTTCGGCGGCGCTCGCTATTTTTCGGCGGCGCTCGCTATTTTTCGGCACCGCTCGCTCTTTTAGGCTCACAGACAGTGGGGATTGGCGTATAACACGCACCCACGACTTTCCCCCGATGGAAACAGTCCGATGGGAGTTTTTCATTGGATTTTCCGACCGCGTTTATGCCCATTGGTCTTTTTCTGTCGGCATTTCCGACGACTTTAGATTGAGAGCCTGTTCTTAATTTTTCCGACAAAAAGCCGTCTGCACACATGGTCACTCTGATATGATCAACTCATCAGCGGTATTATCGTTACCAGAGGAATCAAGTAAAATTGGGAGCCTATGGAAGTGATGCAGCCTTCAGTGGTGGAGTGGTGAGAGCCTCCGGGCTACCATTTGAATTACCCGCTTTGTACCCTGTTCATTTTCCTCTCTACAAGCAGTGATTACATGATTATGTGATGTGACTCTGTGCATTGTGTATACTGCAGTAGTATTTATCATGACCGGGATAACATGCATGAATTCCACATTGCTCCTGTGAATATATCAGGTTGATTAATTATATGCCATCTTAATAAATCCTTGGTGATAATTACGGCATTTCAGCTTGAATACCAGTATCTGTCAGGCTCGGATCACGGCTCATTTTGTTTTTGGAAAAAAAAATTTGAAACATGGATATTAGGAATTGCAACAAGTCCGTGATGGACATTTAGCTCAACAACCTTACCTACAATCAGTCCTCGATACTGTGTCTGTCTTTTTAGATCAATGTTTTCATATTATTTATATAGCAGCACCAATTAGTAATTTCAGCTGGGTGTATGTGGGGATGTGTTGGTCCGGCGCCTATTGTGACAACGTTGTCATGTATTTTATTGCTGGGTATAATGGGGATGCACCTTCTATTTTGTACTATCAACTCATTTTTGGAATCTTATGTACTTTTTTGATACAAAAAAAAAGTTTATTATTATCTTTTGGATATACTGTGGTTGATTCTCAAAGGGCTTTTCTGGGGCATTTCTTTGCTGTAAGTTTCGTTAATTTACACCTCCCTACCCCACCTACCTCACTCCCCACTCAGCACATCTCCACCCTTCCTAACACAAACTTTACTCCCAGCATGTCCCTACCCACCTACCTCACTCCCACTGACAGTGAATCCTTCCCCCAGTGTAACTCACCCTAGAGTCACAGCAAATCACTCCCCAGGACACCATCTCTACTCACATCATATCCCTCCCCTGCCTACCACATCTCCACTCACATCACATCCCTCCCCCGCCTACCACATCTCTACTCACATCCCTCCCCCGCCTACCACATCTCTACTCACATGACATCCCTCCCCTGTCTACCTCATCTCCACTCACATCACATCCCTCCCCTGCCTACCTCATCTCCACTCACATCACATCACATCCCTCCCCTGCCTACCTCATCTCCACTCGCATCACATCCCTCCCCCGCCTACCTCATCTCCACTCACATCACATCCCTCCCCCGCCTACCACATCTCTACTCACATCCCTCCCCCGCCTACCACATCTCTACTCACATGACATCCCTCCCCTGTCTACCTCATCTCCACTCACATCACATCCCTCCCCTGCCTACCTCATCTCCACTCACATCACATCACATCCCTCCCCTGCCTACCTCATCTCCACTCGCATCACATCCCTCCCCTGCCTACCTCATCTCCACTCACATCACATCACATACCTCCCCTGCCTACCTCATCTCCACTCGCATCACATCCCTCCCCCGCCTACCTCATCTCCACTCACATCACATCCCTCCCCCGCCTACCACATCTCCACTCACATCACATCCCTCCCCCGCCTACCACATCTCCACTCACATCACATCCCTCCCCCGCCTACCACATCTCCACTCACATCCCTTCCCCGCCTACCACATCTCTACTCACATGACATCCCTCCCCTGTCTACCTCATATCCACTCACATCACATCCCTCCCCTGCCTACCTCATCTCCACTCACATCACATCACATCCCTCCCCTGCCTACCTCATCTCCACTCGCATCACATCCCTCCCCCGCCTACCTCATCTCCACTCACAGCACATCCCTCCCCTGCCTACCACATCTCCACTTACATCACATCCCTCCCCCGCCTAACACATCTCCACTCACAGCACATCCCTCCCCTGCCTACCTCATCTCCACTCACATCACATCTTTCCCCTGCCCCACTCACAGCACATCTCTCCCTCACCTACCTCATCCCCACTCACAGCACATCCCTCCTAATCTTATGTCAACTCCAACTCACAGCACATCCCTCCCTCACCTACCTCATCCCCACTCACAGCACATCACACCCTCACCTACCTCATCCCCACTCACAGCACATCTCACCCTTACCTACCTCATCCCCACTCACAGCACATCCCTCCCTCACCTACCTCATCCCCACTCACAGCACATCCCTCCCTCACCTACCTCATCCCCACTCACAGCACATCTCCCCCTTACCTACCTCATCCCCACTCACAGCACATCCATCCCTCACCTACCTCATCCCCACTCACAGCACATCCCTCCCTCACCTACCTCATCCCCACTCACAGCACATCTCCCCCTTACCTACCTCATCCCCACTCACAGCACATCCCTCCCTCACCTACCTCATCACCACTCACAGCACATCTCCCCCTCACCTACCTCATCCCCACTCACAGCACATCTCCCCCTTACCTACCTCATCCCCACTCACATCACATCCCTCCCTCACCTACCTCATCCCCACTCACAGCACATCTCCCCCTTACCTACCTCATCCCCACTCACAGCACATCCCTCCCTCACCTACCTCATCACCACTCACAGCACATCTCCCCCTCACCTACCTCATCCCCACTCACAGCACATCCCTCCTAATCTTATGTCAACTCCAACTCACAGCACATCCCTCCCTCACCTACCTCATCCCCACTCACAGCACATCTCCCCCTTACCTACCTCATCCCCACTCACAGCACATCTCTCCCTCACCTACCTCATCCCCACTCACAGCACATCTCCCCCTTACCTACCTCATCCCCACTCACAGCACATCTCTCCCTCACCTACCTCATCCCCACTCACATCACATCTTTCCCCTGCCCCATTCACAGCACATCCCTCCCTCACCTACCTCATCCCCACTCACAGCACATCCCTCCCTCACCTACCTCATCCCCACTCACAGCACATCTCCCCCTTACCTACCTCATCCCCATTCACAGCACATCCCTCCCTCACCTACCTCATCCCCACTCACAGCACATCTCCCTTACCTACCTCATCTCCACTCACATCACATCTTTCCCCTGCCCCACTCACATCACATCTTTCCCCTGCCCCACTCACAGCACATCTCTCCCTCACCTACCTCATCCCCACTCACAGCACATCCCTCCTAATCTTATGTCAACTCCAACTCACAGCACATCTCTCCCTCACCTACCTCATCCCCACTCACAGCACATCTCTCCCTCACCTACCTCATCCCCACTCACAGCACATCTCCCCCTTACCTACCTCATCCCCACTCACAGCACATCTCTCCCTCACCTACCTCATCTCCACTCACAGCACATCCCTCCTAATCTTATGTCAACTCCAACTCACAGCACATCTCTCCCTCACCTACCTCATCCCCACTCACAGCACATCTCTCCCTCACCTACCTCATCCCCACTCACAGCACATCTCTCCCTCACCTACCTCATCCCCACTCACAGCACATCTCTCCCTCACCTACCTCATCCCCACTCACAGCACATCTCTCCCTCACCTACCTCATCCCCACTCACAGCACATCTCCCCCCTGCCTACCTCATCTCCACTCACATCACATCACATCCCTCCCCTGCCTACCTCATCTCCACTCGCATCCCTCCCTCCCCCGCCTACCTCATCCCCACTCACAGCACATCTCTCCTAATCTTATGTCAACTCCAACTCACAGCACATCCCTCCCTCACCTACCTCATCCCCACTCACAGCACATCTCCCCCTTACCTACCTCATCCCCACTCACAGCACATCTCTCCCTCACCTACCTCATCCCCACTCACAGCACATCCCTCCTAATCTTATGTCAACTCCAACTCACAGCACATCTCTCCCTCACCTACCTCATCCCCACTCACAGCACATCTCTCCCTCACCTACCTCATCCCCACTCACAGCACATCTCTCCCTCACCTACCACATCCCCACTCACAGCACAACTCACCCTCACCTACCTCATCCCCACTCACAGCACATCTCTCCCTCACCTACCTCATCCCCACTCACAGCACATCTCTCCCTCACCTACCTCATCCCCACTCACAGCACATCTCTCCCTCACCTACCTCATCCCCACTCACAGCACATCTCTCCCTCACCTACCTCATCCCCACTCACAGCACATCTCCCCCCTGCCTACCTCATCTCCACTCACATCACATCACATCCCTCCCCTGCCTACCTCATCTCCACTCGCATCACATCCCTCCCCCGCCTACCTCATCTCCACTCGCATCACATCCCTCCCCTGCCTACCTCATCTCCACTCGCATCACATCCCTCCCCCGCCTACCTCATCTCCACTCGCATCACATCCCACCCCCTCCTACCTCATCTCCACTCACAGCACATCCCTCCCCCGCCTACCTTATCTCCACTCGCATCACATGCCTCCCCCGCCTACCACATCTCCACTCACAGCACATCCCTCCCCTGCCTACCACATCTCCACTTACATCACATCCCTCCCCCGCCTACCACATCTCCACTCACAGCACATCCCTCCCCTGCCTACCTCATCTCCACTCACATCACATCTTTCCCCTGCCCCACTCACAGCACATCTCTCCCTCACCTACCTCATCCCCACTCACAGCACATCCCTCCTAATCTTATGTCAACTCCAACTCACAGCACATCCCTCCCTCACCTACCTCATCCCCACTCACAGCACATCCCTCCCTCACCTACCTCATCCCCACTCACAGCACATCTCCCCCTTACCTACCTCATCCCCACTCACAGCACATCCCTCCCTCACCTACCTCATCCCCACTCACAGCACATCCCTCCCTCACCTACCTCATCCCCACTCACAGCACATCTCCCCCTTACCTACCTCATCCCCACTCACAGCACATCCCTCCCTCACCTACCTCATCACCACTCACAGCACATCTCCCCCTCACCTACCTCATCCCCACTCACAGCACATCCCTCCTAATCTTATGTCAACTCCAACTCACAGCACATCCCTCCCTCACCTACCTCATCCCCACTCACAGCACATCTCCCCCTTACCTACCTCATCCCCACTCACAGCACATCTCTCCCTCACCTACCTCATCCCCACTCACAGCACATCTCCCCCTTACCTACCTCATCCCCACTCACAGCACATCCCTCCCTCACCTACCTCATCACCACTCACAGCACATCTCCCCCTCACCTACCTCATCCCCACTCACAGCACATCCCTCCTAATCTTATGTCAACTCCAACTCACAGCACATCCCTCCCTCACCTACCTCATCCCCACTCACAGCACATCCCTCCCTCACCTACCTCATCCCTACTCACAGCACATCTCTCCCTCACCTACCTCATCCCCACTCACAGCACATCTCCCCCTTACCTACCTCATCCCCACTCACAGCACATCTCTCCCTCACCTACCTCATCCCCACTCACAGCACATCTCCCCCTTACCTACCTCATCCCCACTCACAGCACATCTCTCCCTCACCTACCTCATCCCCACTCACATCACATCTTTCCCCTGCCCCACTCACAGCACATCCCTCCCTCACCTACCTCATCCCCACTCACAGCACATCCCTCCCTCACCTACCTCATCCCCACTCACAGCACATCTCCCCCTTACCTACCTCATCCCCACTCACAGCACATCCCTCCCTCACCTACCTCATCCCCACTCACAGCACATCTCCCTTACCTACCTCATCTCCACTCACATCACATCTTTCCCCTGCCCCACTCACATCACATCTCTCCCTCACCTACCTCATCCCCACTCACAGCACATCCCTCCTAATCTTATGTCAACTCCAACTCACAGCACATCCCTCCCTCACCTACCTCATCCCCACTCACAGCACATCTCCCCCTTACCTACCTCATCCCCACTCACAGCACATCCCTCCCTCACCTACCTCATCCCCACTCACAGCACATCTCCCTTACCTACCTCATCTCCACTCACATCACATCTTTCCCCTGCCCCACTCACATCACATCTCTCCCTCACCTACCTCATCCCCACTCACAGCACATCCCTCCTAATCTTATGTCAACTCCAACTCACAGCACATCTCTCCCTCACCTACCCCATCCCCACTCACAGCACATCTCCCCCTCACCTACCTCATCCCCACTCACAGCACATCCCTCCTAATCTTATGTCAACTCCAACTCACAGCACATCTCTCCCTCACCTACCTCATCCCCACTCACAGCACATCTCTCCCTCACCTACCTCATCCCCACTCACAGCACATCTCTCCCTCACCTACCTCATCCCCACTCACAGCACATCTCCCCCTTACCTACCTCATCCCCACTCACAGCACATCTCTCCCTCACCTACCTCATCCCCACTCACAGCACATCTCTCCCTCACCTACCTCATCCCCACTCACAGCACATCTCTCCCTCACCTACCCCACCCCCACTCACAGCACATCTCTCCCTCACCTACCTCATCCCCACTCACAGCACATCTCTCCCTCACCTACCTCATCCCCACTCACAGCACATCTCTCCCTCACCTACCTCATCCCCACTCACAGCACATCTCTCCCTCACCTACCCCACCCCCACTCACAGCACATCTCTCCCTCACCTACCTCATCCCCACTCACAGCACATCTCTCCCTCACCTACCTCATCCCCACTCACAGCACATCCCTCCCTCACCTACCTCATCCCCACTCACAGCACATCTCTCCCTCACCTACCCCACCCCCACTCACAGCACATCTCTCCCTCACCTACCTCACCCCCACTCACAGCACATCTCTCCCTCACCTACCCCACCCCCACTCACAGCACATCCCCACTGAGCCTAACTAACTCTAAACTCACAGCACCTCCCTCCCTCACCTACCTCATCCCCACTCACAGCTAGACATGTGCATTCTTTTTCGTTCGAATTTCGGGTGTTTTTGTTATCGTTTTAATAAACGATAAGGAAACGTTCAGAGTCCAAAAAACAAAAGATCCAAAATAAACAAATGCTTTATTTTCGTTTTCGTTGACAACAGTTTGATATAGATAGGAGATTCGACATGACGCTGACCATAGCGATCTGTGTCCATCGAACCTGTGGTCGAATGTGCCTAACCTTAGCTCTATAAGTTCAAGATGATTCGACATATAGAGAAAAGATTCAACATCATAGAGACAATAGCAAAAAAGGTTGAGTGTGCCAAACCTAACTTTATTAGTCCAAGATTATTCGACATAGAGAAAAGATTCAGCATGAAGATTCGATGAAGCAGTCGCCACAAGCAGACATTTATGGTCAAATGCTCTTCCTATAGGCTATAGAAGAATTCTAATGTTGGTTGACTAGTAATAATAATTAATAAATATAATTATTACTAGTGTCATACATTAGAATTCTACGTTAGCTTGTAGGCGGTACGATTGCGGCGTCGTACAGTTTAGCTGCTCCGTCAAATCTTCTTAGAACATTCGACAGACACCGTAAGCCTTCAGTGACAGATTCAACCTTAATTATTTCAGATTTTCAGACGAATGCATTTTTTAACTAAACAAAATAAATAAAAACAAATTTCGGGAGTAATTAAATTAATTAATTTTTCAGACGAAAACGAAATTCCGAAACAAAATATTTTCAGTGTGCACATGTCTACTCACAGCACATCCCTCCTTCACCTACCTCACCCCCACTCCCAGCAGATCCCCACCCTACCTACATCACCTCCATTTACAGCACATCCCTATCCCAGCTACCTCATCCCCACTCACAGCACATCACTCCACAGCCCACCTCACCCCCAATGACAGCAAATCCCTCCCTATCTAACCTCACTCCCCATTCACAGCACATAACTCCACAGCCCACCTCACCCCAATTACAGCACATCCCTATCCCAGCCACCTCACTCCCTATTCCCAGCACATCCCTCCCCCACATACCTAATCCCCACCCACTGCACATCTCCACCCAGCCAACCTCACTCCCTATTCCCAGCACATCCCTCCCCCAGCCACCTCAACCCCCACTCACAACACATTCCTCCCTAATGTACCTCACCCTTACTCATACCATATCCCTACCTCACCTACCTCATCCCCACTCATATCCCCACCCAGCCTTACTCTTCACTCCCAGCACATCCCTCCCCTGCCTATCTCACCCCACTCACAGCACATCCCTCCCCATCTTACCTCACTCCTCACTCACAACAAATCTCTCCCCAATGTACCTCACCTCCACTCACAGCACATCCCTCCCAACCCTATGTAACCCCCATTTACAGCACATCCCCCCCAGCCTACCTCACTCCTCACTCACAGCACATCCCTACCCAGACCACTTCACCCCACTGTCAGCACTTCCCTCCCCCATTCTACCTCACACCCCACTGAAGGGTTAATTTGAAGAAACTAGCTGTAATAATCATAAATACTGCTTCAGGTTTGCAGAGTGCCCCTTTATATTTGCTTATAAGTTGTTCTAGCATATTGCAGTGAGCTTGTATGAGCAATACTGAAACTCTGGTAGAAAGAGGATCTTGCACCCAGGAAATGTATTTGGCAATAGGTTCAAAATTGCCTGTGAGAAAGAGAGGAACTAACTGCGTCTGCACAATGTTTATCTTTATTAAACATGTACCACAATATAGTCTAGGCCTAGGATTGCTAATAAGTTAATGTTATAGGTATGGGTATCTTTATGATTGGTTAAGGAATCTGCTATGTGTTTATCTATGTCATGAACGGGGGTCCAACTATTGGATGTATACAGTAGTTTGGAAAAGTATCAGTGGTGGAAAGGAATATGACCACCCACATATCTTTGTTTACTTAACATGATGTGACGATCCAAATAAACATGTTTTGGGGGCGTGGTGACCGAGCTCCAAGATGGCAGCTTAACCTAGGAGCTCCGCTGCCTGGGGGAATCTACCGACATTGGCACATCCATCGCTTTCCACCATATACGGCCCCACAGAACCTTGCTCCATGCCACAGCATAGAAAAGAACCTCCACAGTCTTGCAAACTGTCTACCTTCTTCCCGGCAGTGTCCCGCGGTCCACGCCAAAATGGCAGTGGCACCCACTCTACACGGCTGGATGGCAAGGCTGCGGGTGCCTCACAGGAAGCCAACTCTCGCAAATACCATCAGCGGGACCTCTTCTGGTACATCAAGCCCCTCCACCAGGAGCCCAATGAAATCGGCCATAAACAGACCCTACCATGGAGATGAGTGGGCCATAATCCACTACAGCAGTAAACCCACCTGTTGCTACTGACCCCATTGCTGCTTTCCCTACATCAGGACAACCCCTCTCATGTTAAAGGACATGCCTGTCACTGGGTGTCAGGAATTGCCCAGTGACAGGCAGAGGTCAAGACCTTGGGGAGAGGATAGACCACATTGAGAACAGTATGGGTGACTATTTATTCTCCTTCAATACCCTAGTTGACGCACGCAATGATCAAAAAGAAGACATCACATGGTTGAAAGATAAAATAGCTGACCTTGAAGGTCCAGAAGAAATAATATAAAAATCAGGGGCATTCCTGAGTCCATATCGGGCCCACAATTGGTGCAGTATGTCCATACCATATTCTCATCCTTGTTACCAGCTCTGTGAGCCCATGGCCTTATTGTAAACAGGGTACATAGGGTCCCAAAACCCTCCTTCCTCCCAGCTGAGGTACCCGTTCTGTTCAGGGTGCATTTTTATAACATCAAAGATCAACTGTTGGTTACATTCCGCAAGGCAGATGACATCCCTAACCAATATAAATCACTCCAATTGCTCTCCGACCTGTCCAAGCATACGCTTCAACTTCAGCAGAATCTACTGACCATAACAAAAGCTTTGAAAAAACATTAAATACCCTGCTACACTATCCATTACTCATAATGGCAACACTATCACTGTAGCTATGCTGGATGAAGGCTTGACCACTCTCCGCCTCTGGGGTATCCTACCAACCAATACCGCTTCACCAGTCCCTCAACCGTCAGCAATGGAAACTGAGTGGCAAGTAGTGTCACATAAACGATCTAAGAAACCCACTAATGGAGGCTCTCTTCTTCACAAATTACCTAACATGTTCTTGTTCCCCCTGGCTAAGGGAATGCCATGTTCACCGGTTTCCCCTCAGCTTCCCTTGACAGTCAAATCTGCTCACAGATCTTTCATCGGATCCTCTTCTTATGCCGCGTACACATGATCTGACTATCTGGCCTGACTATCCGGCGAACTTAATCCAGCGGCGGTCCGCCGGACTTTCCGAACGTGCGGACTTGCCCACACACGCCCAGACTTTTCTGGCGGACTAGATCCGGCGGACAATCCGCTGGAGTTTTGGCGGAGGTCCGCCGGACTTGTGAAATGAACGGACTTGCCCACACACTCACCTGGTATGGATTTAAAGGGGAATCCCTACACCGAAAAAAACGGCATGGGGGTCCCCCCAAAGTCCATATCAGACCCTTATCCGAGCACGCAGCCCGGCCGGTCAGGAAAGGGGGTGGGGACGAGCGAGCGCCCCCCCCCTCCTGAGCCGTACCAGGCCGCATGCCCTCAACATGGGGTGCTTTGGGGAAGGGGGGCCCTGCGGCCCCCCACCCCAAAGCACCTTGTTCCCATGTTGATGAGGACAAGGGCCTCTTCCCGACAACCCTGGCCGTTGGTTATCGGGGTCTGTGGGCGAGGGGCTTATCGGAATCCAGGAGCCCCTTTTAATAAGGGGGGCCCCTAGATCCTGGTCCCCCACCCTATGTGAATGAGTATGGGGTACATGGTACCCCTACCCATTCACCTAAGGGAAAAAGTGTTAAAAAAAAAACACAACAAAGGTTTTTAAAGTACTTTATTAGACAGCTCCGGGGGACTTCTTCCGACTTCGGGGTCTTCTTCCGACTTCGGGGGTCTTGTCCCCCTCTTCGCTTGTTCTGCCATGCCTCCGCTATCTTCTTGCAGCTCTTTTACTAGCGTTGGCATGGTCTTCTAGTCCGTCGCTGTTGTTGCCGCCGCCGCTTTCTGCTTCTTCTTCTCCCGATGTTGACACGACGCTGTCTGTAATGGCCGGGACGTGTTGCGCGGCCACTTATATAGGGACAAGGGGCGAGGTCACTGGCTGATGTCACATGGTGACCCCGCCCCCTATGGTGTCACAGTCCTGGGGATGCTGGGACTGTGACACCATAAGGGCGGGGTCACCATGTGACATTAGCCGGTAACCCCCCCCCCTTGTCCCTATATAAGTCGCAGCACAACGCGTCCCTGCCATTGCGGCCAGAGAGAGCGTCGTGTCAACTTCGGAAGAAGGAAGGAGAAGAAGAAGAAGCAGAAGGCGGCAGTTACAGTGACAGAAGCCCGGGCCAACGCTAGTAAAAGAGCTTGAAGAAGAAAGCGGAGGCCGGCAAGAAGAACCGAAGAGCGGGACAAGACCCCCGAAGTCGGAAGAAGACCCCCGGACGGCGGCGGCGATGGAGAAAGCCGGGCTCCTCCGCTAGTAAAAGAGCAGAAGATAGCGGAGGAGTCCAGCGAGAAGACCCCCAAAGACGGAAGGAGAGAAGACCCCCAGAGCTGTCCATCAAAGTATTTTAAAAACCTGTGTTGTGTTTTTTTTATGTACACTTTTTTTTCCCCCCAGGTGAATGGGTAGGGGTACATGGTACCCCATACTCATTCACATAGGTTGGGGGGCGGAATCTGGGGGCCCCCTTATTAAAGGGGGCTCACGGATTCTGATAAGCCCCCCCACCCGCAGACCCCGACAACCAATGGCCAGGGTTGTCGGGAAGACGCCCTTGTACTCATCAACATGGGGACAAGGTGCTTTGGGGTGGGGGGGCCCCTTCCCCAAAGCACTCCCCCATGTTGAGTGCACTTGGCCTGGTACGCTCGCTCGTTCACACCCCCTTTCCTGACCGGCTGGGCTGCGTGCTCGGATAAGGGTCTGATATGGATTATGGGGGGACCCCCACACCATTTTTTTTGGTGTAGGGATTCCACTTTAAATCCATACCAGGTGACGGGCTAGCAAGGTGTCAATCTCGCCGATCGAGGTATTCACTTCCTTCGCTAGTCCCGTCTACCATGGAGTCACGTTCTAAACCAAGTCCACCGGATTGTCTGATCGTGTGTACGCGGCATTACAGTTTCCTTGATGTTATATTTCTTAAATGTATTTCTTTTATCCCCCTACACGTCCGGTACATGCAGCATTGTTTACACCCTTATGAAGAACTCATCTCCTGATAACACATCGACAGCTACGTCATCGCTCTTACCCAGGACCGACAACACAAGACTACAACTCACCAAGACCAACCACCCAGGAACACCAACACCTTTATCAGACTGCAATGGTTCATCCTATGCAAGGCAGAACCCCACTGCAACAGTGAGTACGTTTACTCACCCATCACTCAGATTAAAGAGGAAGTAAACCCTGATGGGTTTTACTTCCTCTTCTGATCCCCATATAGCCTGCAAAAGAAAAGCATAATGGGCTAGTATGCATCACATGCTAGCCCATTATGTACCACTTACCTGCAAAAGAATCCAGCGATGTCCCTTGTGTGGGCAGCATCCATCTTATTGCCCTCTTCCTTCAGGGCCGCGGACTCCGGCTCTGTGATTTGCCGGAGCAGCGTGACGTCACTCCCACGCATGCGCATGGGAGCCGTGACCTGCGGCATATGCTAGGGAAGAAACGGCCTTTAGTTTTGTTTCTTCCCTGCGCCATAGCCATTTCCGGCGGACTACAAGTGAAATACCTCCTAATTGGCATTTAGAAGATATTTCCACTACCTATAGGTAAGCCTTATTCTAGGCTTACCTATAGGTAAAAGTACAAAAAGTGGGTTTACAACCACTTTAACCTCTGCTGTACACAATGCCCCTTAAATGTTTTGCATTGAACGCTAGAGGTTTGAACAACCCTGCCAAGCATTTCTCACTTTGGGAGGAGGCTTGAAAACATAATGCAGACATTGTTAGTGTTCAAGAAACCCATTGAAAAGCCTCAGATACCCCTAGATGTTCTCACAAAACCTACCCTAATATCTTCCTATCTTGTGCTCCAGAGAAAAAGAGGAGTGTTCTTCTAGCCTTCAAGAACACCCTAGCTTTTCATCTCAAAACCTAGATTCTGGACGTAGATTAGTTATTGTAACCTGCAAAATAAATTCCCAAACATACACCATAGTATGGCGTATGCCCCTACCTCTGCCCCTAACTCTCATCAACTACATTTTCTGCATAAACTCTTCCAATGTATAATGGGGGATATATTTATGGCATTTTTATAATTTTTTTTTACTAGTAATGGATTTTTAGTGGGACTTCAACATTGCGACGGTTCTACACGGAAAATTTCTATACAGTGATCAGAGCTAAAAAATAGCCACTGATCACTGTATAAATGTCATTGGCGGGGAAGAGGTTAACACTAGGGGTGATCATGGGGTTAAGTGTTCCCTAGGGAGGTGCTTCTAACTGTGGGGGGAGGGGACTGACTGTGATTAGAGATAGATCGCAGTTCCTGATCACTAGGAACAGACAATCGCACTGTACTCCCCTGTCAGAACGGGGATCTGTCTGTTTACATTGACAGATCCCCATTCTGGCTCTCTATTGAGCGATGGCAGGTGGCCGGCCACACAAATCGGCTCCGGCGTCACACCGCGGCGCGCAAGCGCTTGCTATTACTCCTAAAGCGGCCGACGTACGCCTACTGCAATTTGCACAGCCGTGTCAACCTGTTGCAGTATAATGATGGTGGCTGGTCAGCAAGTAGTTAAGTAGGGTATTTATTTTTGTATCAATTTTTTTTTACAGTTTCTAGAGTAGTAAATGGAGAGGTGAGACTGGTAAGCTGAGAGTCTGAGGGGGAAGGAAGCCATAGACTAGGTAGGAAAAATCATATGTGCGCTTCAGAGGGTTGAGGGGTAGACAGGTCAATTCATTTGTATAAGGAGCTGTACTAGACCACAAATAGTCCACAAATGTGTCTTCAATGTCCTTGGGATTTGAAAGTTGAGTTTTAGAAAAGGGATGGTAAAGAAATTCGATTTTGGACTTCGCTCTCTGTGGGCACAATCCACTAAAACTTATCGCATGCGTTATGTCAGTCACGTGATCATTTAACACATGTGATAACGAAAATATCAATTCACTATCGCTCGTATGCGGTACTTAACGGATACACCAAGAAGGTTTGGTAAATAATGCATAAAAAGGCATTAAAGTCAACTCACTAAAGGAAACAAATAAATGCATGCAGTAATTAAGTACCTCTACAAGCTTACGGTAACTATGCGGTAACTAGGGCAATGGTCAAATCCCCCAGTGATTGATTTAAAAAAAGGCTTTAGTGGTATGGGGGTGTGGGTACGGCCCAGGGGGACATGTATCAATGCAAACAAAAGTTTTATAAACTATAGTTTTCTAGAAGCTGCGATTTCAAATATAGTGCCTGGGGGGTCCCCTTAATGTGCCTGTAAAGTGGTGCATCTGTCTAAAACATGCTGCAGCAAAAATTACATTTCTAAAGGGAAAAAAAAATGAGGCAAATCACATTTAAAATGACTTGCGGTTGCAAATGCCAGGACCAGGCTATTGAGAATTTTCTTTCAAAAAATGGCGTGGGGTCCACCCAGTCCATACCAGGCCCTTTGGGTCTGGTATGGATTTTAAGAGGAACCACACACCAAAATTCAAAAAGAAAATGGTGTGGGGTCCCCCCAAAATCCATACCAGACCCTTATCCAGGCATGTAGCCTAGCAGATTAGGCAAGAGGGGGGACGAGTGAGCAGCCCCCCCTCCTGGACCATACCAGGCCACATGCCTTCAACATGGGGGGTGGGTGCTTAGTGGCAGGGGGGCTCTGTGTCACCCACCCCGAAGCACCTTGTGCCAACGTGGATGGGGTCAAGGGTCTCTTCCCCACAACTGTGGGTTGGGGTTGTGGGGGTCTGCGGATGGGGGGGCTTATTGGAATCTGGAAGCCCTCTTCAACCAGGGGCCCCTCAGCTCCCAGGCCCCCCCTATGTGAATGAGTATCAGGTACAACTTACCCAGTACCCATTCACCAAAAAAGTGTCAAAAAGTAATAAACAGAAGAGACAAGTTTTTGACAATTCCTTTATAAAAAAAAAAGATAAAAAAGTGTCTCTCAATGTAAATCCATTGTCAATCATGCCGCCTGCCGACCTGAAAAATTAAACACACTCCGCCTCTTAGGATGGCCTCCTGCCGAATGCCTACTCTGCACTTTTACATTTCTTATATAGGTAAGGGGCGGGCCACCTGGCTAAATCAGCTGGTGGCACCGCCCCCTTCTGAGGTCATGGACTGCTGCATGCTGAGCCAATGATGTCACAAGGGGGCAGGGCCACCAGGTGATGTTGCTAGGTGTCCCCGCCCTTACCAATATAAGTACTGTCAAAGCACAGAGGAGACATTCAGTGGTTGACTGTCCCAGGAGGCGGAGCATTTATTTTTATTTTTTAATCTGTCGGATCCGTTGGTCGGAGTGATTGACGATGGATTTATATTGAGGGACCCCCACAACCCGCAAACCCCCACAACCACAGCCTATTGTTGTGGGGAAGAGACCCTTGTCCCCATCAATGTGCTTTGGGGTGGGGGGGCAGAGCCCCCTCTGCCCCAAATCCTCCACCCCCATATTGAAGGCATGAGGCCTGGTATGGTTCAGGAGGGGGGCTGCTTGCTCACCCCCCTTTCCTGACCTGCCAGGCTGCATGCCTAGATAAGGGCCTGGTATGGATTTGGGGGACCCCCACGTCATTTATTTTCACTTTTTTTCTATTGATGGATGTTTTTTTATATATATTCAGCTGTCGGCGGGGAAATTCATAGAGAGCTGACTTATTGGTTGTTAAGGATGCCGCGGCCAGCTTCCTGGCCCCTCACCTTAACAACCAGCTTACACTTTGCCCTGATTGAGCAAAGCTTTGCCCAATCAGGGTGCAGAATGCACTGTGCAGTGCATTGAAGGGTGTTTCGGCAGGGATAACACCCGACAAACATCCTGCAAATTCAGATGTTCGGCGAACGTCGAACCATTCACCCAATGCTTCCGATAACTTACCGCTAGGGATGAGCCGAACACCCCCCCCCCCCCGGTTCGGTTCACACCAGAACCTTTGAACGGACCGAAAGTTTGCACGAACTTTAGAAATCAAAAGTGCTAATTGTAAAGGCTAATATGCAAGATATTGTCCTAAAAATGGTTTGGGGCCGGCTCCTGCCCCAGGGGACATGTATCAATGCAATATTTTTTTTAAAAATTGCTGTTTTTTCGAGAGCACTGATTTTAATGACGATTAACGTTAAAAAAAAAAGTGAAATATTCCTTTAAATATTGACATTTAAAAAAGTCATTTAAAACTGCTTGCAGTTTTAATGCAATGTCTGGTTGCGGCAATATGGATGAAAATCATTGAGGAAAATGGAATGGGTAGCTCCCCCTGCCCATTACCAGCCCCTTTCGGTCTTCTACGGATATTAAGGGGAACCCCGTACCCAAAAAAAAAAAAAGGAAAGGCGTGGGGCCCCCAGGCCCTATATACTCAGAACAGCAGTATACAGGCGGTGCAAACAAGACAGGGACTGCGTAGGTTTGTTATGTTAAGTAGAATCTGTTTGTAATTTTGAACTGGTACATTTTTAAAGTGTAGCTCCAGTCAAAAAATCTATTTTTAAGCTTTTTGGAAAACATAGGGAAGGGTTACCACCCCTGTATAATTTTTTTTGGCCGTCCGTCTTTTTTCATCTCACTTCCTGTTGTCTCCTTCCGACGTTTGTAAGTTGGATGTTTGAAAGTAGGGGCCTGCCCTATATGCTCTGCAGAAATTTGGCCCTAAGGTGTTGGTGTTGTCACAAGTTAACACTGGAAGCCCTCAAAGTGACTCTTGGTGGGCACTGGAGCAACCTGCTGTGAACTAGTATATCAAGAATTGTAATTGAATGCCGTTGTTGAACAGTGGTAGAAAAATTGGGCCTTTGGTGGTGGTGGTACAGACTACCCTCCATTAGTACAGACCACCCCCTCCATTAGTACAGACCCCCCTCGAGACAGGCTTGGGCTGGAGTAAGAGATACAGAGAGGAGAAGGAGAACAATGTGTCAGGCACGGAGCACCCCCCCCCCCCGCGACATCAGTGCATGGCTGGTCTCTCGCCACACAGAGACCAGCCTCTCTGATCTCTAGCTGCTCTCCTTCTCTGAAAGGAGGCGGGAGGGGGGACGGGCTTCAGCAGGAAAGTAAACACCTCTGGACATGGAGAGGAGGAGGAGGGAGGGGAGCACTCTGGCGATATAGCGCCCCCACCTCTCTGGCATCCGGGTGCACTGCACCCCGAGCACCCACCTGGGATCGGCCCTGCCCCACCCATTAAAGTGTACTGTACACCTTTCCCTGACAAAGTGGCCACTAAAGAACCACTCAATGTGTTGTTTGTGTTTTAACCTGTTTTTATGATAAATAAATACCGACCTTCCTGAAGAATCCTCTTGGAAGCATCTTATTAGTGAATGGAGGTCTCTGCTGACCACACACGGCTTTCATTTTGGGGCCTTCTTCTTTTTATCACCTGACCTCCCTGTAGACATCTTACTGGCTGATACTTTGGTGCTGATTAGTACCAGTCTTGGCTATGAATGGCAAAGATTTGTGGAGGTGACACCTAGAAATACGAGTCTATATAAACTGTGGCCCTAAAGAGGGTAGGATTGCTTTGTGATCCCGATATACCAACTAGATGAATGTCAGGTAGAAGGTTCTAATTGATCCTCATAGTTATGAGTTGTATATGACAGAAATCCATCCAATTCTAATACTTTCTAATTGGACAACCAGTAAGCCAATTGTTATCCACAGAAGGGAACAAATCCTCCTTATTGTTTCCGTTCATTGCACTACAAATTAGTTTATTATTGTTTGTGCTCCTTCCAGGTGATGTCATCTCGGGTCATCTCCTAATGTCATGGCAACCTCTTCCTCCTCATCCTCCTCCTCACAAGGTATGACTGCTGATCCTGAAAATCATTTCCAATGTTTTCCTCCATCTCACATCTCCAGAGATTGGAATTAGATGATAGGACATCTCATGTCTCCGTAGTCTGGACATTTCCTGTAGCCATCTGGTCAGTCCACCCATTAGAAGAGTTCAGGAACTTTCATCAATTCCACCATCACATTCCAGTGTCTTCAGATTTTATTTATCATTAATGGAAATGATCCATAATGACTGGAGGACCTCAACATTTTTGGCTATTTGTGTAGTGGTCAGGGGAATCCTTTGTCTATAATCCTAAGGAAAAAAACGCCCAGTGTCACATGACACATACTGCTGGGAGATTTGGGGGTAATCAGAGTTCTTAGTTCACACTGATCAGACTCATCATTATTTAGGGGGGAAGGTTTTATATTTTTCTTTTAGTTTACTATGAAACAATCAATAAACATGTTTAAAACGATCACCCATTCATATACATTAAGAAGTCTGTATATAAAATAATTACTATGAGTTTATGTAATGTGTACAGTCATCACTAATAATCCCTGTAATTTGTCTAATAGGTTTACTTCCTATGATCATTAGCTCATAATACATTATTTTCTTGAAATACCTTAACCTGTAAGATATGGCATTATGACCACTAGATGGAGATGATGATCATAGGAAATAAACATATTAGACACATTATAGGGATGATTCACTAAGGTGATGTTTTTTAAAAAAAATAGCCCCCCTAGGTGTTTTCACCCAATATTAATCCATCTGAGAGGTAATTTACCACTATGGAGGCAATCATATGATATTACCACAGGAAATGCAATCCCTCCATAGGATAATGTACATATAGACATATTGGCGATCATTTCCTTTCCCTTCTATATGCTCTTCATAGCATTGCTGGCTAACAGTACAGACTTATCTGCTGTCATGTGTCAGAAATCCTCCAATCAGGATGAATGTTTATGGTTGCTGATTGTCCTCTCTGCAGGGTCGGCTCCTGATGTCCTGGGAAAGAGGAAACAAACCCCCGGGGATCTTATCATATATTCTCTGGAAGATCTGAAAGGATGTGACTTCAAGAGATTTAGGAACAAATTGTCAGATTTCTCCTAAGGGGATAAAAGTCACATTCCCCAAGGAAGACTAGAAAATGCAGACTGGATCACCACCAAGGACCTCCTGATAAAAACATATGGAGAAGAAGGGGCTCTGGATGTAACCATTCATGTCTTTACACTGATCGGTCTGATGGGACCCGCAAATGACCTCCAGGAGAGGAGAGCACAAAATGGTGAGTTCCCGTCTATAATGACCATTTCCTACCAATTCCTGATCAATATCTGTGTGAGGATGAACTAAGAATGTCACCCAGGGAAAGCCTGTGACCAATCAGGAGACTCCAACTGGACAAACCCCTTCCCACTGACAGGGCACACTTATGGGGCCTCACAAAAAAGGGGGCTTTATTCTGGAGGCCACATATCTGGGTACCTCTCTTTGTGCAGGGAGAGCACTGCACAGAGACTAGGATCTCACCAAGATCCCCCCGGGGATCGTACTAATGACCGGGACCCGGGACTCCCGGTTTCCTGTCACATGATCGCTGTGATATCCTCTGATTGCCAGTCATAGTAATGAGTCACTTTTCAGCTCACCCCTGTGTTTTCTTTCTTTTCTAAGTGGAGAGAAGGATTCATTGTATACATACAGGATCCATTATATAATACATTTTATACATACAGGATCCATTATATAATACATTGTATACATACAGGATATATTCTCTAATACATTGTATACATGCAGGATATATTATATAATACATTGTATACATACAGAATACATTATTAGGGATGAAACGAACACCCTCCTGTTCAGTTCGCTAGCAGAACATACCGAACAGGCAAAAAATTTGGAAGAACACACAAACACCGTTAAAGTCTATGGGACACGAACATGAAAAATCAGAAGTGCTAATTTTAATGGCTTACGGTATATGCAAGTTATTGTCATAAAAAGTGTTTGGGGACCTGGGTTCTGCCCCAGGGGACATGTATCAATGCAATTTTTTTTTAAATGGCCGTTTTTTCGGGAGCATTGATTTTTATTTTTATTTTTAATGCTTAAAGTGAAACAATAAAAATGAAATATTCCTTTAAATATAATGCCTGGGGGTTGTCTATAGTATGCCTGTAAAGTTTAGAACAATACCACAGCAAAATGACATTTCTAAAGGAAAAGTTGTCATTTAAAACTGATTGCGGCTGTAATGAATTGTCTGGTATGGATTTTAAAGGGAACCCTGTGCAAAAAAAAAAAAAAAAAGCATAGGGGTCCCACCAAAATGCATACCAGACCCTTATTTGAGCATGCAACCTGGCAGGCTACAGGAAAAGAGGGGGAAACGAGAGAGTGCGCCCCCCCTCCTGAACCGTACCAGGCTACATGCCCTCAATATGTGGAGGGTGCTTTTGGGGTAGTCCCCCAACGCACCTTGAGTGGAGATACAAACTGCGGCGCTCTGAATGTCCAAAATAGAATAATTGGGCAATCATATAAGAAATTGTGCAAATAAATGCGTGTAAACAGACAATTGTGACCAAATGTGTGCGTAATACAGTGACTTATAAAGTGAGTATTCTTCATTGAATGAAATTCACACTATGACCAAGGGACAAAATATACCCATATATAAGTGATACAGCTATAGTTTATAAATGAAGTCTATACTAGACATGTGCGATTCGTTTCGTACGAATTCGTAATTCGTACGAATTTTTCGAAATTCGTACGAATTTACGAATCTGTAGTACGAATTTTTTTTTTTTACGAATTCCGTACGGAATACGAATTTTTTTTACGAATCGTTAGTAAAGTTACGAATCGTTACGAATCGTTACGAATCGTTAACGCGGCTAATGAATTGTTGGTTCTCATAACACAGAGAACAATTCGAATCCAACTACAAATATCGAATTTCAATTTCAAGTTACGAATCGTTACGAATCGTTATGAATAGTTACGAATCGTTACGAATCGTTATGAATAGTTACGAATCGTTAGTAAATCCAACTACCAATATCGAATTTCAACTAATTTGAACGAAATTATTATAGCAGATATAACGAATGAATTCGAATGACAAAGTGTCATTTTTGCAGAAAAAAAAAAAGCGTAGGGGTCCCCCCAAATTCAATAACCAGGCCCTTCAGGTCTGGTATGGATATTAAGGGGGACCCCAGCCAAAAAAAAATAAAAAAAATGGCGTGGGGTCCCCCCCAAATATCCATACCAGACCCTTCAGGTCTGGGATGGATTTTAAGGGGAACCCCGGCCAAAAAAAAAAAAAAAATGGCGTGGGGTCCCCCTCAAAATCCATACCAGACCCTTATCCGAGCACGCAACCTGGCAGGCCGCAGGAAAGGAGGGGGGGACGAGAGCGGCCCCCCCTCCCGCCTGAACCGTACCAGGCCACATGCCCTCAACATTGGGAGGGTGCTTTGGGGTCCCCCCCAAAGCACCTTGTCCCCATGTTGATGAGGACAAGGGCCTCATCCCCACAACCCTGGCCGGTGGTTGTGGGGGTCTGCGGGCGGGGGGCTTATCGGAATCTGGAAGCCCCCTTTAACAAGGGGACCCCCAGATCCCGCCCCCCCCTGTGTGAAATGGTAAGGGGGTACAAAAGTACCCCTACCATTTCACCAAAAAAGCGTCAAAAATTGTAAAAATGACAGGAGACGGTCTTTGACAATTCCTTTATTAAAATCTTCTTTCTTCTTTCTTCTGGTCTTCCTTTCTTCATCTTCTCCTTCCGTCATTTTCTTCCATCTTCTTCTTCCTTCGATTCGCTTCTTCTTCCTCCGGTCTTCTCGTCCTTCTCGTCCGGCGTCGTCCTTCTCGTCCGGCATCGTCGTCTCTTCTCGCAGGCCGCTCCTCGCAATGGGAGGCTCCCGCTCTGTGAGGCTCCGCTCCGGGTGACAGGTCTTTTATAACGAAGGCACCTGGTGACCCCGCCCCCTCTGACGCACGGGGACGTCATGTGGAATTCCCTATGGCTTTCCCCATGACGTCAGAGGGGGGGCGGGGTCACCGGGTGCCTTCGTTATACAAGACCTGTCACCGGGGCGAAGCCTCACAGAGCGGGAGCCTCCCATTGCGAGGAGCGGCCTGCGAGAAGAGACGACGATGCCGGACGAGAAGGACGACGCCGGACGAGAAGGACGAGAAGACCGGAGGAAGAAGAAGCGAATCGAAGGAAGAAGAAGATGGAAGAAGATGCCGGAAGGAGAAGATGAAGAAAGGAAGAAGGAAGAGCAGAAGAAAGAAGAAAGAAGATTTTAATAAAGGAATTGTCAAAGACCGTCTCCTGTCATTTTTACAATTTTTGACGCTTTTTTGGTGAAATGGTAGGGGTACTTTTGTACCCCCTTACCATTTCACACAGGGGGGAGGCCGGGATCTGGGGGTCCCCTTGTTAAAGGGGGCTTCCAGATTCCGATAAGCCCCCCGCCCGCAGACCCCCACAACCACCGGGCACGGTTGTGGGGATGAGGCCCTTGTCCTCATCAACATGGGGACAAGGTGCTTTGGGGGGGACCCCAAAGCATCCTCCCAATGTTGAGGGCATGTGGCCTGGTACGGTTCAGGCGGGAGGGGGGGCCGCTCTCGTCCCCCCCTCCTTTCCTGCGGCCTGCCAGGTTGCGTGCTCGGATAAGGGTCTGGTATGGATTTTATGGGGGACCCCACGCCATTTTTTTGGGCTAGGGTTCCCCTTAAAATCCATCCCAGACCTCAAGGGTCTGGTATGGATTTTGAGGGGGACCCTACGCCATTTTTTTTTTTTTTTTTGGCTGGGGTCCCCCTTAATATCCATCCCAGACCTGAAGGGCCTGGTTATTGAATTTGGGGGGACCCCTACACATTTTTTTATCAATGACTTCAATGAATGACAGTTCTCTGTATTACGGATCCAACAATTCATTTGCCGGCAATAGCTGCGACTCGTGATTTTAAATAGTTTTTTTTTTCCCTGCAAAAATGACACATTGTACAGAGACAGTTCTCTATATTAGATATACTGAATCTCGAATCATTCGAAGCATTCGTTATATCCGCTATTATAATTTCTTTCATATTAGTTGAAATTACATATTTGTTAGTTACAATACAACATTCGAATTGTTCTCTGTATTGCGGGAATCGGCAATTAGCCGCGAGTGATTTTAAATGTCTTTTTTTCCTGCAAAAATGACACATTGTACAGAGAGAGTTCTAAACACGGGAAACCTGCGCCCTTCTATATACTATATACTCTATAGTATGCCTATGAAGGGGGTCATGTTTCCCGTGTTTAGAACTCTCTCTGTACAATGTGTCATTTTTGCAGGAAAAAAAGACATTTAAAATCACTCGCGGCTAATTGCCGATTCCCGCAATACAGAGAACAATTCGAATGTTGTATTGTAACTAACAAATATGTAATTTCAACTAACATGAAAGAAATTATAATAGCGGATATAACGAATGCTTCGAATGATTCGAGATTCAGTATATCTAATATAGGGAACTGTTTCTTGCAGTGTCATTTTTGCAGGAAAAAAAAACTATTTAAAATCGAGTCGCAGCTATTTGCCGGCAAATGAATTGTTGGATCCGTAATACAGAGAACTGTCATTCATTGAAGTCATTGATAAAAAAATGTGTAGGGGTCCCCCCAAATTCAATAACCAGGCCCTTCAGGTCTGGGATGGATATTAAGGGGGACCCCCAGCCAAAAAAAAAAAAAAATGGCGTAGGGTCCCCCTCAAAATCCATACCAGACCCTTGAGGTCTGGGATGGATTTTAAGGGGAACCCTAGCCAAAAAAAATGGCGTGGGGTCCCCCATAAAATCCATACCAGACCCTTATCCGAGCACGCAACCTGGCAGGCCGCAGGAAAGGAGGGGGGGACGAGAGCGGCCCCCCCTCCCGCCTGAACCGTACCAGGCCACATGCCCTCAACATTGGGAGGGTGCTTTGGGGTCCCCCCCAAAGCACCTTGTCCCCATGTTGATGAGGACAAGGGCCTCATCCCCACAACCGTGCCCGGTGGTTGTGGGGGTCTGCGGGCGGGGGGCTTATCGGAATCTGGAAGCCCCCTTTAACAAGGGGACCCCCAGATCCCGGCCTCCCCCCTGTGTGAAATGGTAAGGGGGTACAAAAGTACCCCTACCATTTCACCAAAAAAGCGTCAAAAATTGTAAAAATGACAGGAGACGGTCTTTGACAATTCCTTTATTAAAATCTTCTTTCTTCTTTCTTCTGGTCTTCCTTTCTTCCTTTCTTCATCTTCTCCTTCCGGCATCTTCTTCCATCTTCTTCTTCCTTCGATTCGCTTCTTCTTCCTCCGGTCTTCTCGTCCTTCTCGTCCGGCGTCGTCCTTCTCGTCCGGCATCGTCGTCTCTTCTCGCAGGCCGCTCCTCGCAATGGGAGGCTCCCGCTCTGTGAGGCTTCGCTCCGGGTGACAGGTCTTGTATAACGAAGGCACCCGGTGACCCCGCCCCCTCTCTGACGTCATGGGGAAAGCCATAGGGAATTCCACATGACGTCCCCGTGCGTCAGAGGGGGCGGGGTCACCAGGTGCCTTCGTTATAAAAGACCTGTCACCCGGAGCGAAGCCTCACAGAGCGGGAGCCTCCCATTGCGAGGAGCGGCCTGCGAGAAGAGACGACGATGCCGGACGAGAAGGACGACGCCGGACGACGCCGGACGAGAAGGACGAGAAGACCGGAGGAAGAAGAAGCGAATCGAAGGAAGAAGAAGATGGAAGAAGATGACGGAAGGAGAAGATGACGGAAGGAGAAGATGAAGAAAGGAAGACCAGAAGAAAGAAGAAAGAAGATTTTAATAAAGGAATTGTCAAAGACCGTCTCCTGTAATTTTTACCATTTTTGACGCTTTTTTGGTGAAATGGTAGGGGTACTTTTGTACCCCCTTACCATTTCACACAGGGGGGGGGCCGGGATCTGGGGGTCCCCTTGTTAAAGGGGGCTTCCAGATTCCGATAAGCCCCCCGCCCGCAGACCCCCACAACCACCGGCCAGGGTTGTGGGGATGAGGCCCTTGTCCTCATCAACATGGGGACAAGGTGCTTTGGGGGGGACCCCAAAGCACCCTCCCAATGTTGAGGGCATGTGGCCTGGTACGGTTCAGGCGGGAGGGGGGGCGCTCTCGTCCCCCCCTCCTTTCCTGCGGCCTGCCAGGTTGCGTGCTCGGATAAAGGGTCTGGTATGGATTTTGAGGGGGACCCCACGCCATTTTTTTTTTTTTTTTTGGCCGGGGTTCCCCTTAAAATCCATCCCAGACCTGAAGGGTCTGGTATGGATATTTGGGGGGGACCCCACGCCATTTTTTTTATTTTTTTTTGGCTGGGGTCCCCCTTAATATCCATACCAGACCTGAAGGGCCTGGTTATTGAATTTGGGGGGACCCCTACGCTTTTTTTTTTTCTGCAAAAATGACACTTTGTCATTCGAATTCATTCGTTATATCTGCTATAATAATTTCGTTCAAATTAGTTGAAATTCGATATTGGTAGTTGGATTTACTAACGATTCGTAACTATTCATAACGATTCGTAACGATTCGTAACTATTCATAACGATTCGTAACGATTCGTAACTATTCATAACGATTCGTAACGATTCGTAACTTGAAATTGAAATTCGATATTTGTAGTTGGATTCGAATTGTTCTCTGTGTTATGAGAACCAACAATTCATTAGCCGCGTTAACGATTCGTAACGATTCGTAACGATTCGTAACGATTCGTAACTTTACTAACGATTCGTAAAAAAAATTACGATTCGTCCGAATTTCGTATTTCGTACGAATTCGAACGGAATTTCGTACACGAATTACGAATTACGAATTTTTTTATATACGAAACGGGACGAAACGAAACGAAACGAATTTTTTGGCAGTTCCCATGTCTAGTCTATACATCAACCAAAAATGACTTCATATCAGAAAATGTAACTCTGTATATATATCTCTACAAAGACACAGATATATATGAATGAACATATGAAGTGATTTATGTTGTAAGCAAATACACCAAACTCGTGAAAATTAAAAAGTGCTAGAATAATATATAAAGTGACTTGTGCGGCTTGTCTGAAGGGATCCGTCACCAATTGGAATAAGGCTTACCAAATGTAATGGACTCAGATAGGTTTACACCGTATGAGTCAAAAATGCTTGATGGTGTCAGGCGATAACATTTATTAAAATGACATAAGTTGGGTACTCACATGTAAAGAAATGGTTAAAAGCATCAATACAGTTCTGGCAGCAGTGGCATCAGCAAATCATCTCCCGATGCGTTTTGCCTCCATAGGGCATCATCTGATGACCCCCAGATGATGCCCTATGGAGGCGAAACGTGTCGGGAGATGATTTGCTGATGCCACTGCTGCCAGAACTGTATTGATGCTTTTAACCATTTCTTTACATGTGAGTACCCAACTTATGTCATTTTAATAAATTTTATCGCCTGACAGTATTACACTATGTGGTCCCCTTCTTTTATTGTCGGTTAACACTTCTGGGGATGCACCATACCATATACCGCCTACCACTCTGCTCTTGAGTTCCCCTGGATTATCCGGAAAAGATCTTGTCTGCTGTTGCTACGTGCCTGAGCTGGGAGTTGTTCCTATCGGTGTAGTTGACACCATCAAGCGTTTTTGACTCATATGGTGTAAACCTATCTGAGTCCACTACATTTGGTAAGCCTTATTCCAACTGGTGACGGATCCCTTCAGACAAGCCGCACAAGTCACTTTATATATTATTCTAGCACTTTTTAATTTTCACGAGTTTGGTGTATTTGTTTACAACATAAATCACTTCATATGTTCATTCATATATATCTGTGTCTTTGTAGAGATATATATACAGAGTTACATTTTCTGATATGAAGTCATTTTTGGTTGATGTATAGACTTCATTTATAAACTATAGCTGTATCACTTATATATGGGTATATTTTGTCCCTTGGTCATAGTGTGAATTTCATTCAGTGAAGAATACTCACTTTATAAGTCACTATATATTTTGGTGTGTGTATTACGCACACATTTGGTCACAATTGTCTGTTTACACGCATTTATTTGCACAATTTCTTATATGATTGCCCAATTATTCTATTTTGGACATTCAGAGCGCCGCACTTTGTATCTCCACTGCTTTTATATAACACATAATTTGTTGTGCAGGCTGCTGTCCATTCTTACAAAGATAGCGCGTTTTTTTTTTCCACTTTCCCCAACGCACCTTGTCACCATGTTGATGGGGACAAGGGTCTTGCCCGGTGGTTCCGGCGGTATGCGGGTGTGGGCTTATCGGAATCTGGAAGCCCCCTTTAACAAGGGAACCCCCAGATCCTGGCCCTTCTATGTGAATTGGTAACGGGGTACATTGTACCACTACCATTTCACAAAAAAGTGTCAAAAATGGTAAAAAAGACAAGAGACAGCTTGGGACAAGTCCTTTATTAAAAAATAAAGAAAATAAAATGTCCCGCGATGTAAATCCACGCTGCCTGATGGTCCAAAAAAAAAAAAAAGCTGCAACCGTTCCACCTCCATGGGAGGCTCCAGCCGACTGACGCTTCTTCTGGATGACAGTTCTTATATAGCTGAGGGTGGGGCCATCTGGTGACATAAACAGGTGACCCTGTCTCCCTCTAACGCCACTGGGGCTTTCTCGTGGCTTCCCTGTGGTGTCAGAGGGGGGCAGGGTCACCCGTTTACGTCACCGGGTGACCCTGCCATCAGCTATATAAAAACTGTCACCCAGAAGAAGCATCCCATGGAGGCGGAATGGTTGCAACTTTTTCTTTTTCGGTCCATCGGGCAGCGTGAATTTACATTGCGGGACATTTTTATTTTTTAATAAAGGACTTGTCCCAAACTGCCTCTTGTCTTTTTTTACAATTTTTGAAACTTTTTTGTGAAATGGTAGGGCTACAATGTACCTCATTACCAATTCAAATAGGTGGTGGGATCTGGGGGTCCCAGTTTTAAAGGGGGCTTCCAGTTCCGATAAGCCCCCCACCCACATACCCCCACAAGCACCAGGCAAGGGTTGTGGGGATGATGCCCTTGTCCCCATCAACATGGGGACAAGGTGCTTTGGGGGGCTACCCCAAAGCACCCTCCCCATGTTGAGGGCATGTGGCCTGGTATGCTTCAGGAGGGGGGCACTCTCTCGCCCCCCCTTTTTTCCTGCAGCCTGCCAGGTTATGTGCTCGGATAAGGATCTGGTATGGATTTTGGGGGAGACCCCTACGCCATTTTTATTATATTTGGTGCAGGGTTCACCTTAATTTCCATTCCAGACCTGAAGGGCCTGGTATGGATTTTGGGAGACCCCCACACAATTTTTTTAAATTTTTTGGTTTGGGGTTCCCCTTAATAATCATACCAGACCCAAAGGGCGCCTGTTAATGGACTGGGGGGACTCCATGCCATTTTTTTTTTGTTTTATCTATATTGCCGAGACCCGACAATTCATTAGAGCCGCGATCAGTTTTAACCACTTGCCGACCGGCTCACGCCGCTATACGTCGACACGTACAGGCAGATTAACATACCTGTACGTTGCCCTTTAAGAAGCGGTTTGCGGGCCAGCGTGCCGCGACCTCCGTGAGTGTGATTGCGGGTCCCGTAGACTCGATGTCTACGGGGATACCCGCGATTGTCTCACGGAGAGGATGAGCGGGGAAATGCTGATGTAAACAAGCATACAATCCCATATACCCCATTCTATACCCACAGTTGATCAAGAGCAAGGCAAAAAAAAAACAGCAGAGCATTCTCCAATTTGCTAAAGCAGGGGAAAAAATTCCTTCCTGATCCCCCGAGAGGCAATCGGATTTTCCCCGGATCAACTTTACCTATAAATGTCAGTACCCAGTTATATTATGTACATTTAGGAAAGTATCCAGGCCTTTCTTCAAGCAATCTACTGAGCTGGCCAGAACCACCTCTGCAGGGAGTCTATTCCACATTTTCACAGCTCTTACTGTGAAGAAACCTTTCCGTATTTGGAGATGAAATCTCTTTTCCTCTAGACGTAAAGAGTGCCCCCTTGTCCTCTGTGTTGACTGTAAAGTGAATAACTCAACACCAAGTTCACTATATGGACCCCTTATATATTTATACATGTTGATCCTATCCCCCCTTAATCTCCTCTTATCAAGGGTGAATAAATTCAGTTCCTCTAATCTTTCCTCATAGCTGAGCTCCTCCAGGCCTCTTATCAGTTTGGTTGCCCTTCTCTGCACTTTCTCCAGTTCCCCAATATCCTTTTTGAGAACTGGTGCCCAAAACTGAACTGCATATTCCAGATGAGGTCTTACTAATGATTTGAACAGGGGCAAAATGATATCTCTCTCTCTGGAGTACATACCTCTCTTAATACAAGAAAGGACTTTGCTCGCTTTGGAAACCGCAGCTTGGCATTGCATGTTATTATTGAGTTTATGATCTACCAAAACCCCCAGATCCTTCTCCACTACGGATTCCCCCAGTTGTACTCCCCCTAGCATGTATGATGCATGCATATTCCTAGCCCCCAAGTGCATAACTTTACATTTATCAACATTAAACCTCATCTGCCACATAGTCGCCCAATTAGACAGAGCATTGAGGTCGGCTTGTAAATTGGAAACCTCCTGTAATGATGTTATTCCACTGCATAGCTTGGTGTCATCTGCAAAGACAGAAATGTTACTTTTGATCCCAGACCCAATATCATTTATAAAGATATTAAAAAGTAAGGGTCCCAGCACTGAACCTTGGGGTACACCACTGATAACCTTAGACCATTCAGAGTAAGAATCATCAACCACTACTCTCTGAATTCTGTCTTTTAGCCAGTTTTCTATTCATTTACAAACCGATATTTCCAAGCCTGTAGACCTTACCTTACACATGAGCCGTGTGTGGGGAACTGTATCGAACGCTTTTGCAAAATCCAAGTATACCACGTCCACCGCCACCCCTCTGTCCAAGTATACCACGTCCACAGCCACGCCTCTGTCCAAGGTTTTACTTACCTCTTCATAAAAAGAAATCAGGTTTGTCTGACAACTTCTGTCTTTCATGAACCCATGCTGTCTGTTGCTTAAAATATTTTTTTCCTGCAAGAAGTCATCTATGTGGTCTTTTATTAATCTCTCCAGTATCTTCCCAACTATAGAAGTTAAACTAACAGGTCTATAGTAACTTGGTAAAGACTTTGTTCCCTTTTTAAATATAGGCACCACGTTCGCCCTGCGCCAATCCAGTGATACTATTCCTGTCATTAATGAGTCCCTAAAAATTAGATACAATTGCTTTGAAATTACAGAGCTCAATTCTTTTAGGATCCGTGGGTGGATGCCATCAGGTCCAGGTGCTTTATCCACCTTTATTCTGTCTAAATATTTCTGGACCATATCATTTTGAGCCATTGTGGATTTGGGGCTGTGTCACTACCACCCCCATTGTGGACATGAGCTCCCCCATGCTCCTTTGTATACACAGAGCTGAAGAAAGTATTTCATAAATTAGCCTTCTCTTTGTCCCCTGTCACCCACTCTAGATTATTTTGTAAAGGGCCTACATGCTCAGACTTGACCTTTTTACTATTAATATATTTGAAGAATTTTTTGGGGTTTGTCCTACTATCTTTTGCAATCTGTCTTTCATTTTGAATTTTTGCATCCTTGATTTCCTTTTTACACATTCTGTTATGTTCTTTGTAACATTTAAATGACACTAGTGATCCTTCATTTTTATATTTTTTAAAAGCTCTTTTCTTATAGTTTATAGCTTTTTTAACTTTGGCCGTGAGCCACAGCTCCCTGTAATCGGGAGCGGTGATCAGTGTCATGTCACACATAGCCACGCCCCCCACAGTTAGAATCACTCCCTAGGACACACTTAACCCTTTCACTGCCCCCTAGTGGTTAACCCCTTCACTGCCAGTGTCATTTACACAGTAATCAATGCATTTGTATAGCACTGATTGCTGTATAAATGACAATGGTCCCAAAAATGTGTCAAAAATGTACAATGTGTCGGCCATAATGTCAGAGTCATGATAAAAAAAATCGCAGATCGCCACCATTACTAGTAAAATAAAAATGTCAAATAAAAATGCCATAAAACTATCCCCTATTTTGCAGACGCTATAACTTTTGTACAAACCAATCAATAAATGCTTATTGCCATTTTTTTTTTTTTTTACCAAAAATATGTAGAAGAATGCGCATCGGCTTAAACTGAGGAAGAAAATTTGTTTTTGTTTTTTTTTCAAAATTTTCGCTATTTTTTTGTTTACAGGGCAAAAAAATAAAAACCGCAGAGGTGATCAAATACCATCAAAATAAAGCTCTATTTGTGGGGAAAATGGAACGTCAATTTTCTTTGGGAGTCACGTCGCACAACCGCCCAATTGTCAGTTAAAGCGACACAGTGCCGAATCACAAGAAGTGCTGATTATATAACTTTTTTCCTTTAGAAATGTAATTTTGCTGTCGTATTGTTCTAAACTTTACAGGCATACTATAGACACCCCCCAGGCACAATATTTAAAGGAATATTTCATTTTTGTTTCACTTTAAGCATTAAAAAAATCACTGCTTCCGAAAAAACTGCTGTTTTTTTTTTTTTTATTTGCATTGATACATGTCCCCTGGGGCAGGACCTGGGTCCTCAAACACTTTTTATGACAATAACTTGCATATAAGCCTTTAAAATTAGCACTTTAGATTTTTTTATGTTAGTGTCCCATAGACTTTAACGGTGTTCCGGCGGCTTTCGAATTTGCCCTGAACACTGCATATTGTTCGGTGCTCGCAGAACATCTGAACAATCAAAGTTCGGGCCGAACCGTTCACCCCTCCCTATGCATTATATAATACATTGTATACATACAGGATCCATTATATAAATACATTGTATACATACAGGATATATTATATAATACATTATATACATACAGGATATATTATAGCATACATTGTGTTCTTTCTAATAAAGAAAAAAATATCTAGATCAAGGCTTGATCCGGGTCAGTGCCAGAATTGATTTTAGGGTCAACGGTCAGAGGTCGTGTTAGGGGTCAGGGTTAGTGTATTTTGGGTAGGTTTCTTTTTAACTACTTAAGAACCGAGCCTCTCTCTGAGATTTGGTGTTTACAAGTTAAAAACAGTTTTTTTTTTGCTAGAGAATTACTTAGAACCCCAAACATTATATATTTTTTCTAACACCCTAGAGAATAAAATGGCGGTTGTTGCAATACTTTCTGTCACACCGTATTTGCACAGCGGTTTTACAAGCGCACTTTTTTTGGAAAAAAGTACACTTTCTTGAATTAAAAAATAAGACAACAGTAAAGTTAGCCCAATTTTTTTATATTGTGAAAGATAATGTTATGCCGAGTAAATTGATATCCAACATGTCATGCTTCAAAATTGCGCCCGCTCGTGGAATGGCGACAAGCATTTACCCTTACAAAATCTCCATAGGTGACATCTAAAAATTTTTACAGGTTGCATGTTTTGAGTTACAGAGGAGGTCTAGGGCTAGAATTATTGCTCTCACTCTGCCGATCACGGCAATACCTCATATGTGTGGTTTGAACACAGTTTTCATATGTGGCGCTGCTCACGTATGCGTTTGCTTCTGCATGTGAGCTCGGCGGGACAGGTCGCGTTTAAATATTTCTTTATTTTTTTTTTATTTTTACCTTTTTTATTTTTTATTTTTACACTCTCCTACCACCGGTGAATCCGCCGAAGAGACAACTTTTATCAGAAACCATACCGCTCACTGAAGAAGGATACTGGAGGTTATGGTAGCTAGTGTAGGGGATCAGGGGGTGAAGAGCGGGCTCAGAGACAGTCCAGTAAAATAAAAATGGCTTTTATTCAGCAAAACAGCAAACAAAAAGTAGACATAAGGCCAGATAGACTTGTCTTAGCAAGCGGATGTGCACACAGGTACAGCTCACAGTTCATGGCTCCAATAAGAGCTACAGTTTTTATGAGGTTTTTTTATAAGCTCACCCAGCAGGTACACCGTCCAGCAATGGACACTTCCACACAGCGTGCTGCTGTGTCTCTCTCTCCTACACAAACAGCTCCCCTCTGACGCTTTTAGCACACCTGAATATAAGCAGGTCTGAAGGGGAAGTACCTGCCTTCTTCGATTAACCCCTTCCTAACCCTGCCCCAGGCTGACCCTCTACACTAGCTACTGCCATAACAACAATATCCCTTTTCAAAGTGCTGACTAGGGATGAGCCAAACACCCCCCATTCGGTTCGCACCAGAACATGCGAACAGGCAAAAAATTTGTTCAAACACCGTTAAAGTCTATGGGACATGAACATGAATAATAAAAAGTGCTCATTTTAAAGGCTAATAAGCATGGTATTGTCATAAAGTGTTTAGGGACCCAGGTCCTGCCCCAGGGGATATGTATCAATGCAAAAATGTTTTAATAACGGCCGTTTTTTCGGGAGCGGTGATTTTAATAATGCTTAAAGTGAAACAATAAAAATGTAATATTCCTTTAAATTTCGTACCTGGGGGGTGTCTATAGTATGCCTGTAAAGGGGCGTATGTTTCCCGTCTGACAGCAAAATTACATTTCTAAAGGAAAAAAAGTAATTTAAAACTACTCACGGCTACAATGAATTGTCGGGTCCAACAATACACATAAAAGTTCATTGATAAACTTTACAATACATGGGGGGTCCCCCTAAATTCCATACCAGGCCCTTCAGGTCTGGTATGGATATTAAGGGCAACCCCGCACCAAAATAAAAAAAAATGGCCCAAAAATCTATACGAGACCCTTATACAAGCACGCAACCTGGCAGGCCGCAGGAAAAGAGGGGGGGCTGAGAGAGCGCTCCCCTGCTGAACCTTACCAGGCTACATGCCCTCAACATTGGGAGGGTGCTTTGAGGTAGCCCCTCAAAGTACCTTATCCCCATGTTGTTGGGGAAAAGGGCATTATCCCCACAACCCTTGCCCGGTGGTTGTGGGGTTCTGCGGGTGGGTGGCTTATCGGAATCTGGAAGCCCCCTTTAACAAGGGGATCCCCCCTGTGTGAAATGGGTTGTAGCCCTACCATTTCACAAAAAAAGTGACAAAAAGGTTAAAAAACACAAGACTTTATTAATTTCTTCTTCCATCTTCTTTCTTCTGGTCTTCCTTCTTCCGGTGTTCTACTTGTTCCTCCAACTTCTTCTTTTCCATCTTATTTTTCATCTTCTTCCTCCGCTCTTCTCGTCCTGCATCTTGCTCCAGCTTCTTCTCCGCTCTGCCCGCACGATCCGACTCAGTGGGAGTTTTCAGCCGTGTGACCCCGCTCTCCGTTATTTAAGAAGTGTCAGAAGAATCGAAGCATCACACGGCTGAAGACTCCCACTGAGGCAGATTGCGCGGCGGAGCGGAGAATAAGCTGGAGCAAGATGCAGGACGAGAAGAGCGGAGGAAGAAGAAGATGAAGAAGAAGTTGGAGGAACAAGTACAACACCGATGGAAGACCAGAAGAAAGAATATGGAAAAATAAATTAATAAAGGACTTGTCAAAAACTGTCTCTTGTGTTTTTTAACCACTTCCCGACCGCCTAACGCCGATATACGTCGGCAAAATGGCACGGGCAGGCAAAATCACGTACCTGTACGTGATCGTGCATGTGCCTGCCTGTGGGTCGCGCGCGCGCGCGCCGGCAGCGGCATGCTCGTGACCCGGTCGGGAGCTCCGTGACCCCGGCCGCGGGACCAGCGGACCCGATCGCCGCTGGTGTCCCGCGATCGGGTTACGGAGCTGAAGAACGGGGAGAGGTATGTGTAAACAAACCTCTCCCCGCGCTTCCTACTCTGCCTGTCATTGATCGGCTGTTCCCTGTCATCGGGAAAGCCGATCAATGACGTCAGACGTACAGCCACGCCCCCCTACTGTAAAAAAAACACAACACGTCACACTGACTCCTCCCCGCCCCCTAGTGGTTAACTCCTTCACTGCCACTGTCATTTACATATGATAAAAAATGATTAAATAGCACTGATTTCTGTATAAATGACAAATGTCCCAAAAATGTCCGATGTGTCCGCCATAATGTCCCGGTCACAATAAAAATCGCTGATCGCCGCCATTACTAGTAAAAAAAAAAATATTAATAAAAATGCTATAAAACTATCCCCTATTTTGTAAACGCTATAACTTTTGCGCAAACCAATCAATAATCGCTAATTGCGATTTTTTTTACCAAAAATGTGTCGAAGAATACGTATCGGCCTAAACTGAGAAAAAAAAAAAAATTTTAGATATTTTTTGGGGATATTTCTTATAGCAAAAAGTAAAAAATGTTGCATTTTTTTCAAAAAATCGCTCTATTTTTGTTTATAGCGCAAAAAATAAAAACCGCAGGGGCGATCAAATACCACCAAAAGAAAGCTCTATTTGTGGGAAAAAAAGGACGCCAATTTTGTTTTGGAGCCACGTCGCACGACCGCGCAATTGTCAGTTAAATCGACGCAGTGCCGAATCGCAAAAAGGGGCCTGGTCCTTTGGCTGCCAATTGGTCCGGGGCTGAAGTGGTTAACCTTTTTTGTCACTTTTTTTGTGTGAAATGGTAGGGGTACATTTGTACCCCATTACCAATTCACACGGGGGGGGCAGAATC
Source organism: Lithobates sylvaticus (assembly GCA_028564925.1). Classification (NCBI taxonomy): domain Eukaryota; kingdom Metazoa; phylum Chordata; class Amphibia; order Anura; family Ranidae; genus Lithobates; species Lithobates sylvaticus. Next base: position 25,146,819 of record CM053029.1, read on the forward strand.
TGGGGGTCCCCTTGTTAAAGGTGGCTTCCAGATTCCGATAAGCCCCCCCACCCACAGACCCCCACAACCACCGGGCAAGGGTTGTGGGGATGAGGCCCTTCTCCCCATCAACATGGGGACAAGGTGCTTTGAGGGGCTACCTCAAAGCACCCTCCCAAATGTTGAGGGCATGTGGCCTGGTATGGTTCAGGAGGGGGGCTGCACTCTCGTCCCCCTCTTTTTCTGCGGCCTGCCTGGTTGCGTGCTTGGATAAGGGTCTGGTATGGATTTTTGAGGGGACCCCACACCATTTTTTTAAAAATTTTGGTGCAGGGTTCCCCTTTAATATCCAAACCAGACCTGAAGGGCCTGGTATGGAATTTAGGGGACCCCCACACATTTTTTTTTATTTTGGTTCAGGGTGTCCCATGTGGGGAAATCCCCATGCCGTTTTTATCAATGAACTGTTATGTGTATTGTCGGACCCGACAATTCATTGTAGCCGCGAGTAGTTTTAAATTAGTTTTTTTTTCCTTTAGAAATGTAATTTTGCTCTCGGACTGTTCTAAACACGGGAAACATGCGCCCCTTTACAGGCATACTATAGACACCCCCCAGGTATGAAATTTAAAGGAATATTACACTTCTATTGTTTCACTTTAAGCATTATTAAAATCACTGCTCCCAAAAAACTGACATTTTTTAAAACTTTTTTTTGCACTGATACATGTCCCCTGGGGCAGGACTTTTTATGACAATAATTTGCATATAAGCTTTTAAAATTATCACTTTTGATTATTCATGTTCGTGTCCCATAGACTTTAACAGTGTTCGCGTGTTCAAACACATTTTTTGCCAGTTCGCATGTTCTGCTGCGAACCGAACAGGGGAGTGTTCGGCTCATCCCTACCAGAGATAGAAGGAAACAGACGGGAAAAATCACAAGACGTCACATTTCCCGATCACTGCAGATCACACATTTCTCTTACCATAAGGTCTGAATTTTACTCTCCAGGTTCATCAGAAAGGAAAGAGAATCAGACTTCCTTTTATATCCTGAAGAGTTTAGAAAGGAAAGAGAATCAGGCTTTCGAATTTGCCACGTACACCCAAAATTGTTCCCTGTTCGGCGAACTGGCGAACAGCCAATGTTCGACTCGAACATAAAGCTCATGCCTAGTGCTGACATATATCAGTGTGAGCCAGTCAGGAAGTGGTTAAAAAACATTGTCTAAATTAGTATCAGTGTCAGGTTTTTTTAGGTAGGATTAAAAAAGCAAAATATGTGCAATGTTTTTTAGGCCGTACTACGGGTACAAACAACTAACAGTGTTTGTGCCAGTGTTACCAAAAGAAGCTCAATTTGTCCTGAAATGAATACGGTATAATCCACCTGGATACACAATGTAGTTGGGATGATATGTACAGGTTTACTAACACGGGTCAAATTTGCTAAATTGTGTTCAGGCATTAACATTTGTTTTCCCCTCAGTCACTAAGGGGTTAAACAATCTTTACTGAGGGAGTTTAAAGAATAAAATACATTTGGATATAAAATTGTGGATGAAGGAAAAGGCTACAGAGTTCAGGAACAATGTAAAAGGGAAGCAGAGTAACACTTCTCCAGGATGTCAATCACCATAACACAATGACATCACTCAGCATGCCGAGCAGAGCAGGAGTGAAGGCTCCAGATTCTAGGTGTGTGCCTGTAAACCTGCATAGAGAATTGGGGGCTTTTCTGGTCCCCCACCATGGTCACATGTCACTATAATGTGCTGAGATGTTACCAGGCAGAAAAAGACACTCCCCATCACCTGGAGGAGGAGAGACTCCGATCTACAGAGGGTTGGTGGGATGATGGTGTCTGGGAGGATCTGCTGCACTACTAATGACTCACTTAGTTATTATTTTATAAATTTCAGAGGTTTGTCAGGACTAATCACTTCATTAATCTTATTTCCAGCCAAACTGAAGAAGATGACACATGACAACAGATTCTCAGGTTAGTAGGACATCCATGTTTCATATGAAATCTCTTCTGGATGAACATTTTGTTTTTATTGTAGTCCAGAACAGTGGTGGAACTACCAGGGTCGCAAAGGCTGCACTTGAGACCGGCCCTGGCATTCCACCACTGTAGGGGGCCAAGATGGAAGGAAGGGAGCCCACTGCAGAACATGGGCTCAGTTCAGACTGTTGTGATCCCAAAGTTTTGCAACTTGCTTGCAATTTCCTTGTGACTTGTTTGCAATTTTGTGATTTAACATTGCAGTCTATGCCACTCAAATCACACCAAAGTCATAGAAAAGTATTGCCTTTTTCTTTGTTGCTGTGACTTTAGTCACATTTATTAGGACAGCACCCATTGAAATGAATGTGCTTTGACTTGTCATGCCGCTTTGTGTTGAAAGTCACATGATAAATTGCAGCAGTCTGAACCAGTTCTTATAAAGGGCCCCATGAGAGGAACAAGTGGAAAGGGCCATGGGCTGAAGAAAGGGCCCCTGCCTCAGAGAGAAGAGCCCCAGCCTTGGAGGGAAGGACCCTGGGACCAGAGGAAATGGCCTGGAACTAATGGAAAGGGCCCCAGCAGTCAGGGGGTGCCCTTCATGGTTTATTGCACCAGAGCCCTGTAGGTTATATTTATGCCTATGGTCTGGATGGTGTGTCCATAGTTTGGATACTTCCACAGTCCTCCTGAATTTCATGGAATATCTTCTTTTAGGGTTCCATTCTTTGGGTTTATGGTTAGAATTAAGGATGAGCCCGGTGTTCGATTCGAACCCATGTTCGAATCGAGCACCGGGTGTTCGCTCGCTCGGCGAGCCCAGAACTATTGGGGCCGCTCGCATCAAATTCGTGTGATGCGAGCGGCCCCGCAATGCATTGCGGCCCGCGCAGTGCAATGCTGGCTGATGATTGGCCAAGCATGCACTGTGACCCCGCATGCTTGGCCAATCACAGCGCCGGCAGCGAGGAGAGCCATAATTGGCTACAGGCAGGATGCCTGTAGCCAATTATAGCTCAGGGGCTTTAGTACACGCCCCACGGTATAAGAGGCCGCCGCGCCGGCGGCCTCGCATATTATGTTTCAGACAGTGTCAGCGTGTCAGTGTGCTGCTGACTGCTGACAACAATATGTGCTTTATTTCTGGGGATATGTGTGTGCATGCTGTTAGAACAGCATTGCAGTATCACATCTGGGGGGTGTCTATAGGTGGCCTGTGAAGGGGGGCAGGTTTCCTGTGCTTAGAACTTTCCCTGCAAAAAAGTGTCATTTTTGCAGGAAGAAAGCTATTTAAATCACTCGCGGCTAATGAATTGATGGCTCCTGTAACACAGAGAGCTGTCATTCATTAATAAAAAACAAAAAAAAAAGCGTAGGGGTCCCCCCAAATTCAATAACCAGGCCCTTCAGGTCTGGGATGGATATTAAGGGGGATCCCAGCCAAAAAAAAAAAAAAAAAAATGGCGTAGGGTCCCCCTCAAAATCCATACCAGACCCTTGAGGTCTGGTATGGATTTTAAGGGGAACCCTAGCCCAAAAAAATGGCGTGGGGTCCCCCTCAAAATCCATACCAGACCCTTATCCGAGCACGCAACCTGGCAGGCCGCAGGAAAAGAGGGGGGGACGAGAGCGGCCCCCCCTCTCGCCTGAACCGTACCAGGCCACATGCCCTCAACATTGGGAGGATGCTTTGGGGGTCTAAGACCCCTAAAGCACCTTGTCCCCATGTTGATGAGGACAAGGGCCTCTTCCCCACAACCCTGGCCGGTGGTTGTGGGGGTCTGCGGGCGGGGGGCTTATCGGAATCTGGAAGCCCCCTTTAACAAGGGGACCCCCAGATCCCGGCCCCCCCCCTGTGTGAAATGGTAAGGGGGTACAAAAGTACCCCTACCATTTCACCAAAAAAGTGGCAAAAATGGTAAAAATGACAGGAGACAGTCTTTGACAATTCCTTTATTAAAATCTTCTTTCTTCTTTCTTCATCCTTCGGTTTCTTCATCTTCTCCTTCCTTCATCTTCTTCCATCTTCTTCTTCCATTTTCTTCTTCCTCCGATCCGCTTCTTCTTGCGCTGGTCTTCTCGTCCGGCATCTTCTTCCGTCGGCGTCGGCGTCGGTGTCGGTGTCTCTGTCTCTTCTTGGGCCGCTCCGCGCAATGGGAGGCTCCCGCTGTGTGAGGCTCCGCTCCGTCTGACAGGTCTTTTATAATGGAGGGCACCTGGTGACCCCGCCCCCTCTGACGCACAGGGACGTCATGGGGAATTCCATGATGGCTTTCCCCATGACGTCAGAGGGGGGCGGGGTCACCAGGTGCCCTCCGTTTTAAAAGACCTGTCAGATGGAGCGGAGCCTCACACAGCGGGAGCCTCCCATTGCGCGGAGCGGCCCAAGAAGACACCGACACCGACGCCGACGCCGACGGAAGAAGATGCCGGACGAGAAGGACGAGAAGACCAGCGCAAGAAGAAGCGGATCGGAGGAAGAAGAAAATGGAAGAAGAAGATGGAAGAAGATGAAGGAAGGAGAAGATGAAGAATCCGAAGGATGAAGAAAGAAGAAAGAAGATTTTAATAAAGGAATTGTCAAAGACTGTCTCCTGTCATTTTTACCATTTTTGCCACTTTTTTGGTGAAATGGTAGGGGTACTTTTGTACCCCCTTACCATTTCACACAGGGGGGGGGCGGGATCTGGGGGTCCCCTTGTTAAAGGGGGCTTCCAGATTCCGATAAGCCCCCCGCCCGCAGACCCCCACAACCACCGGCCAGGGTTGTGGGGAAGAGGCCCTTGTCCTCATCAACATGGGGACAAGGTGCTTTAGGGGTCTTAGACCCCCAAAGCATCCTCCCAATGTTGAGGGCATGTGGCCTGGTACGGTTCAGGCGAGAGGGGGGGGCGCTCTCGTCCCCCCCTCTTTTCCTGCGGCCTGCCAGGTTGCGTGCTCGGATAAGGGTCTGGTATGGATTTTGAGGGGGACCCCACGCCATTTTTTTTGGCTAGGGTTCCCCTTAAAATCCATACCAGACCTCAAGGGTCTGGTATGGATTTTGAGGGGGACCCTACGCCATTTTTTTTTTTTTTTTGTTGGCTGGGGTCCCCCTTAATATCCATCCCAGACCTGAAGGGCCTGGTTATTGAATTTGGGGGGACCCCTACGCTTTTTTTTTTTCATTTTTTTTATTTTTTATCAATGACTTTTTTTTATGAATGAGTTTCAATGAATCACTGTTCTCTGTGTTACGGGAGCCGTGAATTAACATTAGCCGCGAGTGATTTTAAATAGCTTTTTTACTTTCAAAAATGACACTTTGCGCAGAGACAGTTCTAAACACGGGAAACATGCGCCCCTTTACAGGCATACTATAGACACCCCCCAGGTACGAAATTTAAAGGAATATTACACTTTTATTGTTTCAATTTAAGCATTATTAAAATCACTGCTCCTGAAAAAACGGCCGTTTTTAAAAAAAAATTTTGCATTGATACATGTCCCCTGGGGCAGGACCCAGGTCCCCAAACACTTTTTATGACATTAACATGCATATTAGCCTTTAAAATGAGCACTTTTAATTTCGAACGTTCGCATCCATTATAACCAATAGGGTTCTAAAGCTCGCACGGACTTTAGGTCCGTTCGCGGGTTCTGGTGCGAGCCGAACGGGGGGGTGTTCGGCTCATCCCTAGTTAGAATACAATATTTCCAACTCTGTCTTATAAATACTATTTCATGTGTGTATGAGGAATAAAATATTCTCTTTTCTCTCATAAAGACATCAGTAAGGAACACAGAGAGAACGAGAAATTCCAGAGGATTAAAGAATATAATTCCCGTATGGGGGAGGCTGTTCATCTACAGGAAATATTCACCAAGTTATTGATGATACATGGACCCCAGAATAAAGAGGGAAAAGAAGAAGAAATAAGGAGTTCAGGCAGAAGACATCTACAGATCATGGAGAAAAGATCCCCAACCACAATACAGGCCCTCTTTGACCCTGATGAATATCGGTTCATCCCTAAGATTGTGGTGTTACAAGGAGCTGCTGGGATTGGAAAAACAATGGCCTCCAAGAAGATCATGCTGGACTGGGCCTCTGGGGATCTCTACCGAGACAAGTTTGATTTTGTGTTTTATCTGAGCTGTAGAGAAATCAACACCATCCCTGTAAACATAAGCCTTGTAGGACTTTTATCTAGAACCTGCAGACTGAGTTCAGATGATCTGGTGTCTATTCTAGAGAATCCTGGAAGTCAGAGAAAACTTCTTACTATAGTTGATGGGTTTGATGAACTGAGGTGGACTCTGGAGGAGAAATCTGAGGGCTGCCCTGACATTTCTATGGAAACCCACAAAGAAATAATTCTCCAAAGTTTGCTCAGGAGACAGGTTCTCCCACAATCTTCTCTGATCATCACCACAAGGTCACTGGCCATGGAGAAACTTAACACATTCATCGTTGATTCTCGCAATGTGGAAATCCAGGGATTTACAAGGGACGATCGATTGGAATATGTCCATAAATTCTTTGGAAATAAAGAAGATGCAGGCAAGGTTCTCAGTATAATAAAAGACAATGATGTTGTGTTCACCATGTGTGCCGTCCCCATCACATGCTGGATTGTCTGCACTGTAATGAAACAAGAAATAAGAAAAGATTTGGATGCAATTCGGTGTCATACAACGACTTCAATTTACCTTCTCTTCCTGGAGGTTTTACTAACCCATCACAGCAAGAAGGAGCAGTCTGTACACAGGAAACAAACCTGTCTGAAGAAGCTGTGTGCTCTGGCCAATCATGGTCTTCTGAACCAACAAATATTATTTGAGAAGAAAGATCTAGAAAGACATGGACTTTCTCTGTCTGAGGTGGAGTCTGTATTTCTGAATGAGAACATCTTTCATTGGGACGTCCGTAACCAGAGCTGCTACAGCTTCATCCACCTGAGTGTACAGGAGTTCCTTGCTGCTCTCTATTATGGGATGGATGATGGGTCTGGGTCTATGGAAGGTACTTTCCTCCCGGAGATCTGTAAAGGGAAATCAAGCTATGACTTCAGTTCAGATTACTCACATTTAGCATTATCTGTACAATTCCTGTTTGGTCTCTTAAATGAAAATCAGGTGAAGACATTCTCAGAGATCACAGGAATCACCATCTCACTCCGAGCCAAACCTGCAATCATAGAATGGTCCATAGTGGACACCAATCAGACTTTCCCTACTCAGACCATCTTCTGTCTGTATGAGACTCAGGATGAGGACTTCATTAGGAGAGTCATGTCTGGTTGTACAAGTTTGAAGCTGTGCGGCTCATATACTGATCACTTGTGGATGAACAGGAATTATTCCAAGCAGTTGAACTATTGCTTGAAGACTTTGAAGAGAGACAGTTTTCAGTCTTTACATTTTGAATGGCTCACCCTGGGTCCAGAGTGCCAGAAACTTCTATCTCCATTCCTACACAGGAGTCAGGTGGTCGGGTAAGTGAGTGTGAGGATATCCTAACTGAATTCAGAGAATGGGCAGGAATTTGCATACAGTATAATGGTGATTATCAGTAGTGATGGACAAACATCTGACGGGACGGTTCGCGAACGCGATCACGCACAAATGTTTGCGAACCGCAGGTTCGCAACGGGCCCCATTCATTTTAATGGCAGGCGAACATTAAAAACCTCCAGGTCATATTTGCAGCCACAAAATACTTACTAGCTGTGCACACATAGTCCCACAACATGGACACTAACATACCAGAAGTATTAAGTGAATCTGTGATCGACAACGACAAGCATTCTTTTTTTTATCTGTGAAATGTTGTCAATTCAGGAGCGCATGAAGGCCATGGAGGAGAGGCCAGGCCAGGCCAGGCTATGAAGGGGGTGCAGGAGATGATCCTGCTTTAGGAAAAGTTGCCATATTTTTTTTAATTTTTTTTAGAAGTTATTGTAGCGAGTATCCCGAATTTAAGGGTGACCTGAGCAATAGTTGGCTCTGGTCTTCTAATTGTTTGGACTCTGCCTTGCTGCTGTTTCACTGGGCGTGCAGTTCCCCTTAGGTGTATAGGTGGTGCTGACACTTGTACCCTGGGTTGAACCACAGGTGATGGAGTGGCTATTGGGTGTCCTCTCTCGGCAGCCGTGCAGTGGGCATGGTCTACCCGCTGTGCATGCCCGAAGAGGGTAAAAAAGGGGCAGACGCCATTGTTCTGGGTGCGAATACCCGGGGACCTGTACCCGGAGGAGTGTATCCCCTCGAGGGGGGATACAAGCATTTAACTGGGTCTACAAAGCCAGAAAGGAAACCCAGGGAGCCCAGATGAGGGAGACCACTCTGACTAACAGGAAGCCAGGGGAGGATCAGCCCCATAACAGGAGGCGAGTGATAAAGATTGCTGTCTCGGGAGAGGCCTGGTGACCTGTTGGAGGGAAGGATTCCTTGCTCCGCAGACTGCCTTTGCGGAGTGCTGCTAGCCTGCTACCTAAGGAGGGATCTCTTTGATTTTGTCCTTGGAGGGGACTAAGTCACTGTTCGAGCTACATGCCGGCTGCTAGTGCCATTGGGTGACTATCGGAACCGAGTGGCGATGAAGCCAAGAGTGTGCCTGAATCGGTTCTATCTGCTAACCCCTTTCTCTTTTCAACTCTCCGGTTACTGAAGCATAAAAGGAAAATAAACTCGTGTTGGAGTTGAAGCGTGGTGTGGACATTGGCCTTCTTTGGGAAAGGTAAAGATTTGCCTATAAAATCTAGAGGGGAGAACCAGAGGCGGCTCTCTAATTAGGCAAATTAGGCGATTGCCTAAGGCCTCTCACTCACAGTGGCAGCCTAATTTAAGAGCCACCTCTGTTCACAACAATGCTGCTGCATCGGCGCTGTGCTCCAGCCAGCAGAGGGTTAATGCTTGTGAGCTCCATGGCCAGGCAGTGGAGAGAGGATTGGGCCATGGCTGTGTCTTGGGGAGGAGGCGGGGCTGGCCAGCACTGTGTTGTTAGGGGGAGGAGACTCATTCACATAGGAATGCTTCTCAGTAAAGTCACTTTGAAGTCGCACCTGGTCGCTGGGAAGTTGTAGAGCAAAGTCAAGCTGGAAGTGACTGTGACTTTCATGTTGTGCTGTGTGAACCAGAGCTAAATGGTGGTTCCCACATATCACCTTCTACACAACTTCTGGTAACAATCACATCATTTACATCGTATTAACCCTTTCCCTGCCCCCCAATTATACCATTTATCACACAGAACATTTGGACTGAAAGCTTCGTGTTCAGAGATCTGGGGGTGGTAAAAACATTTCAACATTGGAGGGGCCAATTGTCTGCAGAAGTGGGCAGAGATGGGAATGTCTGGACTGCATTTTATATCTTGAACCAACGTGGTGTTCCAGGATTTTCCAGAAGCTGAATGGAGACCCCTGTGTAGGAAGGCCGGAGACCCCGTATACATATCAGGGGCCTCCTTTAAGTTTTATCTGGAGTGTGACTTCAAAGACCACTCATAGCCACCAATTAAAAGTCGTCATCTGGGCCAGTATGAGACTGTAGAGCCAGAGGGAAGGCAGCCATGTTACATTGTTATTCTTGGTGTCAGAGGTCACACATTCTTGGTGCTAATTATTATCTCATTATTGAATTTTAGTTTTCGGGGTTGTACTATTTCCAGTAAAGATTGTCTGGGGGAGGACAAAGCAGAAGAAGAAGAAGATTCCTCCTCTTCCTCCTCTTCAGGATATTCAAGGAAGCCTGATTCTCTTTCCTTTCTGATCTCCTCTTCAGGATATAAAAGGAAGTGTGATTCTCTTTCCTTTCTGATGAACCCGGAGAGTAAAATTCAGACCTTATGGTAAGAGAAATGTGTGATCAGCAATGATCGGGAAATGTGACGTCTTGTGATTGTTCCCGCCTGTTTCCTTCGATCTCTGGTAGGGATGAGCCAAACACCCCCCTGTTCGGTTCACAGCAGAACATGCGAACTGGCAAAAAATGTGTTTGAACATGCAAACACTGTTAAAGTCTATGGGACACGAACATGAATAATCAAAAGTGATAATTTTAAAGGCTTATATTCAAGTTATTGTCATAAAAAGTGTTTGGGGACCTGGGTCCTGCTCCAGGGGACATGTATCAATGCAAATTTTTTTTTAAAAAATGGAAGTTTTTTCGGGAGCAGTGATTTTAATAATGCTTAAAGTGAAAAAATAAAAGTCTAATATTCCTTTAAATTTCGTACAGTAGGTGACCGCTATATTGTGTCAATCTCGCCGCTTTTATCTGCGAGATTGACACCCTGCGAGCCCCGTCGCGGGAGCCAGCGCCGAGCCGTATCAGGAAAGGAAAAATTTGTTTTTTCCTTTCCCAATGAGCGACAAGCATCGCTGACATTGAGGCCGGGTCCACACTGGTGCAGGGATCCGACTTGGATCCCTGCCAATACCAGGCACTGTGTTTGGTATGAATCTTGAGGGGGAACTCCACGCCAAATTTTAAATAAAAAAAAACGGCATGGTTTCCCCCTCCAAGATCATACCAGGCCCTTAGGTCTGGTAGGGATTTTAAGGGGAACCCCCCAAAATCCATACCAGACCCTTATCCGAGCACGCAGCCCGGCCGGTCAGGAAAGGGGGTGGGGACGAGAGAGCGCCCCCCCCCTCCTGAGCCATACCAGGCTGCATGCCCTCAACATGGGGGATGGGTTCTTTGGGGAAGGGGGGCGCCCTGCGGCTCCCCTACCCCAAAGCACCTTGTCCCCATGTTGATGAGGACAAGGGCCTCTTCCCGACAACCCTGGCCGTTGGTTGTCGGGGTCTGCGGGCAGTGGGCTTATCGGAATCCGGGAGCCCCCTTTAATAATGGGGCCCCCAGATCCCGGCCCCCCACCCTATGTGAATGAGTATGGGGTACATCGTACCCCTACCCATTCACCTGGGGAAAAGAGTCAATAAAAAAAAAACACACTACACAGGTTTTTAAAGTAATTTGACAGCTCCGGTGGTCTTCTTCCAATGTCTGGGGTCTCTTCCGACTCCTTTGCGCTCTATGGTTCTTCTCCCGCTCTCTCCGGTTCTTCTCCGCTCTTTAGCCTCTTCTCCCGCTCTCCGGCCTCTTCTCCTGCTCTCCGGTTCTTCTTCTGGGCTCCTCCGTTATCTTCTTCCAGCTCTTTTACTAGCGGAGGAGCCCGGTCTCCTTCGTCCCTCTTCCCTCTTCTCTCTTCTTTTTTCTTCCGATGTTGACACAACGCTCTCTCCCGCTGAAATGCCGCATACGAGGTGCGCGGCGACTTATATAGGCATGGGGCGTGGTCACCGGGTGATGTCACATGGTGACCCCGACCATTATGGCGTCACAGTCCCAGCATGACTGTGACATCAGGGGTGGGGTCACCATGTGACAACACCCGGTGACCATGCCCGTGCCTAAATAAGTCGCTGCGCACCTCGTACGCAGCATTTCAGCGGGAGAGAGCGTCGTGTCAACATCGGAAGAAGAAAGAAGAGGGAAGGACGAAGGAGACCGGGCTCCTCCGCTAGTTAAAGAGCTGGAAGAAAATAGCGGAGGAGTCCAGAAGAAGAACCGGAGAGCGAGAGAAGAGGCTGGAGAGCGGAGAAGAACTGGAGAGAGCGGGAAAAGAACCGGAGAGCGCAAAGGAGTCGAAAGAGACCCCCGACGTTGGAAGAAGACCACCGGAGCGGTCTAAAAAATTACTTTAAAAACCTGTGTAGTGTGTGTTTTTTTTATTGACTTTTTTCCCCAGGTGAATGGGTAGGGGTACGATGTACCTTATACTCATTCACATAGGGTAGAGGGCCGGGATCTGGGGGCCTCCTTATTAAAGGGGCTCCCGGATTCTGATAAGACCCTCGCCCGCAGACCCCAACAACCAACGGCCAGGGTTGTCAGGAAGAGGCCCTTGTCCTCATCAACATGGGGACAAGGTGCTTTGAGGGGTCACAGACCCCCAAAGCATCCTCCCAATGTTGAGGGCATGTGGCTGGTACGGTTCAGGAGGGGGGGGCGCTCTCTCATCCCCCTCTTTTCCTGCGGCCTGCCAGGTTGCGTGCTCGGATAAGGGTCTGATATGGATTTTGAGGGGGACCCCCACGCCATTTTTTTTTTAATTTGGTGTGGAGTTCCCCTTAAAATCCATGCCAGACCTGAAGGGTCTGGTATGGATATTTAGGGGGAGCCCCATGTCATTTTTTTTTTTAATTTCTATGTCAACTCACGTTCATGTTTCTCTCGTTTTCCCAGGTTTCTCACGTTGTTCATCAATTCACGTTTTCGTGCAACCGGGGTTTCTCATGCAGTTTGCGTTTTTCTTGCAGCCTCGGTTCTTATGCTGCTCACGTTTTTGTCAGCTCTTGCGACTCATGTTCTCATTCAGTCACGTTCCTCACGCAGCTTACATTCCTGTCGCAGGTTTCTCAGTCTGCTCATGTTTCTCTCAGTCATGTTCCTGACCCAGTTGAGTCTCAGTTCCACACTACCTTTAATTTCCTAGCTATGTCCGGCCAGGAGTTGCGCAATAGTACGGTACTATTGGTAAGTCATACTATTGCAGCTCCAGCAAATTCTACTGGCTCAGGGGATTTAGTGGATTCCGGAACCCTCTCGGTCCCTAGGCCGGTATCATAGGCCCAGGTCTCGAACGCAGATGCCGGCGTCACGCCTTCTCTTCGGTTTCCAGCATTTGTGATGGATTAGGTTTCCATTGGGCTGACGCAACAGCCTTGATCGATAAATCTTTATTTTGCATACCAGAATGGCTCATGACACTGCTTGGGATGTTTTTCGAGGCTTTCAGGTCAAGATTTCCTAGTCCTGACGGTTGACATCCAGTTCCTATTTTTGCTTTTCTGTTTTTTGCCACTTCCAACTCATATCGGCCTACAGCACTATCGGGGCGCATCTGGCTGAGACTCTGCATTTCATGTTGTTGGAAGACCCAGATAGGCCTTTCTTTATTTTCTGCGCACTCCATTTAAGCCATCGTCAGGGATCCAGAAGAGTAGCCCTCCTGCTGTGCTCAGCAGACTTCCCATCGAGGGTCATATTCTTCGTAACATATCCGACATGCTCTCAAGGTCTCCTTTGGCATGGTGAACCAGCTTGGTGCTCAAGGCAGCACTTTATCTGGCGTTTTATGGTTCTTGAGGCCAGAGGAGTTGCACTTCTGGCCCAGGGTCTCGCATACTTTTGGCCAATCAACTGGTTTGGCCCCCCGGCCTTTTCTGTTACATCTGCATGCTCGCAAGACACAGTAATCGGGGCGGCACTGTTATCAGGTTCTTGTAGCCTGGCAAGGTGTCGTGCCCGGTGTTGGTTTATACCAGCTCGTTAGTGCTACATTTGTCAAACCCTGGGATGGTCCTCTGTTGCCTTTTCCTAACACTCCCCTCTCTGCAGCCAAATGCATACTTCATTATTCATTCAGGGTAGGAGTGGCTTCTGCAACTTTGCGCTAGGGGGCCTCAACCCTTATTATTTGGGTAGGTGGTGGTCATCTTGTTTCTCTGGGTATGTCCCAGAGCCACGTTTTGAGATACCGCTAGTGTTTGTCAATTTTGGCAGGTCATACGTTAATTCACTGTGTAATAAGTCTGGTTGGTAAGCTTCCACTTTTTCATTTACTATTGGTGTGGGAACACTTTAATGGTGGCTGCGGCATTCTTTGTTTTTACTTAGTGTTTCTTATTGATCCCCCCCCCCTTGGTGGTTTGCGCATTTGGTCCCCCCCCCTGTACGCAAGCTTCCATCCTACTGTGTTTATTTTTGCCCCCTTTTAGGCATACTGACCATGTGACCCCGGCACACTTCAGGTATATGTTCTCTGTTGCTCTTTGTTCCTTTCCTATACCATCCACAGATTGACTCCAAGTACAAGTGTAAGGCTGACCGCAGGTCAGCCTGTATTTGTAGGAGGAGTCAGGCTGCATAAAGCCTGCCCTCCTTTGCCTCCTCTCGTGTCCCACCCACCTATACCCTTTTTTCTTTCATTTTATTTCATACTTGGGTATGCCCCCTTTTAGGCATACTGACCACGTGACCCCCGCACACTTCAGGTCTATGTTATCTGTTGCTCTTTGTTCCTTTCCTATACCATCCACAGATTGACTCCGAGTACAAGTGTATATTAGACAAATATACGTCTGCATTCAGAATTGCGTAATGCTTGTAAATCCAAAGCCCAAAGGCAATAAATCAGTGTTACCCCGGTGGCTTACTTTCAGTGAATCTGGTCCATCATCAGCCTCTCCCAGAAAAACATCCCGTCCATAGCCCTGTCTGCCTGTTAATGGATTGGAGGCTTAAATAGCCCCACATACACTGCTGCCTATCTGCTAGATACAGATCAGCTGTGTGCAGCTGATGTTCTCCCTGATAGCCAGAAAGGGCCCCTTGAGCAGTGGACGTTCCGTGCCTCCCCACGGCGCAGGCGCGAGAACCACCACGCGCACGCGCTGCATGAACCATAGGGCGCACGCGAAATGACGTCACGCGGCGCAGAGGGAGACGGTGCGTTTACGTCCCACCGGCACGGCAACGCATCCCAGGACAACGGGAGTCATAAACTGAAGTGGTAAAGGTGTTTGGCAGATGGTAAATCACATAGCTCCTCCCCAAAGAGTCTCCATAGGGGAAACTCTTGGCCGTGTCAGGTACACAGGATAGACTGGCATGAATACTATATATGGCAAAACATCACCCCAAGCAGATGGCAAATGAATCTGTGTCAAAGGGGGCTTTCTTTGTTTCTAGATCATTGCACGTTCTTTCACGTCATTTTTGTACACCCTACAGTACGGCCCACTCTACTGTCTAGTTCAAATCCAGTCGCAACCACGGCACATCGACTAGTCCTAGTGTCGCAAATAGCGACACTAGGACTTGTACTAGGTTCGTGCCATTCATGTCTGCCTCTTATTGTTTCAGTTTGGTTTCTATACTTACAGTCCAATTCGAGTCTAGTTGCACGTTGCGGCTCTGATTCACATTGGTCGTTCTTTTCATTTCATACACTCTTCAGCCCGATTCGAGTACTAGTCGCATCAACAACTTAACAATTTGCACAGCTTTCATTTACTTTTGTTTTGCTCATATCAGACCTTCTCAGTCATGGTCGCTATCATTCATGATCACAGCCTGTTCCTAAATACTCCAGTTTCTGCTACCCCATGGTTCACTTCTGATATGCTTGTGATGACTGCAAGAGAAAACCTTATCTCAAATGGCACATTCTGGCCACTCGTCATCTCTAGTGGCAAATAATCAAGCCACCACTTGATGCGGTGGTGGACCTACTAATGATATGCATGTGTTGTGTACAAATGGGAAAAATGTAAGCAATTTTAGAGAGATATTCGTGTATGTGTGTGAATGCTGGAACCTGTAGTTCTATCGCTTGTGTGTGTAATGTATGCATATGTGACCCCCTCTTTTGCCCTCTACATGAAAAATGTAGCTGGGATGAGAGATCAGTGATAAGCTGGAAGGACACCATGCCAATTTCAGTTTATTAGACAAAACATTTATAACAAAATGTGCTGGGTTAATTAATCTAATGATAAACAATGTGATCACAATTATTTTTTAATCTGTTTTCCAAACATGGTAAAATAAAGGTTATATTTTACTGTGTATTACACAAATTGAATATCCTTTGGTAGTGGAAAATTAATTTAAATTTAGTGCATTTAAAAAAGGGAAATTAAGTAAAATGTCCTCATTAAAGGAAAATATATCTCTGGATATATATTAGAATTAGGGTGTGGTATTCAGATTATCACTTGAGTATTCATTTCTGATATGAGTTTAACAATATTATTAATAATATAGATGTATTGTAACTGGTTTAGACAACCTTTGGTTGGAAATGAAATCCAGATTATTGAGGAAATTTTTAAAATGGGATTAGTTTAGATTAAGATAACAATTTTGTAATTTTACATTTATAAAATAAACCCTTATTGAAAGATAAAAAGATTAAGGTGAGGTTGTTAATTAGAATACAGCTGACATAATATTTAACAAAGCCAAGATGGATGGGATACATAAGAAGTTTTTCTACAGAAATTAAATCTAAAGGTCTGATAATAACTTGATGTGTGGTCCATGATGTAAGAGTAATATTAAATGAAATGTAAATATAACAGACCCATCACATCAAGTCCAAACACCCTGTTAGTGTAGATCCAACCTGCAGCCAGTTGTTGTATAGTTTTTGATCTGGCTGAGAACTTTCTGTTCTGTCATATACAGATGATTCATCCTTTTGTTTTTATTTTTGAAATCCAAAGCAGAATGTGTGGATTGTGAAATGATGTGCCCCTTTTCCTTGTAAGTGCAGTGGTATAAGCAGAAGAATACTTTGGATTTATTGGACATGACCGCAGAGTATTGTTATCATTTATTATGTTATGACTTCAGGAAAAGAATGTCAGATGGTGAGCTTTGCCTAGGAGGGGATTTACAGGTGACCCTAAGAATCCAAAACGAGGAGCTTGAGACGATCCAGGAATTTCTGATAATCAGCCGGCTGAGGTAAGCCTTTTGCTTACATTTGAGTTATCAGACTTCCTTGATCGGTAAGGCATTTTCGGGACAGGGCTCCCGGATTCTGATAAGACCCCCGCCCGCAGACCCCAACAACCAACGGCCAGGGTTGTCAGGAAGAGGCCCTTGTCCTCATCAACATGGGGACAAGGTGCTTTGAGGGGTCACAGACCCCAAAGCATCCTCCCAATGTTGAGGGCATGTGGCCTGGTACGGTTCAGGAGGGGGGGCGCTCTCTCATCCCCCCTCTTTTCCTGCGGCCTGCCAGGTTGCGTGCTCGGATAAGGGTCTGATATGGATTTTGAGGGGGACCCCCACGCCATTTTTTTTAATTTAGTGTGGAGTTCCCCTTAAAATCCATGCCAGACCTGAAGGGTCTGGTATGGATATTTAGGGGGAGCCCCATGTCATTTTTTTTTTTAATTTCTATGTCAACTCACGTTCATGTTTCTCTCGTTTTCCCAGGTTTCTCACGTTGTTCATCAATTCACGTTTTCGTGCAACCGGGGTTTCTCATGCAGTTTGCGTTTTTCTTGCAGCCTCGGTTCTTATGCTGCTCACGTTTTTGTCAGCTCTTGCGACTCATGTTCTCATTCAGTCACGTTCCTCACGCAGCTTACATTCCTGTCGCAGGTTTCTCAGTCTGCTCATGTTTCTCTCAGTCCTGTTCCTGACCCAGTTGAGTCTCAGTTCCACACTACCTTTAATTTCCTAGCTATGTCCGGCCAGGAGTTGCGCAATAGTACGGTACTATTGGTAAGTCATACTATTGCAGCTCCAGCAGCTTCTACTGGCTCAGGGGATTTAGTGGATTCCGGAACCCTCTCGGTCCCTAGGCCGGTATCATAGGCCCAGGTCTCGAACGCAGATGCCGGCGTCACGCCTTCTCTTCGGTTTCCAGCATTTGTGATGGATTAGGCTTCCATTGGGCTGACGCAACAGCCTTGATCGATAAATCTTTATTTTGCATACCAGAATGGCTCATGACACTGCTTGGGATGTTTTTCGAGGCTTTCAGGTCAAGATTTCCTAGTCCTGACGGTTGACATCCAGTTCCTATTTTTGCTTTTCTGTTTTTTGCCACTTCCAACTCATATCGGCCTACATCACTATCGGGGCGCATCTGGCTGAGACTCTGCATTTCATGTTGTTGGAAGACCCAGATAGGCCTTTCTTTATTTTCTGCGCACTCCATTTAAGCCATTGTCAGGGATCCAGAAGAGTAGCCCTCCTGCTGTGCTCAGCAGACTTCCCATCGAGGGTCATATTCTTCGTAACATATCCGACATGCTCTCAAGGTCTCCTTTGGCATGGTGAACCAGCTTGGTGCTCACGGCAGCACTTTATCTGGCGTTTTATGGTTCTTGAGGCCAGAGGAGTTGCACTTCTGGCCCAGGGTCTCGCATACTTTTGGCCAATCAACTGGTTTGGCCCCCCGGCCTTTTCTGTTACATCTGCATGCTCGCAAGACACAGTAATCGGGGCGGCACTGTTATCAGGTTCTTGTAGCCTGGCAAGGTGTCGTGCCCGGTGTTGGTTTATACCAGCTCGTTAGTGCTACATTTGTCAAACCCTGGGATGGTCCTCTGTTGCCTTTTCCTAACACTCCCCTCTCTGCAGCCAAATGCATACTTCATTATTCATTCAGGGTAGGAGTGGCTTCTGCAACTTTGCGCTAGGGGGCCTCAACCCTTATTATTTGGGTAGGTGGTGGTCATCTTGTTTCTCTGGGTATGTCCCAGAGCCACGTTTTGAGATACCGCTAGTGTTTGTCAATTTTGGCAGGTCATACGTTAATTCACTGTGTAATAAGTCTGGTTGGTAAGCTTCCACTTTTTCATTTACTATTGGTGTGGGAACACTTTAATGGTGGTTGCGGCATTCTTTGTTTTTACTTAGTGTTTCTTATTGATCCCCCCCCCCCTTGGTGGTTTGCGCATTTTGTCCCCCCCCCCTGTACGCAAGCTTCCATCCTACTGTGTTTATTTTTGCCCCCTTTTAGGCATACTGACCATGTGACCCCGGCACACTTCAGGTATATGTTCTCTGTTGCTCTTTGTTCCTTTCCTATACCATCCACAGATTGACTCCAAGTACAAGTGTAAGGCTGACCGCAGGTCAGCCTGTATTTGTAGGAGGAGTCAGGCTGCATAAAGCCTGCCCTCCTTTGCCTCCTCTCGTGTCCCACCCACCTATACCCTTTTTTCTTTCATTTTATTTCATACTTGGGTATGCCCCCTTTTAGGCATACTGACCACGTGACCCCCGCACACTTCAGGTCTATGTTATCTGTTGCTCTTTGTTCCTTTCCTATACCATCCACAGATTGACTCCGAGTACAAGTGTATATTAGACAAATATACGTCTGCATTCAGAATTGCGTAATGCTTGTAAATCCAAAGCCCAAAGGCAATAAATCAGTGTTACCCCGGTGGCTTACTTTCAGTGAATCTGGTCCATCATCAGCCTCTCCCAGAAAAACATCCCGTCCATAGCCCTGTCTGCCTGTTAATGGATTGGAGGCTTAAATAGCCCCACATACACTGCGGCCTATCTGCTAGATACAGATCAGCTGTGTGCAGCTGATGTTCTCCCTGATTGCCAGAAAGGGCCCCTTGAGCAGTGGACGTTCCGTGCCTCCCCACCGCGCAGGCGCGAGAACCACCACGCGCACGCGCTGAATGAACCATAGGGCGCACGCGAAATGACGTCACGCGGCGCAGAGGGAGACGGTGCGTTTACGTCCCACCGGCACGGCAACGCATCCCAGGACAACGGGAGTCATAAACTGAAGTGGTAAAGGTGTTTGGCAGATGGTAAATCACATAGCTCCTCCCCAAAGAGTCTCCATAGGGGAAACTCTTGGCCGTGTCAGGTACACAGGATAGACTGGCATGAATACTATATATGGCAAAACATCACCCCAAGCAGATGGCAAATGAATCTGTGTCAAAGGGGGCTTTCTTTGTTTCTAGATCATTGCACGTTCTTTCACGTCATTTTTGTACACCCTACAGTACGGCCCACTCTACTGTCTAGTTCAAATCCAGTCGCAACCACGGCACATCGACTAGTCCTAGTGTCGCAAATAGCGACACTAGGACTTGTACTAGGTTCGTGCCATTCATGTCTGCCTACAGTCCAATTCGAGTCTAGTTGCACGTTGCGGCTCTGATTCACATTGGTCGTTCTTTTCATTTCATACACTCTTCAGCCCGATTCGAGTCCTAGTCGCATCAACAACTTAACAATTTGCACAGCTTTCATTTACTTTTGTTTTGCTCATGTCAGACCTTCTCAGTCATGGTCGCTATCATTCATGATCACAGCCTGTTCCTAAATACTCCAGTTTCTGCTACCCCATGGTTCACTTCTGATATGCTTGTGATGACTGCAAGAGAAAACCTTATCTCAAATGGCACATTCTGGCCACTCGTCATCTCTAGTGGCTAATAATCAAGCCACCACTTGATGCGGTGGTGGACCTACTAATGATATGCATGTGTTGTGTACAAATGGGAAAAATGTAAGCAATTTTAGAGAGATATTCGTGTATGTGTGTGAATGCTGGAACCTGTAGTTCTATCGCTTGTGTGTGTAATGTATGCATATGTGACCCCCTCTTTTGCCCTCTCATGAAAAATGTAGCTGGGATGAGAGATCAGTGATAAGCTGGAAGGACACCATGCCAATTTCAGTTTATTAGACAAAACATTTATAACAAAATGTGCTGGGTTAATTAATCTAATGATAAACAATGTGATCACAATTATTTTTTAATCTGTTTTCCAAACATGGTAAAATAAAGGTTATATTTTACTGTGTATTACACAAATTGAATATCCTTTGGTAGTGGAAAATTAATTTAAATTTAGTGCATTTAAAAAAGGGAAATTAAGTAAAATGTCCTCATTAAAGGAAAATATATCTCTGGATATATATTAGAATTACGGTGTGGTATTCAGATTATCACTTGAGTATTCATTTCTGATATGAGTTTAACAATATTATTAATAATATAGATGTATTGTAACTGGTTTAGACAACCTTTGGTTGGAAATGAAATCCAGATTATTGAGGAAATTTTTAAAATGGGATTAGTTTAGATTAAGATAACAATTTTGTAATTTTACATTTATAAAATAAACCCTTATTGAAAGATAAAAAGATTAAGGTGAGGTTGTTAATTAGAATACAGCTGACATAATATTTAACAAAGCCAAGATGGATGGGATACATAAGAAGTTTTTCTACAGAAATTAAATCTAAAGGTCTGATAATAACTTGATGTGTGGTCCATGATGTAAGAGTAATATTAAATGAAATGTAAATATAACAGACCCATCACATCAAGTCCAAACACCCTGTTAGTGTAGATCCTACCTGCAGCCAGTTGTTGTATAGTTTTTGATCTGGCTGAGAACTTTCTGTTCTGTCATATACAGATGATTCATCCTTTTGTTTTTATTTTTGAAATCCAAAGCAGAATGTGTGGATTGTGAAATGATGTGCCCCTTTTCCTTGTAAGTGCAGTGGTATAAGCAGAAGAATACTTTGGATTTATTGGACATGACCGCAGAGTATTGTTATAATTTATTATGTTATGACTTCAGGAAAAGAATGTCAGATGGTGAGCTTTGCCTAGGAGGGGATTTACAGGTGACCCTAAGAATCCAAAACGAGGAGCTTGAGACGATCCAGGAATTTCTGATAATCAGCCGGCTGAGGTAAGCCTTTTGCTTACATTTGAGTTATCAGACTTCCTTGATCGGTAAGGCATTTTCAGGGACAAAGGGTACATGTACCTATTTTACTCCCCTTAATCAAATTTTATTGATTGGTGGTTATATGTTATGTTATCACTGTCTACTGTTCATTGGAGTGTATCTTTTGTGTCTGTGTCTGTCTTGATGAAGTCACGTGTGTTGTGAGGCAACATGTCGGGAGGAGCTTGGTGATGTCACTTCCTGTTACGGCCGTGACCGGAAGTCCTTACATTGTTTGACACATTTTTTGCTGTCTGGCTTGCTTATGCCATATTTATTGTGAAAGCTCATTTTAACTGTTAAAGATCTTTTTAAATAAATATAAAGAACTAATTTTTTTAAAATTTACTACACTATGGAGAGTCTTCTTTTTTGCCGTTAATCCAGTGGATTGGGATATATTTCCCTCTAGGAAAAGATCGTGGAGACAGGAGAAAAGCTGCAGCTATGGTTTAAGGCATTGTATCCGGATATGTAGTATCCAAATCTGGCCACTAGAGTCCGCCAGTGTCTGGATAAAGGATTCAATAAAGATACTGACAGATTGACTCCACAATACAATAGCAATGGGGGGTATAAGACTTGCATAGTACAGGTAAAGACACAGTTTTCAGTGCACACTGTGACATGTAACAGAGTTAGTTCCTTTAGTGATCCCTGAGGTCTGATGAACAGGCCATGCAGCAAAAAATTCACCTGGGGCTTGCCAGGGGCACAAAACTTGGGTATTTCACAGTGAGTAGATTATAAAAGGCACAACTGGTGTAATTTGTTGTAGAATAATTTCCCACCCTTCCAGTGGTCCCTGTGTAGCAATATATTAGACTACAGGGGTGTTAGTCAGCCAAGGAGGAAAAAACATAATAGACAGCAGGGCCAGAGCCCTGAGCGGTCAGGACAGTGTCCGTCAGCGATGAGGGGGTAAAGATTCCAGCCATGCAGATGCAACCCTGGGAGAGGTAAAGAATCTTGTGGTTTCACCATCTTGAACTCGCAGACGCGCTGGGAAAAAGGAAACTGTGTTTGATGCCCTTGACTCGCATTGCTGCTTTAACCTGGCCAAATGAGTACCTCAGTTTCTGCGTTTCCACAGAGTAATTAGGGAAGATGAGGAGTTTGTTGTTCTGAAATGCAAGCTCTCCCTGCATCCTAGCTGCCCGAAGCACCTAATTTCTGTCCCTGAAGTTCAGAAATTTAAGTATAAAGGTGCGTGGTGGAGCTCCCTGTGGTCCAGGCTTGGGCGGAATGCGATGAGCCCTTTCCACCGCATAAAAGGGTGAGAACTGGGGTGCTGGCAGGAGGGTACGCAATAATTTCACCACAAAATCAGTCAAGTGGGTGCCCTCCACCCCTATGCGGAGGTTGTTCCTTCTCAGCGTCTTCAGTTTTATATTCTAGTGCCCTGATCTTAGTATGTAAGGTGCGGAGGTCAGCATTGTAACTTTCCACCGTGTCCTCCACCTGGCCAAATCTCTGCTCTGCAGTGGACAGTCTGGACCTTATTTTGTCCATATCCTGTCTAATGAGCCCCACATATAGCTGGACCGTGTCAACCTTTGTGGTCAGGGTCAGTATGGAGGTGTGACAGTTGTTCATTGCAGCCAGTACTTCTGCCAGACCTGGCGGGGGTGGCTGCTCAGCTTGCTCCGTGTGTGTCGCCATGTTTGCTGTGGAGCGTGTGTGAGTCTCCATGTGGTCTCCGCAGGCCAGGGAGGATCGCTCAGGCATGGGGGGAAAGTGGAGCTGCTTACACCTTCCTTTTGAAGCTCTGGAGGAGCAGCGTCTCATAAAGGTGTCCGCGGCCATGGTGCAGTGGCTGTGATATGCCGGAGGAGAGGTGAAAGCCTTGGATCTTGGCGGAGCTCTCTCAGAGACGTCCGCTCAGTTCGCCACCTTGGCCATGCCCCCGGCATATATTTTTATTTACTTTTCTTGGCAGTGATTTCTTCATCCACATTGATCGATGTAAATGGAGAAATCGGTCAGGTTCTTTTTTTCCGTTAAGCTCATGGGCTGAATGAAAAAAAAGAATGGTGTATGTATGCCCATCATTAGAAGTGGGTGAATGAAGGGCGGTATTTGTTGTGGAAATTTTATGAAGATGTATTTTAATATGTATTGTCATAAGTGTCTCCCAGTGTTAGTACTACAGCAACCTGCTCTAAAGAGCTGACTGGGGCAGACTGACGCTGGTTGAGATCCATTTGGTAGTGGAAAGCTCCTTGGGAGAATGTAGAGAAGTGTTTGCGGAGTGGGGACATGTCCGCCAACGAAGGGCCCCTGTGCGATGTAAACAAAAAGTGTCAGAAAGGACTTGGTGGTTCAAGTGGTTAGAAGAGTGGGCGATGTGTGGGATAAGCTTCTAATGTTGGGCATAAAATGCCATTGCGGTTCAAACCCCCCCAAATGACCCTTTTTTTGAAAAGTAGACACTCCAAGCCATTTGCTGAGAGACATGTTGAGTCCATGGAATATTTTATATTTTGCTTTAAGTTTCAGGAAAATTATTATTATTATTTTTTTTTTACACAAAGTTGTCACTAAATGATATATTGCTCACACATGACATGGGTATATGTGGAATTACACCCCAAAATACATTTTGCTGCTTCTCCTGAGTACGGGGACACCACATGTGTGGGACTTTTTGGGAGTCTAGCCAAGTATAGGACCCCGAAAACCAATCACTGCCTAAAGGATTTCTAAGGGTGTAAAATGGTGATTTCACTCTTCACTACCTATCACAGTTTCGGAGGCCATAAAATGTCAAGATAGAACAACCCCCCCCCCCCCCCCAAATGACCCTGTGACAGACTCAACTGGGACAGAGGCTTTTGGAGGGGACGGAATGCCAGCCTCTTGCTCACCGATTATGGGCCCTGGCATTTGGGGGAACGGTGCTCTTTGTCAGCTGTATGCCTGGGGACCCCTGAGGTGGTGTTACTTGGATTCAGGTCCATGTTCCCTGCCAAGACACACAGACTCTGGATATGTATTTGCCATATTAGCAATAGTGACTGAATCATACTGTTGGGACACAAACTGTTAGATGCTAATATCATCAACTCCAGCCACCTGTCTGTTGTTTAAATGAGTCTAGTCTGGCTTGTAAGAGTACTACACACCTTGTTGTTTGTGCTAATTAACCCTGTGTTGATGTTTATGGTAATGTGTATTGAATAGTCAGTCAGTGAGCTAGGAGACTTAAAGTCTTTCCCTGAAAAGTCTTATCTCTCAGTCAACTAGTCTGGGTCAATGATTAGATAATTAGCTCATGCTAATTAGGTTAGGTTTTAGTCATCCTGCTGTATATATTTGTGTGAGATCTCAAATAAAAGACTATTCCTGATGTACTCCAAGACTGGTTTTGTCTGGTTCTTGGGGGTCCCTATAGCTAGATGCATTGGACTCATGTTCCAGGACTTAGGAAGCGGTATACTGACGGAAACACTCAATTGGAGTGTGGGGGATAGGTTCTGTCACAGACCCCATTTTGAAAAGCAGTCACCCCAAGCTATTTGCTGAGAGGCATGGTGAGTATTTTGCAGATCTCATTTGTTTTGGAAAATCAAGAAAGAAAAGGAAATTTTTTTTTTTTTTACATTTTCATAACTTTGTGACAAAAAGTGAGATCTGCAAAATGTCAAAAAATTATGGAGTTTAACGTGTATCCTCAGAGTGATACTGTGGATGCACTAAAAACAATATGCCAACATCCCGGTATTAATGAGAAAAGATTTGGAGATTGCAAAAATTGACTTTTTAGGCACACGTATAGAATAAAAAATATTTGAAATTTGAATTGGATAAGATTAAAATCGTGGTTTACAGACATAAAAGGAAACATCATAATAATACATGACCCCAGGGACTCAAATAAAAAACCTCCAAATATTATATTCTAATCCAAATCGATGCAATTAGAAATAACCAGTAGCAGCATCCAACAGGAGTTAAGTGCGTGGAGTAGTCGAGTCACAATGTAAGGTCACAGAGAAATTTGCTATACATGTTATGCGCACATTAGCGCTTCTTCAGGAGCTTGCAGATCTAATAAAAAACATGTAAAAAACATCAAATAAATATGACGCAATATCAAATGCATACAACAAAAGCAATATAAACAATGAGATGCTCCTTTTAAGAGTCTAGCAGGAAGGAGGCCCAAGTCCAGTTACTCTCTGGGTTCTCTGATGTAATGAGGGGGGGCTCTGGGGACCCTGATGTATGGATCCACTCTCAGATTTGCAACATTAATATATATATATATATATATATATATATATATATATATATATATATATACACACACACACACACGCGTATATTATATACATGCGTATACCCACCCAAGCGTATGACTTTCTTTTTTTTTTTTGCGGCTATGGGCTCTAGCTCCAGATCTTTTGTAGACCTAGCAATGCCCCTGATGGGGGCCCTTCATGGTTTATTGCATCGGGGGCCCTGAAGATTCTAGTTACGCCTCTGATCCTAGTATATGATCTATATCTATGGAGATGATATCTGATTGCTGGAGACACTAAAGAATGGGGGATGGAAGAATAAAGTGCTTTTAATGTGAAGTGTCCCCCATGTGGATGTAGAATCCCATTGTAAATGTGGAAAATCCACCAATATAGTACTTGTATCTCTAATATATCCCAGAAGTCTCAGCACTAAAGGCTGGAAATGTATATACACCCCTCCCCCCTACATTCTCTATAAGGGATCATATTCCTGCCACAATCTGGTGATCTTCAATGGGAACTCCTGATTTGTGGACTTTAGCAAGGTGATGGAATATTAGGGTCACTGGGGTAACCACCATCAGAAATTCTGCTATTTTATTTCATAAACCCCCAGATCATTTCCTTTTATATATCAATTTCAGAAGCCACTGTATGAGACACTGTGTGAGGTCCTGCTTAATAACCGGGTACATAAGGGGGTGACTGAGCTGTCACAGTGCCCCCTCTTTATACTGTGTAGACCAGTGGTGTATTTAGGTTTTGTGCTGCCCTAGGCCTGACTAAACTCATGCACACCCTAATTTAAATACAACCCACCCACATTGATGGGTGCAGTGGCTGCGTTTGATGGGCACAGTGGCTGCGTTTGCTTGGCACAGTGGCTGCGTTTGCTTGGCACAGTGGCTGCGTTTGCTTGGCACAGTGGCGGCGATTGATGAGCACAGTGGCGGCAATTGATGGGCACAGTGGCTGTGTTTGATGGGCACAGTGGCGGCAATTGATGGGCACAGTGACAGCGTTACAAAAGCTGCCTGGGTAACCGTATACAAGTTTTTAAATTGGTCCTGACTCCTAGATCGCTGTTTCAATCCATTTACATATATACATAGTGGATATATGTAAATGGTTTCACTTGCTCTCATCAAATACCTGAGAGTTCCCACCACCGCCGTCATCCTCCTCTCTCTCACTGCTCCTCCTCCTCCTCTGGTTACAGAGAGACCCGTCCTGAGCTGGAGAGCATGCAATGATGCCGTGCAGAGGTGGGTACTGAGTAGGCGGAGCATTAGGCTCCAGCTCGGCCTCCACCAGTATGTGCATTGTACACCAGGTATGGTCAGTGACACTGACACTCACTCATGGTCCATTTTATGGGGGCGGAAGTCGCTCCCCCCCGCCAAGTACGTGCTCCTTCCTGCAGTGCTGAGTGCGGTGCACATGATATATAGCAAGGCAAGCCGCGGGAGGCTGTATTCCGTGTGGGAGCCGGCCGCAGGAGGCTGTATTCTGTGCGGGACGTGGGTAGGACGGGTCGGGGGGGTTTCGTATATTTCATCTTATAATATAATATCACGTGTCTGGATTTGTCTCTGCAGGTTGCATGGTTGTGACGTGACTACCTCCGCCTGGGATGATCTCCGTTCCATTCTTATCAATAATCGATCCCTCACCACACTGGATTTATCATTTAATAATCTGGAAGACTCTGGAATAAAACTTCTATGTGAGGGGCTCAGACATCCTGGCTGTAATCTGCAGTACCTGAGGTGAGAATTATCCTATAAATGATATAATATTCTGCAGGATTCTGGTATAAATCTTCTATGTGAGGGATCCAGACATGTCACCTAGATGAAAGTTATACAAAGACAGACTTCTGATTGGCCGGTTACTGGGAGTTCCCATCATAGTACTTCAGTTCACTCGCTGTTATTGGATTTCATCCCCTCCCCCTCCACTGACTATCAGAAATCAGACTTTGGCTGGGTTCACACTGGAGTTCACAGCGACTCACAGCAGGGGGTCCGGTGCGTCTCCATTCACAGTTTCAGGTCAAATTTTTGCCCGAATTTTGGGCTGAATTGGGACCCGAAACAGACCAGAAGACACACAGGACTCCATATTATCTTCATTCAGTGACCAATTATAGACAGATGGTCCTCAATTAGAATCTGGAAGGACAGAGCAAGTCTCTAGACCAGAAGTGACCCCTAGATGCCAATAAAATCCCCCATCCATGTAGATATAAAATTGTCACCTCACTGAGCCTCAAAGAGAAGTCCTAGTCATTTCATCTCCAAGCCCAGCAGGGGACGAGGCCGATACAGTGAGAAAACCCTGAACTGTCTGCCAGACATTGATTTATATCAGAGATCAGAGGAATCTATTTTATCTCTCATACAAAATAAAATATTAGTTGCAGAGAGATGGAAATAATTCCTCCTGATTGTAGACATGTTGGGGTACATATAACATTGTATGTGTAGTGAGAATAGAATCCAGGAGAAATTCCCAGAATGGTTCTATGGAGTCTGATCACACCAGACAAGCACTGATTGGTCTTGTTGGGATCAGACTGACATGCCGGTGTTGGAAATCCAATCCTCATCCATCAGAACCATTCATGACCCATTTAGCTCTGGTTCCTTTAGAACACAGGGCCGGCTTGTGGACTGGGCAAGGAACACCCCCCAGGGTTGATTGGTTGATGGCTAAACTCCACCCACACCCATAAATTGAGGATCCTGAGATATAGACGAGGTGATTCCCATGGTGTCGGTCTAACCGGTGAATAGCGGATGTTCCTGACATGTTCCTGTCACAGTATAATCCTCAGAAAAAGTTTATTTGTTTTATTCTCACAGCCAGACTGTGTCTGTCCTTTTGTCTTTGTTATTTAGTGTATAAAATATGTACAAAGATAAAGAATGACAGAAAATACAACAAACTAGTGTAGCTCTGCTCTATATTTCAAAAACAGACAACCTACCTGCAGACAGAGGTAAGTGCTACCACAACCCCAGTGTTACTATATGGCTGTGTAACTATGTAACAAACCACCTAAATACCTGATCCTGATACTTCCAAATAGTAATTACACAACAAAAATTATAATACAAATATTACATACAATATATATCTGCTACTACCACAACCTCAGTGCTGTAACAATGTGTTGCAGCCTAATGCATTGGTATCAATACACTTTATGCAGAAAACAAACAACTTTATACAGGGGATTAATACCAAAGTACCAGTGCTGTGACTGGCTGGTAATACCACAACCCCAGTGCTGTGACTGGCTGGTAATACCACAACCCCAGTGCTGTGATTGTATGGTAATACCACAACCCCAGTGCTGTTATTGTCTGGTAATACCACAACCCCAGTGCTGTGATTGGCAGCTAATACCACAACCCCAGTGCTGTGACTGGTTGGTGATGCCACAACCCCAGTGCTGTGATTGACTGGTGATACCACAACCCCAGTGCTGTGAATACATATTACAAACTAACACATTACTAATGGAAATGATGAATGTATAAAACAATAACTAGTTACAAGTAATTGATGCCACAACTCCAGTGCTGTAAAATGAATGTATCTAGTTGCATATAAATAAGAGGAAAGTCCATATATCTGTGAGCAATCTTCCTCAATGACGGCGCCCCCTCCAGTGTGACACTACAAAATGAAGTGTTCAGAGTCCTCCACCTCTGTGCTGATGAAATGCCCCCTCAGGAATTGGCCCCATATACAATATAGGTGTTATATGCTTGTCCCCCCTCTGGGGGGCTCAATGGGCCCAGGGTACTTCCCACAAGATCAGCTGTCACAAGCATGGGGTCCCTTTAAGGGATTTGGTCCCTCCTGATTGGCTGATATAGAGAACAAAAATGGCACCAATAGTGAAGTACTTCCTTTAAAACAATTGTCTCTTTATTTACAATAAATGCACTGACAACCAATAATATGTCAGCATATCCAGCAACCAATTGGGCAGTAGATAATATCACTCACCAGCACCACTTCCTGTTTAAGTTCCATGCAGGAAATGACATCACCCAGCTCTGCCCGAGGGCTGACTATCCAATGATTGGTTGGTCTGCTGACATATTATCATTGCTTGTCAGTGCGTTTAGCGATCCTCATGGATTTTGCTGCATGGAGACGCATGTGAAGTAGAAATCCCATTATTTCCTATGTGGCCAGTTCCCATCGATGTGCCGCAGTTTAGTGTGAAAGGGAATCTATATGGAGCCATTCGCACCTCCAATGTGTGCGTTACCACGTACGCTGCAATGTACCCGCAACAGTGTAACTCCACACTAAGACTTTTCAGGTGGGTGACAACTTACCTCCATTTCACAGGGGAGGTCCCACCAATATTCCATCTAAACGTCCCAACATTTAATTTTCTAAGACCCCGCCCACTGATTATTCATTGGATGTGTCTACTTCTGCCCCTCCCTGGAAGAACAATTCACCTCTTTCCTGCTTCTCCCTCCAGTGTTCGGGACTGTAAAGGGACATTATGGTGCTGTGATGGTCTTTGCTCCATTATCTCCACAAACCGAACTCTGACCGATCTTTGGATAACATTGGATGAAGATGACAAGATGTCGGAGTCAGAAGTGAAACAAAGTTTTGAGGTCCTCCAGAATGCCGGCTTCACTGTGGGTAGATGGTAAGATCTGTTATTTTGGAGGTAACACACATACTAATGCCCCGTACACATGATCGGACTTTCCGATAACAAATGTTGCATGCGAGTTGTTGTCGAAAAGTCAGACCGTGTGTAGGCTCCATAGAACATTTGCTCTCAGACTTTCCGCCAACAAATGTTTGAGAGCAGGGAAATTCAGAGCGTGTGTACACAAGTCCGACGCACAAAAGTCCACGCATGCTCGGAATCAAGCAGAAGAGCCGCAATGGCTATTGAACTTAATTTTTCTCGGATCGTCGTATGTCTTGTACGTCACCGCGTTCTTGGCGTTCGGAATTTCTGACAACATTTGTGTGACCGTGTGTATGCAAGACAATTTTGAGCCAACACCCGTTGTAAAAACACCCACGGTTTTGTTGTCGGAAAATCCTATCGTGTGTACGGGGCATTAGAATGTCAATAGTAAAAGGTAGACCACATTGGATGGGGGAGAGATGATGGAGGTGGGACGTTGTTCGGGAGGTCTTCTGACACCCGAACTGCACTGTAATGAAAATGGAAGGACTGGTGACAAACATTCTATACAATTTCTGTAGAACCCATTGGAGGTCTCTGTAGTTCTACAGATAATGAGAGAGATGATTGAGATTTCCTGTGCCAGTCACAGATTTCCCAGATGATGGAGAATTTATTCCTCATCCCAAGTTTTATCATTACAGATGGGGGATGGGGAAAATCAGATCCACCAATAATAATCTTAGTCAGGTCCTACAATCTTCCACAAGGTTTTACCTTTACAGAAAAGTAACCCCCATCCCCCGAGTTCCATCCAATGTGTCAGTATAACTGAGCCAATCAGATCTGTGTTCTCAGCCTGTACACATGACAGCCCAGCATACCCGGGATACAGTCTGCTATCCCAATGGTTGGATGGACATGAGTGTGTGGCCCCTGCCATGGTGAGGGCCCCTCACTTTTCCATCATTTCTTACAGAGCCCCTCCCCCCTTATCCATCATCACAGCAACATTTCCTCCTCTAACACTCTCTTTTTATTCTTCTATGAAGGGGTGAAAGACGCTGGAAAGTATCTATAGACAGAAGATAAGAAAATGGTGTGTGGGAGCTCCTCCCCCTCTGCAGGTAATACACGGATCCTGATATGAAGATAATGTCCAGAATGGAATGATATCAGAGGAAAGTCATATCAACTCTCAGCTTTTATTTTCTCTTTCTGATCCTTAAATATAGAATTCCAGTAATAGTAATCTTTGTCTTCTTTTCCTCTTCTAAATGGAGTCATTTCTGCTCAGTATTGCCCACTTCCTGTGTTGCTGTGTGACCGGTGCCCCCTTCACAGCACGGATCTGACAGGGGCACCCGCGCATGCGCGTTCTTATCTATTGTACTACAAGCCTGCGGTGACACACTGGCTGCACCGCACATCACTGCTACAGCTCCGCCTCCATTGTCATCTGATTGGAAATCTGGGGCTCTTAGCTCCAGCCCCACCTCTACCCCGCCTCCTCTCTGAGTGACAGCGGCCCTCACACTTTCAGAGCTGCATGTGGCTTGGCTCCTGGATGATGTTCTGTGATAACGGAACACGGACCAAACATTACAACAAACTTTATTCATACAAGACACTGTCCTGTTGTGTCAAAGTTTACTGACAATACATTTTACTGACTCAATTTTCATTGGAAAAAAATGTTTTATTTTAACCATCACCCCCCCAGAATTGTGTGTCACCCCCCCCCCCCTCCCAGGCAGATTCTGTGTCACCCCCCCAGGCAGATTCTGTGTCACCGCCCCCCCCCCAGGGCATTCTGTGTCACCCCCTCCCAGTTCATTGTGTATCACCCCCTCTCGGGCAGGGCATTGTATGCCACCCCTAAAAGCATTGTGTGTTACCCCTACCAGGGCATTGTGTGACTGTCACCCATCCCTCTGCAGAATTGAGTGTCACCAATCCCACTGCAGCGTATTACGTGTCACCCATCCCACTGCAGAGTATTACGCGTCACCCATCCCACTACAGAGCATTACGTGTCACCCATCTCACTACAGAGCATTACGTGTCACCCATCCCACTGCAGAGTATTACGTGTAGTCACTAGTGATGGGCTGAACACCCTCTTGTTCAGTTCACGTCAGAACTTTCAAACATCACAAAAGTTTGGACCCAAACGGCAAACCACATTGTAGTTTATGGGACCCGAACTGGAAAAATCAAAAGTCCCCATTTTGAAGGCTTATATGCAAGTAATTGGCCATAAAGAGGGTATGGGGGCCCTGGGGGACATCAGTGATTTTTTTTTTTTTTTTTAAAACAATCTTTTTTTAAAGGAGCAGTGATTTTAATTATGCTTAAAATGAAACAAGAAAAAAAAATTCCTTTAAATATAGTGTGTGGAGGGTCCCCTTAGTCTGCCTATAAAGTGGCACATTTGTACCATGTATCGAACCTGTTACGAGATGATCCATCATTAAAACTATTCATAGAACCAGAGCCACACCTTATATTTAGATGTAACCAATCTCTTTGTTACACTCTAGTTATTGGTTATTTACCTCGCATCACTTTTCGCTGCAGCAAATGTGATTTCTGTCAGTTCATTCAACCAGGCAGAATTGTCTGGGTGAAGAGCTAACCATCTATCACTTTGTGAACTGTGACACGATTGGCTGAGTGTATTTGCTCACGTGTGGCTGTGGAAGCCACTATGTGGGCAAAACTAAGCAAAATTTCTGGAGACGTATTAAAAAACACATCACAGATATACATATAGGGGTCTATGAGAAACCTATACCCAGACACTTTGCCCAGGCCCATGATTATAAAACGGATTCTTTAAGGTTCCAGTCTGACATGATTGTTATAAGAAAAGTTAATTTCAGTGTTAAATTCCATAATGTAATCGAATTAGCTGGGTGAAAGGGTGAACCCGACAGAGTATTCAGGACTACTGACAAATCCCATGATGGAAATGGCGGTCTTCTTGGAGGTCTGATCTTAACACAAGCTTTTATAGACTGGATTAGGAGAGGGTGTGAGGCCCATCTAAACCCTGTTTTTGTGGATAATGCTGAAATCTGAACTTTTATGGTACTGGAACTTAGATAAATCCCTTAGATAAGCCTGTTTGAAGAAACTCCAAGAAGCGAAGCTTGTGGATGTAGAGGATCCCATCCATTCATGCTGGGCCATGATCTTAAATCTCTCCCATATCCTACTGTAAGCAACATTGAACACTTCCTTGTTTGGAGTAGCATTGAAACGACTTCCTGGGAACAGCCTTGTTCTAGGAACTGATTCCTCTCAACATCCCTGCCATTAGATGTAGTCTCTCCGGATCCGGATGGAGGAATTGACCCTGGTGAAGCAGATCCTGAGACAGTGGAAGAGGTAGTGGATCTCCCACACTGAGCTGCAGTAGAGTCATGAACCAAGAATAGTGCGGCGCTTACAGTGTTCAATAATGATTATTAAACGTGTGTGGTGAAATCTTATATAATAATAAAATTATATATCACTAAAGGAGAAATAACTGAAAATAAAATTATGCTCTGTATAGGACATCAAATATGTTTAGGGTAGTAAAACCAACTAATTGCAAACAAAATGTGACTAAAATAAACTATCACCAAATAATACCGTGTTTCATATTTAGAAACAATGACTATTATAAGAAAAATAAATAATCATTAAAAGTCAATTAGTAATACACCATAGTGACTTGAGTGAATAAAATATATCATAAAGTGACTTGTGCGGCTTGTCTGATGTGCTCCGTCACCAGTTGAGGGAAGGCTTACCAACTATCGTGGACTCAGGTAGGCTTACGCCATATGAGTCAAAATTGCTGTGTGGTATTTGCAATGCACCGATGTGGGCAGTTATTCCAATGTCTGGTGACCAACGACAAGACCATACGTGCAATGGTTGATGGAAGCTCAGAATAGGATGGTAGGCAGGTATAGCATGTGGTTCATCCCCAATGGTATTACCGGCAAAGAGAAATGAGACCATATAGCGTAATACCGTCAAGTAAACAAAAATTTATTAAATATAAAATGGGTACTCACATGTACAAAGGCTTAAATAGGCATGTATAAAAGAAATTGGCAGCAGTGGCATCAGCACGATAGTCTCCCGACGCGTTTCGCCTTAATAAGGCATCATCTGGGGGTGCTGATTCACTGGAGCCACCGCTTATATATAGGTACAGGGGTGTTTGTAGATGAGATCAACCTGACATCAATGCTGGCTCAATAATTAAACCACTTCCTGTTTAAGGTAAGATGGCGCCTATGGCTTGAGTGTCAAGCCTCATTATGAGTTTAGTATGGTAAAATCCCTTTCTTGACAAATGGTAGCAAACTCGTAACTTTATAATACATGCCTTTGAGTATAAGTGTATATAACCAATGCCAGCCTTTAGTGCTAAATTATAATGTGAATGGTGAGAATGGTGCCATCCTGGAATTTAAAACCAGGATATAAAAAGTGTCAATGTTGTGCTGAAACAACGAGCCCGCAGGCTCCGAGAAAATGGCGTCTGGGGGCGGATATGACGTAACTTACTCTATGAGTCCCGGTGTGTGGAATGCTGCGTTAGCCAAGCCTCATTATGAGGCAAATGCGATGTTTACATGAGCCGCGGCTCACAACTGCGCATGTGCGAATGGCGCCAGAGGGTGGGAGCGACGTCTCCATCCCGCCCACCCCGGAAAAAGGATCCGTGTGGAGCGCGGCCGCGACCAAGCCTCACTCTGAGGCCGGACACAATGATAGTATGGGCCGCGAGTGGCAACCGCGCATGCGCGAGCGGCGCAAAATATACATGGGACGCAACGTAGTCCCGACCCCATTAAGAGGCTGGACACATACAACGTGCAGCCAACTAGTGTAAATAGAGTTATGTGAACATGTATGTGAAAGCAGAGAGCATGTTTGTCCTGCTTATATGTGAAAATTGATTATCAGGTGCATAAATTAATATTCCTTTTAATATATATATTAGAAAATCATTCATCTAAAATTAAAATAAACTGATATGAGACTGACCTCGTACACTGCGACAAATTATTAATATTACATTAAAAATTTTTTTTGAAATATTAAAATAAAAGATATAATAATCTGCATGATGCAAAAATCCACATATCTTGATTACCTGTTATTTATATTTTGTCAATCACTATGTGAATAATTGAAAATGGTAGAGAACATAGAACAATCCCATAGTTAATTTAAAATATGTTGGTGTACCAATACAATTGATCTAGTAGATTAAAATCAACAATATTATCGCCATTAAATTTAAAAAAAATTTATATATAAAAAAATTTATATATAAAAAATATATATATAAAAAAATATTTATAATTGTACAAAATCAGGCTTTGTTAAGGAAAGAATTAATATCCCATTCAACGTTGAGACCCCAAGGTTGGTAGGTTTGCAACGTAAATATCCAAAAAGTTTCAAGTTGGGACACCCCACGTGTCATTGCTCCTCCTCTCCATGGGGGGATATAGCTATCTATTACAAGGAAAGAGGTCCCTTCAGGATTTCGATCGTGACATTCTCTGTAATGGCGGGGAACTGTGTGTTTAACATCACCGCCTCTAATTTTGGCCAAGTGTTCACCTACCCTGATGGAGAAGGTACGTGTGGTGCGTCCTATATACTGTTTTCCACAGGGACAGGTTATTAAATACACTACGAACCTGGACGAACAGATGTGAAATCCTTTTATCGGGTGAACACGTTTCGTAATTGTCGAACAAAATTGGACGCTTTTAGACTTCCCTGCTATGTTGCAATGACATACTCCACACTTTTTACAGGGATAGTAACCTTTCAGATCATGAAAAAATGAAGGTCGAACTGGGGGGTTGATGACATTTGGGGCTATCTTGCTTTGTAAAGAAGAGACACCTCTAAATGTCACCTTAACTCTATCTGGTATTAAAGGGGATAAGATTTTATCCGTTTTGAGTATTTCCCAGTGTTTACTTAAAATGTTTTGGATATCTCGGTGTTGAACTGAATAAGATGTGAGGACGGCCCATTTAAATGAGCTGTCAATTTCTTTTGGAGACCGGTTGAACAGAGAACTTCTATCAGTTGAGAGAACTTCTTGGTATTGGGAATGCACTGATGTCGAGTCATATCCTTTTTCAAGGAATTTATTGGTAAGGGTCAAAGCTTGTCTTTTGAAGACTTCCACATCAGTGCAGTTCCTCCGAAGCCTCAGAAATTGGCTTTTTGGGACACCTTTAAGCCATGAGTTATGATGGCAACTGTCCTTGGGGATGAAGCCGTTTCTATCTGTCGGCTTAAAAAAGGTTTGGAATTCCCATTGACCAGACTGTATCTTGATCTCTAGATCCAAAAAGTGTACACTATTTGAACTCCATTCGTGAGTTAAACGAATACCACGATCATTGGAGTTCAAAGTGGAGAAGAAGTTGATCAGAGATTCCGGTGTGCCATCCCATAGGAGGAGGATGTCGTCTATATATCTGGTCCATAGAACCAGAGAAGAACCACCCTCATGATAGACGACATCCTCCTCCCATTTAGCCATGAAAAGATTGGCGAGGCTGGGGGCAAACTTTGCCCCCATAGCCACGCCTTTCTGTTGGATATAATACTTCTGGTTGAACCAGAAGTAATTATGACTGGTTGCAAATTTCAATAATTGAATAATGTATTGTCTCTGATCATACATGATTGAAAGATCTTTCTCCAAAAAATGTTGGACTGCTTGAATGCCCATAGAATGGGGAATGCAGGTGTACAACGAGGTGACATCCGCTGTTGCTAACAGATAGCCAGTTTTCAAAGTTGTTTGTTCCAAGATTTGGATAGTATGACTAGTGTCCCTTAAATAGGAGGGAACCTTCTTAACTAGTGGTTGTAGAAAAAAATCTACATAGCGACCTATCCTTGATGTAATGGAATCTATGCCACTGATTATAGGGCGGCCTGGTGGGTGAATAGGATCTTTATGTATTTTAGGGAGAAAATACATAGTGGGAATTCTAGGAGCTAGGGGAACCAAATAGGACTGTTCTTTCTTATTTAATATTTTATTATCGAAGCCTGTTTGTATCAATTCAATCAATTGGTTTTTAAAAAGATTAGTAGGATTGTACAATAGTTCTTTATATGTCTCTACATCACCAAGAATCTTATACATTTCTTGTACATAATCATTAGTGTTCATTACTACGATGCCCCCGCCCTTATCAGCTGGGCGGATAACGATATCTTTATTGTCACTGAGTGATTTAAGGGCATCTTGGAAGGAGCGTTGTATATATGGTTTTTTCATTGGTAGTAATGACAAGTCTTTTAAGACTAAATCTCTAAATACTTTTACAGCTGGCGCCACTGGAACAGGGGGGTTGAACAAAGATGGATTAGAAAATCCAGAGTGGACCGTCCCTGAAGTGGCAGCCTTATCAGACTTCTCGTATGGATTAGATGCGAGATATCTCTGTATATTAATTTTCCTAATGAACTTCTGTAGGTCTATAAAAGTATGAAATTTGTCTAGTGGTTTCGGAGGGGCGTATTTAAGGCCCTTATCCAGAACCGCTAGTTCATCTTTAGTGAGTACTTTGGAGCTCAAATTAAAAACACCTTGACCGCCTACACTCTTCTCCTTTTTCCTCTGAGCTCGCCTACCCCCTCTAAGACCTCTTTTGTGTCTGGAGCTCTTTTTTGTCCTTGTGTGTCCTGATGAAAAACCTGATTGTCGTATGACTGATAATCATATCTGCCTGTCTCATATGCCGGAGCTTCAAATTCATCGGCAATATAATGACGATAATCGTCATTATATGTATCCTGTAAGGGGCCAAATCTATTTTGTGTAACAGGATATGTGCGAGCAGATGGACGTCTTTGTGTATTTTGGGGTACAGACTGGTCATTCCATGGTTGAGGCGAATTATACTGTGAATAATAGCCATGGTCATTAGGTGGGTAGGCTCTAGTATCACGCTGGTTGCCCCTAAAATTGCCTCTACCACCCCTTTTGATCTGGTTGTTACCCCCTCTTTTTTGGGGTTGGGCCGTATAATGGCCACCACCCCTCTGTGTCTGTGTTGGCCCTCTTAAAGTGGTTGTATACCCATTTGAAATTTTTTTTTGGGGTTATCTACCTGCAAGACAAAGTCATAATGAGCTAGTATGACTAGCATACTAGCTCATTATGCATCACTTACCTTAGATCGGGGCCCCCGACGCCGTGTTCTTCTCCCCCTCCGGCCGCATCCATAGCTAAACAGATACACTTCCGGGTATCGCCGCTCCGGCCAATCACAGCGCCGCTGCGGCGCTGTGATTGGCCAGAGCGGCGAGGACGTCGCTCCGCGCATGCGCGCGGGACACTTTAACTGCGGCTCACCGCAGTTGAAGATGATGATTAACCGATAGCTCACCGACTATACAATACACATTATTATACATCTCAAAACAGAACTCCTTAATTAGCACAATGCGTGAAAGACTCTTAGAAGCTGTGACAAGTCATACTAGATTAATTTACATTATAGCAGACACAGACAGAGATTGGAATTGACATTAGCATCTCCTAACAGTATTTGTCCTAGCATTATGAATCAGCCACTATTTTAATATGGCATATATAGGGTTCCCAGAGTCTGTGTCTCTTGGGGGGATATAGACCTGAATCCAAAGTAGCACCACCTCAAGGGTCCCCAGGCATGCAGCTCACAAAGAACACCCTTCCCCCAAATGCCAGGACCCATAATCAGTCGGCAAGAGGCTAGCATTCAGTTCCCTCCAAAAGCCTGTGTCCCGGCTAGGTCTGTCACAAATAATAAAGAGAATAAAAATGACATTTAAATCGTTCTTTCCTGCAAGCTTTCTTTATTTTATAAATAACGGCATGTATGATGAGGCCATTATGTAGTGCACTGGGAACAGGATTGGAGATTTTTTGGATAAATTCTGGTGTCTCATTGGCAGAGTTTGGATGGAAATAACACCAAGTCCCTGTGTAGAATGGAATTATATACATATCACATTCACATATATAAGTATTGATGAAACATTTCATGGAATGTATACAATGTAATATCTCGGTGTAATTGTACAATTATCTCTTGTAGACGGCCAGAGATTTGTCCGGTGATTGTGTCCCGGTGTTGGGTCTGCTGGATCTCTTCCATGTATAGAGGATGTCCTCACCGACACCTCGGATTTCTCTGCAACCCTCTAAAGGAAAGTCTTCTACTCTTCATGGATATAATGGTCGCCTCCCATTGTGAATTCCCTCTTCTCCCCTCTGTAGGATTCCGCACTTTCCAATATTTCAATACTTACTATGATGATGATGATGAGGATCCGACTCATTAATGACGGGAAAAACGTTTCTCATCGATAAAAACTGACTGGAAAAATCATTAATACAGACAAAGAGACTGCATCTTCCTCTTACTGCTGTCCTACTACTCTCCATCCTCCATACTCCTTTCCATCCTACATACTCCTCTCTATCCTCCTCTCCATCCTCTCTCTCCTCTCCCTGCACTCTCTCTGTCTCTCTCCTCTGATGTAATAAAGTGATGCGGCTCTATCTAACATATATGGCATTACCGGATCCCAGTGTATTTCTCCATGTTGCTGACATCTTCTATAAGAACAGAACCTGATCCATCAGCAATCCCAAGGAGAGACTGACATCTCATAGCCGGCTCTCTGCTGCCTTATATCAGAGGTTTTGTTCCACAACCAGAACTTTATCCCCCTGAATGACAAGCTTAGCCAAGTGATCCCATTTCTAGAAGTTCATCTTTACTTCTGCCAACTCCCCCATCTCTGCTCTGCATGACTCTCTGCCAACACGGCTACTAAGATTTCATTGTGCTGAGTCCGTTCAGCCCCTTTGCCTTTCACTGACAACTTGCTGCAATTTTTATTAACATGATTTATTATATCATCTAAATGGATTTATCTACATGTTGTTCGGATTATATTTCATGTCTGATATATTGTATATGAGGATCATGTATTTTTCCCTGGAGGTTTTCATGTCATGGATCATTACCCAAAGGGACGCAGTTATCCTGATTGATTATTGGGCTACCAATATTATTACCTAGTTATTGGAAGGTGTTATTCTCTATAGATTTTTACCCCATTGAGGTTTTTTACTCATCATCAATAAAGTTTTGTATATATTATTAACCTTATTCTGCAATTCTATGATTATTACCAACTTCTTCTCAGCTTGTTCTCACCTCTACCTTCCCCCTCTCACCTCTTCCTTCCCCCTCTCTCCTCTTCCTTCCCCCTCTCTCCTCTCCCTTCCCCCTCTCTCCTCTTCCTTCCCCCTCTCTCCTCTCCCTTCCCCCTCTCTCCTCTCCCTTTCCCCCTCTCTCTCGCCTTTCCCCTCTCTCTCCTTTGCCTTTCCCGTCTCTCTCCTTTACCTTCCCCCTCTCTCTTCTTTCCCTTCCCCCTCTCTCTCCTTTCCCTCCCCCTCTCTCACCTCTCCCTTCTCCCCTCTCTGCATTCTTTCCTTTCCTTGCAATCTCCCTGCCCTCTCTCTATATTTACCACATAATATGTTCCTACCATATACTGTTTGTAAATATGACATAACATTTGTACCATAAAATGTATGCATGTTTCCTATATATTAGCCCCAAGTTAGATGCACAGAATGCAGGTGGAGCATTGACGACACCTAGTGGTGGGTGAAGAAATTACAGCCCTGTCCAATCACACCTTGCTATTGCTAGCAAGAAGGTAGGTGCAGGCAGGAGAAGCAGGAATCTTCTGAGGTCTCTGGTGAAGCACCTTTCGCTTCTATGGAAATATGAGTCTGTCAGAGATGCAGCCAATGCTATAGGTAAGAATAGGGAAGAGATGTCTGTGCTGTGGACAGTTGGAATAAGAGACTAACAGATATCATACACAAGGTGGAGGGGATGGTATTATGTGAGGTAGGGTCTCCTCAGGTGGAGGGGATAGTATTGGGTGAGGTGGGGTCTTCTCGGGTGGAGGGGATGGCATTAGATGAGGTGGGCATCTCCTCAGGTCAAGGGAATGATATTAGGTGAGGTGGGGTCTTCACAGATGGAGGGAATGGTATTGGGTGGGGTCTCTTCAGGTGGAGGGGATGTATTGGGTGGGGTGTGATCTCCTCAGGTGGAGGCAAAAGTATGTGCTTCCCCCCCAAATGAGCTCAGGTGTTCCCAGTGTTAATCCGCCATCATACAAAGGCATTGTAGACAGTTGTGCTCCTAAAATCTTGTGGTTGGTAAAGACCCTTTTCTATTCCTCCATGACGGTCCTCCTGAGATTTCCACCTGTACACAATGTCAGAACACGGCCAAATTTTATCACAAAATTCATCTTTTATTATTATAAAAATACTCAGAGGAAAGACAACCCTTCTCCTGGACACTCCCACAAAACAAAGGCATACTGGGAGTAGGAGGTGCTACACTGGGGCCACAGTTTGTTTGCCAGTGTCCCATTCTTCCTGTAGGAGGCAGCATAACCCGACAGTCTCTGAATTCCTCGGCCCCTCAAAGAAGAATAAATAAATACAGATTTTGATTTCCTTGACAGACAGATTTCAATGGTAACACGGAAGGGTCATCAGAACAGCTGGGGCACCCGGAGACATACAGCACACCAGCCAGGGGCCCACCTAGAGCCAATGATTCCACCTGCTGCTAATGGGTCACTAAAAGAGGACCTGTCACAAAGGGTCTATGGTGACAGTTGGATCAATATTACCCAGATGGTTTCCTATCAGATCACTGGGATCTAGTGTTGTGGAAAATTTTATGAAGATGTATTGGATGTATTTTAATATGTATTGTCATAAAAGTCCCCCCAGTTTTCATTCTCCCCCAGCCCGCTCTAAAGAGCTGACTGGGGCAGACTGACACTGGTTGAGACCTGTTGGGTAGTGGTAAACTTCCTGTTGTTTGTATCAATCTTATTTTATTATATATTAATTATACAAACTAAGACATTTTTAGACAATTACATGGTTGCTCAAGAGTTGGGTCACTTAATTAATCCAGCGTAATTCTTATAAATGTCTTTACACATAATTATCATTACTTCACCAAGCAAAGCAATACAAATAATAAACCAACGCTCAGTACAAACTTGATGGGAAAAGAAGGGTAAAA
Source organism: Lithobates sylvaticus (assembly GCA_028564925.1). Taxonomy (NCBI): domain Eukaryota; kingdom Metazoa; phylum Chordata; class Amphibia; order Anura; family Ranidae; genus Lithobates; species Lithobates sylvaticus. The sequence continues at coordinate 25,189,229 of CM053029.1, forward strand.
ACAAAACCAAAAAAAAAAAAAAGGGAAAACACAAACTTATATCCCAGCATTCCCCTTCTCTCTCCCCCCTCCCCCTCCTCCCCCAACCCCCCCTCTCCCTCACGGTGTTGAAGCTCCGACTATTGTTACCATAATCCATATTATGTTATTTAGTTTCTTACCTTCGCTATTTTCTAATTTAACTATGTTTCTCTATACATCCTCCAAGGGGCCCATATCCGCATCCATTCCTCCTGGTTACCTAATTCATATGCCAAAAGTTTTTCTAATCTTTCTATACTGTCCATCTCTATAGCCCAGTCCATTATTGATGGGGACTGAGTTGAACGCCAGTGCCTTGGTATAACCAATCTTGCTGCTGTCAACCATTGGCAGAGAAGACTTTTTTTTATGTTTTTATATGTACCTGGTAGGATAGAGAGAAGGGTAATTTGAGGAGTGTTGGGTATTACCTCCCCTGTGATTAAAGTATACAATTGTGTGATCTTTTCCCAAAAACTATGAATTTGGGGGCATTCCCACCAGATGTGGAGCAATGAGCCCCTATCCGTGTGGCAACGCCAACATATGTCTGATCTAACTGGATATATACGCTGTAGTGTCACTGGGGTCCAGTACCACCTTGAAAGGATTTTATAGCTGGTTTCCTGTGCTTTAATTGCTATTGATGAGCAATAGGTTAGATTAAATGCCTTCTCCCAATCTTCAGCCTCGATTTGAACATTGATCTCCTTTACCCAGTTGTTTATAAATTCTGGTGGCTCCGAGTAATATTTTGTGATAAGCATCTTATATATCTTCGAAAGAACGTGTTTTGGTTTAGAATCTTGTAACAGGAGGCTTTCTACTTGGGTTGGGTCTCTGTATAGGGATCTATTAGGTGAAATAGATAACCAAAAAGACATTAATTGCCAGTATTCCATCCTTTGTATACCTGATGGTTGTTGCGTAGGAAATAGGTTTTGTAAGGAGGGGACTCTTCCTTGACAGAGAATTTGACCCAATCTTGGATGGGACTCTTTGTTCCAGACTAAAAAATGTGTACGGTTTACTGCCGGTGGAAAATTGGGGTTGTCAAAAAGGGGGGTCATTGGTCCAATAAGGGAGGACAATTCTAGCTGTACAACTGTTTTTTCCCAGATTTTCAATAGATGTGATGTAAGGGGGGGCATATTTTTTTGTAGCTCTCGACTGATATCTCTGATGTATAGGTTTAACCAAGGTATCACCTTGAGGTCCAGTTGGTTTAACCCCTATTCTATTTCTACCCATTGTTTAAGTTTAGAGTGATGGAACCAGTTCACTAGTCTAGTCAAGACTGCCGAAGCATAATAATAATACAGATCAGGTGCACCTACTCCTCCTTTATTTTTTGGGGCTAGTAATAATTTCTTGCGTAATCTAGGTTTCTTATATCCCCAGATAAATTTTACAAATGCTGTTTGTAAATTTGAGAAAAAAGATCTGGGGATAGGCACAGGAATAGTTTGAAAAAGGTATATGAAGCGCGGTATTATATCCATTTTTAGTATATTGATCCTCCCAAACCATGAATGTTGTTTAGCATCATATTTTTTCAAATCTAGTAAAGTACGTTGCAAGAGAGGGATATAGTTCATTGAATAAAGGTTGATTGGGTCGGAAGGAATCTTAATACCTAAATATTTCAGCGCTTTTGAACAAATTTTTAACGAAAAATTGTTTCTTATATCTATAATTTGTTGTGATGTTAGTGATATATTAAGGATTTCTGATTTCTGAATATTTACTTTAAAGTTACCCAAAGTTCCAAAACGCTGGAATTCCGATATTATAGAAGGTAATGAAATATGGGGGTTAGTAACATAAAGTAATAGATCGTCGGCAAATAAGGCTAACTTTACTTCCGTTTGCCTAATTTTTATGCCTGTTATAGATGGATTCTGTCTAATTGCTGTTGCCAAATATTCCATCACTAAAACATAAAGTAGGGGGGAAAGTGGGCATCCCTGGCGTGTGCCATTTTGTATACTAACACTAGATGTCAGTGATCCATTAATCTTTATCCTGGCCGCTGGGTCAGTATAGAGTGCCATGATTTTATTAAATAAATTTGCCCTCATACCTATTTGTATTAATGCTTGTTTAAGAAAGGGCCATCCTACCCGATCAAATGCCTTTTCTGCATCGACTGAGAAAAGGCATACTGGTATTTTAGCTGTTTTGGCATGGTTCATTAAGAGAAAAGTTTTAATCGTGTTATCACGTGCTTCTCTTTCTTGAACAAATCCTACCTGGTCTGTATGTATTAGGCCGGGGAGGAGAGGTTGAAGACGGAGCGCTATCAATTTTGCATAGATTTTTATATCTACCCCAATCAGAGATATCGGTCGATAGCTGGAGCATAATGTTGGATCCTTGTCTGGTTTTGGAATCAAAGTAATATGTGATTCCAAAGACTGTTTTGGAAATTGATTCTTGAGAGAAATAGAGTTAAATACTTGAAGCATAAAAGGTGTTAACTGTTCTTTATAGGTTTTATAAAATTTTGGGGTGAAGCCATCCGGGCCTGGACTTTTATCTGATGGTATATTAGTGATTACATCTAGTAGTTCTTTTTGTGAAAAGGGTGCGTCCAGAGAAATCTCATTACCATCATCTATTATTGGCAATGCGTTTTCTCGTACATAACTTTCAATATCGTTCTCTTCTAGAGAGGATATTGGGGGCAGGTTGTATAAGGCCGAAAAGTATTCCTTAAATATTTGTTGGAGGGTTAATGGATCCGATGTAAGCTCTCCCGATGTTTTTTTTATACTTGATATAAAAGTTTGGGAAGATCGTGGATGCAGTTTGTTAGCTAGCAATCTCCCACATTTATTCTCGTACCTATATCTACCTAGAGCTCGCCTCTGTTGGTATGAACTATGATAGGTGTCGTAGGTCTGTAGTAAGGACGACCTTGTGCGTGTTATGTCAGCTAATAGCTCTGCCGATGGGTGTGTTTTGTGTTGAGTTTCTAGCGAGCTAAGTTTTGTCAAGATAGTTTCAATATTTTTAGACTTTTCTTTCTTGATACGCGAGCCGTGTTGAATAAACACCCCCCTGAGTACAGCTTTGAAAGCTTCCCATTTTATAGGGAGTGCAGTTTCGTCTTGTTCATGGTCTGTAATAAAGTTATTGATTGTAGCTATAATTGCCCTGTGACAGGTTTGATCTGTCATTAGTTTATCGTTCAGGCGCCAGGACCAATTCGTTCCCTGCGTTTGGGGAGAGGTTATTGTTAAAAACACTGGGGAGTGATCGGACCAAATAAAAGATCCTATTTCCATTTGCGGGTGCCATTCAAGTATTTTAGGACCTGTTAAAAAATAATCTAACCTACTGTATGTATGTTTTATGTGCTAAAGAGAAATAAGTATAGTTACGGTCTTTAGGATTTAGGATCCGCCAAAGGTCAAGTAGCCTGTGGTCAAAAAAATTTTTTTTGAGTGCTCTCAAACAAGAGTATGAAGTATTTGATCTTTGGGCTGAAGTGTCTAGTATAGGGTCCAGAGCTAGATTGAGATCTCCCCCTACAAGGACTGTACCTTCTGCGAATTCAGCTAGAAGGTTAAGATACCTTGAAATTATTGTTGTTTGGGCTTGGTTTGGGATATAGAAATTTGCAATTGTGAAAGTTTTATTCCATATTTTAATTTTTAAAAAGAGATATCTACCATTTTGGTCTGCTTTATGATTCAAATATTGTATCGGCAACTGTTTGTGAAAAGCAATAGATACCCCTCTTGCTTTAGAATTTGGCATAGTACTATGGAACCATTGAGAATAATGTTTACGTGAACTCTCTGGAATACTACCTGTGCGGAAATGGGTCTCCTGGAGTAAAATAATGTCTACCTTCGCTTTATGCATACTATAGAGAATTTGACCTCTTTTTGATTTGTTATTCAATCCTTTAACATTATAAGTGCAGAGCTTCAACACAGCCGGGGACGAGTAGTTTACTGCCATGATAGGTAAAATGGGAGACTGGAGGGGAGAAGGAGGAAAACAGAGAGGGCACACCACAAAAAAAAAAAAAAAAAACGCACAAAAACTTCCTGTTGTTTGGAGAGAGGTGTTTGCGGAGTGGGGATATGTCCGCCAGCAAAAGGGCCCCTATGCATTGCACAGACAATCGTCTGGGGGCATATGTTTGCTCTGCAAAGATCTGTTATGGGCGGATGTACGCCTATTGTCTCTGCTGTGTCGGATCAGCACATGTTGGGATTTGCAGCGTGCATCTGCAGATAACCTTCCATCCACAGGGAAGGTAGCATAATCCAGGTATACATTGTTCTCTGGAACAATGTATATTAAGGATTTCTATCAACGGAATAGTAGTCATCATTCATTGGTTATTGTATAAATTAATTTATCCTGTATCATGTTTTTATTTGGTCGTACCTGTACGTCCTTACCCTGCCCGATCCCCCCCCCCCAGTGCCTGTGGCGGTAGGGTTAGTTCCTGGAGCGATCGGGGATACGGTGGAGGCCACTCATTCGTGGTCCACCCCCTCGCGATAGCTCCCGGCTAATGAAAATCTTCCTCAGGCTCTGTAATGTAAACAGAGCTAGAGGAAGTGATGTCATCTCTCCTCGTGTCGGTCTTTTCATTCCGGCACGAGGAGAGAAGACATCAAGTAAGTCTGCACAAACACTACACTTACAGTAGAACACTCTAGGCACACAAATCAACTTAACAATTTAACCCCGTGATCATCCCCGTCACCAGTGTCACTAAGCAATCGCTTTTCTGATCGCTGTATTAGTGTCACAGGTGACGCTAGTTAGGGAGGTAGGTATTCAGGTTCGCCGAAGCGTTTTATAGCGTCAGGGACCCCCATATACTACCTAATAAAGGTTTTAACCCCCTGATTGCCCCCTAGTTAACCCTTTCACCAGTGATCACCATATAACTGTTACGGGTGATGCTGGTCAGTTAGTTTTATTTTTTTATAGTTTCAGGGCACCCGTCGTTTATTACCTAATAAAGGTTTAACCCCCTGATCGCCCAGCGGGTGATATAAGTAAGACACCCACGCACGCAGCATACACCTCCCTTAGTGGTATAGTATCTGAACAGATCGATATCTGATCTGATCAGATCTATACTAGCATCCCCAGCAGTTTAGGGTTCCCAAAAACGCAGTGTTAGCGGGATCAGCCCAGATACCTGCTAGCACCTGCGTTTAGCCCCTCTGCCCAGCCCAGCCCACCCAATGCAGTATCGATTAATCACTGTCACTTACAAAACACTAAACTGCAGCGTTCGCAGAGTCAGGCCTGATCCCTGCGATCGCTAACAGTTTTTTTGGTATCGTTTTGATAGTCGCTAACAGCCTAGGAGCTTTTTTTACCTGTGAGTCTCGCTAGTGTACTACTAAATTTAGAGCCCAAAATGGCAAAGCGAAGGTACAGTAGTGAAGAGGCCTACACGTTTCTGAGCATGACAGATAGTGAAGAGGAAGTCACTCATCTGTCAGATTCAGGCTCAGAATACGATCCTGTAGATGACAGCGGCTCCATGACAGATAGCTCTGAAGACGGAGTTGTGGTCCCTGCCAATGTCAGGCGTACCAGACCCCGAACTTCTTCTGTTGTTGAGGTGCAAGAACCGCAGGACTCTCGTATGGAGTAGAGAGGTACTAGCGCCACTATTCCTTCTGGTGAACTGGCAAGCACCAGCGGCCTAGTACACCCTGGTCGTACATCCAGCACTGCAGTATCACGTGGTGACGTGGCAAGCCCCATAAGTGCAGTTCAAGCTGGCGAGGTGGCAAGCACAAGTAGTGTCCCGCTGCCACCAAGAAGACGAAGACAGGCCCGTCGTGCCCATAGTGCCCTTCCTGCTGCATTCGCCAATCCTAATTGGGAACCCACCACTTCTTCAGCACCCGTACTTCCCCCATTCACTGGTCAACCCGGCATTCAGGTGGAATACATCACCGCTAATCCCCATTCCTCCCTTGCCAGAGATTGGAGACCAATTACGGTCTCCGAATTTAAGATCTTTCTGGGCCTTTCCCTTGACCTGGGTGTAGTTAAAATGGGTATGTTGCGTTCATATTGGTCCACGGAGCCAATGTACCATATGCCCGTGTTCTCTGCTTCCATGGCCAGGGCAGGATACGAGCAGATTTTGCGGTTCATGCACTTCGTGGAGACCCTGCATACAATCGGCTCTACAAAATTCGGCCCCTCGTAAACCACTTCAACCAACGTTTTGCAGACTTGTTTACTCCCCATCAAGTTGTCTGCGTTGATGAGTCCCTGTTTAAGTTTTCTGGCCAATTGTCATTCAAACAGTACCTTCCCAGCAAGCGTGCCAGTGACAGGGTCAAGATGTATAAGCTCTGTGACAGGGCCACAGGCTATACATGTAGTTTTATGGTTTACGAAGGCAAAGATAGTCACGTAGAGCCGACAAACTGCCCTGACTACATAGGGAGCGCTGGCAATATTGTGTGGGACTTGGTGTCACCCTTGTTCGGAAAGGGGTACCACTTGTACGTGGACAATTATTACACGAGCGTGCCACTGTTTAGTCATTGTTTGATCAGCAGATTGGAGCATGTGGCACCATGCGATTTAATCACCGGGGTTTTCCCCAGCGGCTTGTAGATTCCCATCTTAGGCTGGGGGAGAGAGCCTGCTTTCAGTGTAATAACTTGCTCGCTATGAAGTGGAGGGATAATAAGAATGTTTTCATTCTTACCTCCCTTCATGTAGACACGACGGTCCAAATTACTACGGCGACTGGTGTTGTGGAGAAACCCCTCTGTGTCCACGAATATAACCAAAATATGGGAGGGGTGGACCTCAATGACCAGTTGTTGGCGCCATACCTAGTTGCCTAGTTGCTGGTACAAAAATGTGTCTGTTTATTTATTTCAATTGGCTTTGCTGAACGCTCATGTGCTATACAGAGCTTCAGGCAGGATTTATCCTTCCTTAAATTCCAGGAAGAGATTGTCAGAGCCCTTCTGTATCCAGACGGTTCTGCACCTTACCATCCCCAACGCAGTAAGCTGGCTGCATGAGTGGCATTTTCCTTATGCCCCCCCCGCGTACCCCTACCAAACGAGCCCCCCAATAAAAATGTTGTGTCTGCAGAAAGCGCAGATATAGGCGTGACACCCGCTATTGTTGTCCTTCCTGTCCTGGACAATCCTGGTCTTTGCATTGGTGAATGTTTTGAACGCTACCAATCACTAGTTGAGTATTAGCGTAGGGTAAAGCATTGCACAGACTAGGCACACATTCACAGCGTCTCCCAAGATGCCATCGCATTTTGAGAGACCCAAACCTGGAACCGTTACAACAGTTCCATTAGAACTTTTAGTTACAAAAAAAAGTGTAAAAAAAGTAAAAAATTAAAAAACAAATATATAATAAAAAAAAAAAATAGTTGTTTTATTGTTCTCTTTCTCTCTACTCTTTCTCTATTGTTCTGCTCTTTTTTAGTGTATTCTATTCTGCAATGTTTTATTGTGTTTTATTGTTAACCATTTTTTTGTTTTCAGGTATGCCATTCAGTTGCAGCGCAGATTTATTTATCTTGACAGCAACAGCGTTTGCTCCCACGATACATAAAGCCGTGACTCCAGCGCTGTCGGAGGTGATTTCACCACCACAGTTAAAAAAAAGAGCATATATGCTGAAGCATGGGGGAAGCAGGGGCGGAGGAGCGATTTGCTCCTACCTTTTGCGGGAGGATCCCCCCATGCTTTGGCATATATATATATTTTAGGCACAGGTTGCGTTAAAAAATGTTTTATTTTTTACTATGTTTTTTTTTTGTATTTGCTTTGCAGGTATGGTAAGTCTTATGTCCCATACACACGGTCGGAAAATCCGACCACAAAATCCATCAGATTTTTTCCGATGGATTTTGTCCGACACTGGTGTTGCATACACACGGTTGGACAAAGTTGTTGGAAAATCCGATCATTCTGAACGTGGTGATGTTTGTTGCCTACGACGGGACTACGTAGAGGCTAGTAGCCAATAGCTTGGGTCTTGTAATGTGATCTGAGCATGCGTGGCACTTTGTCCGTCGGAATTCGCTACACATGATCGGAAAAAGTCCGATAGGACTTTGTTGTCGGAAAATTTGAGAGCAGGAGATAAAACTTTGTCCGTCGGAAAATCCGACAGAAAAAGTCCGATGGAGCCTACACACAGTCGGAATTTCCGACAACATTGTCCGATAGGACATTTTCCGTCGGAAAATCAGACCGTGTGTATGGGGCATTACTGTTATACTGTAATGTTACTTTGTTTTATTGTTAACCTCATTTGCTTAGCAGGTACGCCATTCAGCTGCAGCGTGGATTTATTTATCTTGACAGTACAGCGTTTGCTCCCACGATACAAAAAGCCGTGACTCCAGCGCTGTTGGAGGTGATTTCACCACCACAGTTAAAAACAAAATGGTGCATATATGCCGATCATTAGAAGTGGGTCGATGAATGGAGGTATTCTAATGGTGGGCATACCCACCGATCAATCTCTTTTTTTTTCGTTCAGCCCACAGGCTGCTTGAAAAAAAAAGATTACCATATATGCCAAACAAGGAACAGCAACGTACTGGTATGTTGCTGGACATTGAGTGGTTGTACCAGAATGATGCTGGCGGGTTTAGGTATCATCTTGGTATCATTCTTTTTATTCAGTGAACAGCTTTCATGTAAAAGAAATCCTAGTGGCTAATTGGCCTCTAGACTGCTTTTACTAGCAGTGGGAGGGAATGCCCCCCCTCCCACCGTCTTACATTGGGTTTTCTCGGGTTCTTCTGTCCCAACAGGGAACCTAAGAATGCAGCCGGTGGTTTCGCCAGCTGACCATAGAGCTGATCGGAGACTAGAATGGCTCCAATCATCTCTATGGCCTAAGAAACCAGAAGCTACGAGCATTTCATGACTTTGATTTCGCTGGATATAAACAGCGACATCGGGAAATTGGGAAAGCATTTTATTACACTGATCTTGGTGTGGTCAGATGCTTTGAGGACAGAGGAGAGATCTAGGGTCTAATAGACCCCAATTTTTTTCAAAAAAGAGTACCTGTCACTACCTATTGCAATCATAGGGGATATTTACATTCCCAGAGAAAAAAATGAAAGGAACAGTTTAAAAATAAGATAAAAAAGCAAAAAAATAAAAAATAAAAAAAAATAAAAAGCACCCCTGTCCCCCCCCTGCTCTCAGGCAAAAGTGAATGCAAGCGTCGGTCTGGCGTCAAATGTAAACAGCAATTGCACCATGCATATGAGGTATCACCACAAAGGTAAGATTGAGGGCAGTAATTTTAGCAGTAGACCTCTTCCATAAATCTAAAGTAGTAACCTGTAAAGGCTTTTAAAGGCTTTTAAAAATGTATGTAGTTTGTCGCCACTGCACGTTTGCATGTCGTATTTGGTATCCATGTACTCTGCCTAAGATCATCTTTTTTATTTCATCAAACATTTGGGCAATATAGTGTGTTTTAGTGCATTAAAATTAAAAAAGTGTGTTTTTTCCCCCAAAAAATGAAACACCCACCATTTTAATCTGTAGGGCCTTTTCTTTAAAAAAATATATAATGTTTGGGGTTTCAAAGTAATTTTCTTGCAAAAAAGAAATACATTTTTTTTATGTAAACAAAAAGTGTCAGAAAGGGCTTTGTCTTCAAGTAGTTAGAAGAGTGGGTGATGTGTGACATAAGCTTCCAAATGTTGTGCATAAAATGCCAAGACAGTTCATAACGCCCACAAGTGCCCCTATTTTGGAAAGTAGACACCCCAAGCTAATGCTGAGAGGCATGTCGAGTCCATGGAATATTTTATATTGTGACACAAGTTGCGGGAAAAAGACACATTTTTTTTTTTCTTTTTGCACAAAGTTGTCATTAAATGATATATTACTCACACATGACATGGGCATATGTCCAGGACCCCGAAAACCAAGAACCGCCTTCAGGGTTTCTAAGGGTGTACATTTTTTATTTCACTCCTCACTAACTATCACATGGAATTCCCAGATGGCACAACCCCCCCCCCCCCCAAAATGACCCCATTTTGGAAAGTAGACACCCCAAGCTATTTGCTGAGAGGTATGGTGAATATTTTGCAGATCTCGCTTTTTGTCACAAATTTTTGAAAATTGAAAAAATATAATAAAAATAAATTTTTCTTTTCTTTCTTCATTTAAAAAAAAATACTCGCCATGCCTCTCAACAAATAGCTTTAGGTGTCTACTTTCCAAAATTGGGTCATTTGGGGGTATTTTGTGCCATCTTTATGGCCTTCAAAACTGTGATAGGTAGTGAGGAGTGAAATCAAAAATGTATGCCCTTAGAAATCCTGAAGGCAGTGATTGGTTTTCGGGGCCCCGTACGCGGCTAGGCTCCCAAAAAGTCTCATACATGTGGTATCCCCGTACTCAGGAGAAGCAGCAAAATGTATTTTGGGATGTAATTTCACATATGCCCATGTTATGTGTGAGCAATATATCATTTAGTGACAACTTTTGTAATTTTAATTTTTGTCATTATTCAATCACTTGGGACAAAAAATTATATATATATATTCAATGGACTCAACATGCCTCTCAGCAATTTTCTTGGGGTGTCTACTTTCCAAAATGGGGTCATTTGGGGGGTTTGTACTGCCCTGCCATTTTAGTACCTCAAGAAATGAGATAGGCAGTCATAAACTAAAAGCTGTGTAAATTTCAGTAAATGTACCCTAGTTTGTAGACACTATAACTTTTGCGCAAACCAATAAATATACGCTTATTGACATTTTTTCTTTACCAAAGACATGTGGCTGAATACATTTTGGCCTAAATGTATGACTAAAATTGAGTTTATTGGATTTTTCTTATAAAAAAAAAGTAGAAAATATTAAATTTTTTCTAAATTTTTGGTCTTTTTCCGTTTATATTGCAAAAAAAAAAAAATTGCAGAGGCAATCAAATACCATCAAAATAAAGCTCTATTTGTGGGAAAAAAAGGACCCAAGTTTCGGTGGTTACAACATTGCATGAGTGCGCAATTACCAGTTAAAGTGACGCGGTTTTTATTTCTTTATTTATTTTTTGTGAGGGGTTCCCCCTTGACATAAATACAAGACCCTCATCAGTAATAAGAGTATAAGAGTCCGGTATGTGTTTTTTTTTTTCCATGTGGGTTCCCCTAATAACATTTGTATCAGATCCTCATCTAGGATAAGTATTTGGTATAGATGAATGAAATTCCTGACCAGAAATAGCCAGCTGGGATCTGTCATTTACCAGCATTTTTTTCTTTGTAAACATCAGTGTTGCTGTAGTAGGTTGTATACGTTGTACAGATGTACCACCACTTCACTGGCAAAGTCATGGCATCCTGCATCTAGCCTGAATAGTGGAATCAGGGTCTGGTATGGAAATTTGAGGGGACTCCTACTATTTTTATTTATTTATTTTTTGCGTGGGGTTCCCCCTTGACATCCATACAACATCTTCATCAGGGATAAGGGTCTGGTATGTATTTTTTTTATGTGGGTTCCCCTATTAACATCTGTATCAGATCCTCATCTAGGATAAGTATGGAATTCCCGACCAGAAGTAACTGGCTGGGAGCTGTCATTTACCAGCATTTTTTTTCTGTGTAAATGTCAGTGTTGCTGTAGTAGGTTGTATACGTTGTACAGATGCTCCACCACTTTACAGGCAGAGTCAGGGCATCCTCCATTTTGCATTTTTAATGTTTCACTTTAAAGCCCAGTTCCCACGGCTGCGACATGCGAGCCAACTTTGAGAGCACAAGTCGCATGACAAGTCGCTCCCTATTAAATGCCATGGGACCGTTCTAATAGAAGCAACTTGAGTCACTCTGACTTAGAAAAAGATTCCTGCACTACTTTCGGTGCGACTTTCGGCATGACTTGCATTGACTTCTGCTAAAGAAGTTGTGCTGAAGTCAGGGCTGGGATGTCGGCTTCAAAGTTGTGAATCGGACCTAAGCATTATTATATTTGCTGCTTTCCACCAAATTAAATTTTTATTTATTTATTTATTTTGTCCCCCAAGGCAGTGAACATTCAGGTTAACGTACACTTCTGTATCAGATCCTCATCTAGGATAAGTCTGGAATTCCTGACCAGAAGTAACCGTCTGGGAGCGGTCATTTACCAGCATTTTTTTCAGTGTAAATGTCAGTGTTGCTGCAGTAGGTTCTATACGTTGTACAGATGCTCTACCACTTTACAGGTGGAGTCGGGGGAATTCCCCATGTTGCATTTTTAATGTTTCACTTTAAGCATTATTAAAATTGCTGCTCTCCACCAAATGGAATTTTTATTTATTTATTTTGGTGCCTTGTCCCCCAAGTCAGTGAACATCCGGGTGAACGAACACAAGACAAAAAAGAAATGAGCCAATCACAGCTTTTCTAACACTTTATTACTCAGCAGTCAGTAAAACACAATAAAAATACAGACTCCTATCATGGTTGCGTCATTTGGCGCAATACACTTTGTTGGGGAAATTTGGGCTGCATACCCTTCACACAGTGTTATTATTATACACGGGGGGGGGGGGGGGGGGGGGTCTCACTCTATCCCCTCCTGTTAAGGTCTGTTTATTCTTATACAGCAATATTCCAAATTTCAGTCCCAGTCCGCTCACATCTACAATTTCCGCTCATAATTATGGTTCTTGTACTGTAGAGCTAAGACATGTGCAACTCGTTTAGTTACGAATTAGCTTTTTAACGAATTTTGACAAAATTTGTCGAAATTCCTTAATAAACTAATTCGGAACTAAACAAATTGCATATGTCTAAGCTCTACTGTACAAGAACCATGGAAATGGCTAATGCCAGGTCAAATTTACTCTATATTTAAAAGAAAAATAATAATTATTTCAGATTTTCGAATTTTCGGGTTTTGGGATGTTCATTCTTATTTTAGGATTTTTGTTCTTTAGAATTTTCAGATTTTTATTTTATTTTCAGATTTCCGAATTTTGAAAATTTTCTAATTTCAGAATTTTTCCGAATAGTCAGAAATTTGAAAAATTCATAAATTCCAAAATTCTGAAATCCGAAAATAAGAATGAAAATCCGAAAATTCAAAAGAACAGAAACCCGAAAATAGAAAAGAAAATTTGAAAACCTGAAATAATTTGGCTGTTCGTGAACGTAACGAATACGAATTTATCCAAAGTTATGAATTATCCCGAAATAACAAATGGACTGTAACTAATTAATAGTAATAAATAACAATAATAATAGAACCTTATTATTATTTATTAATTAGTTACGTTCCATTTGTTTAGATACAGCATTCAATATTTCGGTTAATTCATAACTTCGGATAAATTCGTATTTGTTACGTTCACGAACAGCCAAATTATTTTAGATTTTCAAATTTTCGGGTTTTCGAATATACGAAATAACGAATGCTGCATTTGAACAAATGTAATGTAACTAATTAATAGTAATAAATAACAATAATAAAATTAGAACCTTATTATTATTATTATTTATTACGTTCCATTTGTTTATATGCAGCATTCGTTATTTTGGATAATTCGTAACTTCGCATAAATTTGTATTCGTTACGTTCACTAACAGCCAAATTTGAACGGAAATTCCAATATCTATAATTTAATAGTTCATTATTATTAATTAGTTAGTTATTATTTGGAATTTTTGGATTTTCATTCTTTCAAAATTTTGGATCATCTTTCATCTTAATTTTTGACATTTCCGAATTTCTGAATTTTCAAATTTATGGATTTACGAATTTTTGAATAAAACAAAAAAAAAAAAAGAATTAAACGAAAACAAAAACAAACAAATTTTTTTTTGTCAGTGTTCATGTCTAGTAGAGCTCAGACTGGGAAAGAGGAAAATAGCACAAAGAGCCAGTCAGATGTACTAAAGTGCAAGGAGCAAATACTGATGGGAACTGACTGCAGATTAACCCTACATTCACACCTATGCACTTTTTGGTGCGTTTTGCAATTTTCAGAAAAGTACTGCAGTCCACCTAACATGGTTTCCTCTGGTACACATTCACATCTATTCATTTTTTAGCTGGTGCATTTTTGGAAAGGGTCCGGAACTTTTTTTCCTGCAGCAGATTGCATTTCGCGTGTGATAGACTTCAATGGAGTCGCACCAAGAATGCAAAGGTTGCATTTTGATGAGTTTTTTTATTTGATTTAGCATTTTGCGATTTTTTTTTTTTCCCCCCTTAAACACTGACTATAGCTGGTTGCTAAGGGGCGGGCCTGGAAGCCTGCTGCCACGTTCTTAACAACCGATGAGTCATAAGTTGTCAGCGGGCTTTCCCATTGACAGCTGAATGTAAAAAAAAAGAATTGGCGGCTAAAAAATTCAGAGAAAAAATTGCGTGGAGCCACCTCCCCCCCAATCCATACCAGGCCCTTTGGGTCTGGTATGAATTTGAAGGGGAAACCCCACGCCAAAATAAAAATAAATGGCGTGGGGTTCCCCCCAAATCTACATCAGACCCTTATCCGAGCATGCAGCCCAGAAGGTCAGGAAAGGGAGGGGACAAGCGAGTGCCCCCTCCTGAACCATACCAGGCTGCATGCCCTCAACATGGGCGGTCCTTTGGGGGTTCCCCCACCACCCCAAAGCACCTTGATGGGGACAAGGGCCTCTTCCCCACAACCCTGGGCTGTGGTTGTGGGGGTCTGCAGACAGGGGGTTTATCAGAGTCTGTAAGCCCCCTTAAACAAGGGGGACCCCAGATCCTATCCCCCCCATGTGAATAAGTATGGGGTATGTTGCATCCCTACTCATTCACCAAAAAAAGATTCACATAGAAAGAAAAACACAAACACAGTTTTCGACAATTCCTTTAATTAAAATCAAAAAATAATGTTCCCCGATGTAGATCCAACATCAAATCACAGCACCTGCCGGACCGGCCCCTTGTAATGTCACCGATCCAACATGCACCAGTCGGTGAAGTCACATGGGGTGGGGCCACCAGGTGATCTCACCAGGTGGATCCGCCCTTACCTATAAGAAATGTCAGGGGGAGGAGTGGGCAGACAGCGGTTAGCCTTCCACAAGTGCGGAGCTTATTTTTTCTTTCCGTGTCCGGCAGGTGTTGTAATGATGTTAGATATACATCGGGGGGACATCATTTTTAATAAAGGAATTGTCAAAAATTGTTTGTTTTATTTTTATGTAAAACTTTTTTTGGGTGAATGAGTAGGGGTACAATGTACCCCTACTCATTCACATGGGAGGGTAGGATGTAGGATCTGGGGACCCCCTTGTTAAAGGGGGCTTCCAGATTCTGATAAGCCCCCCACCTGCAGACCCCCACAACCACCGGGCAAGGGTTGAGGGGATGAGGCCCTTGTCCCCATCAACATGGGGACAAGGTGCTTTAGGGTGGGAGGGGTGCAGAGCCCCCCTGCCCCAAAGAACCCTCCCCATGTTGAGGGCATGCAGCCTGGTATGGTTTGGGGGGGTGCTCACTCATCCTCTCCCTTTCCTGATCTGCCGCACTGAATGCTCGGATAAGGGTCTGGTATGGATTTGGGGGGGGGGCTCACGCCATATATTTTTTTGGCGTAGGGTTCTCCGCCAATTTTTTTTTTTTTTACATTCAGCTATCAGCAGGGAATCCCGCTGACAGCTGATGACTCATCGGTCGTTAAGGACATGGCGGCTGGCTTCCTATCCCTCTCCTTAGCAACCAGCTATACACTGCTTTTAAAGGGAAAAAAAAAGAAACAGCGGGTATACAAACACAGAACGTGCCTGAAAAATTAATCAACCGCAACCACATAGATGTGAACCTTGACTAACTGAGATAAGAACTCATTAATGTGCTGCTTCCCCTTTCACTGTCCAGTCACACAGTGGATTTGGGAGGGGCATCTGAATGTGGAAGCGAAACTGCAGCAGAAAATGATCCAGCCCCCCCCCCCCACCAGGAATGGCTGTTTTTCATCTTGAAAGTGGAAGTGAAACTGCAGCAGAGAATGATCAAGTCTCCTCCCTCACCAGGAATGGCTGTATTTCATCTGTGTATTTATCTGCTTGCCACCTTGAAGGAGCCTGCAAGCTTTGTTGTGCAAAATTATCTTGAATATGCTAAATACCTACCTGAGCTCTAAAGGAAACCAAAGGGGTCTTATTATATCAAATTTGCTGTCTGAATGTCATGACAGCATTTGCACAGCTGTCATGAATAATCACCGTCATTTTGTGTATTTCCAATGACCGTCAGCTCCATCTAGTGGCCATAATTTGGTATATTCCCAAAACTCTTCAATCAGGAAAATACCACAATATGGCCCCTAGATGGAGCTGATGATCAAAGGAAAAACACCTATTAGGCAAATTACAGGGATTATTCATGGCAGCTAAGAGACGTTTGCTTAGTGAAGGTTTATATATATATATTTATATTTATATATAGACCCCATAGCGTATGGGCTCAATCAATGGAAATAAAACACAGAGCAAAAGCAAATGGTTTTCCACAACCTAACCTCCTAGTACTGTCATGGAACTCCCGGTACAGAATGGAAGCAGATATCATACAGATAGGAGACTTCACAGTATACAGAGCATATCTTAGCACCTCGACAGAGCTTTGCATATGTAATGTTTCTTAATGTCACACGGGACGTCATTCAATGACCGAACGGTTTTCCTAATCTCTGCGCAGTTCTCATCACCTTTTTCGTTATTGGGTTCCCCTTCATCCCACGCACTGCAAAATGAAGAAAAAAATTATATTTCACTTTTAGGCCTCATTCATATGGCTATTTTCATGCAGTCACTGGGTATTCTTGCGACTGGAATGACTGGGGCATGTGAATAGCAGCGGGAGGCTAAAGCTCAAAGATATAACAATAATACTTCTGTGGTAAGATGCAGGATCAATCATTTTGGGGACTTTTCTCCCTACATTCCAGGCAACTCCATCACATAACCCAATGTGACAGAGCGAGGCTCTGCCACTGTGAAAATGTAGGAGAATATGACACAGCATTCACATTACGGTTCATGTTAAGTTCTAGACTATCGTTTCTGAGCAGAGAAAGTTGTGTATTTTTCTCCAAGTTCTGTAGTCCCGGACTGGGGTCTGAAGCTTGAAGGTTCCAAAGTGTCTGGGGTGGGATGAAACCTTCAATCATGTGTGCAGATTTTATCAGGTGCCTGCAGCCTATATGAGTACACAGGTTTGCAGGGTCTTTATACACTTAAGCTTGAGGAAAGCTCAGGGCTCCCAGTTTGGAGACAGATCCCATATTGGAGACAGAAGGTCTCACCCAGGGGTCAGAGGAGCTCCAGCTAGGCGTCAAGAGACACAGGGTCTTACCAGTGGTCAGGGGAGCCCCACCAAGAAGTCAAGAGACACAGGGTCTCACCAGTGGTCAGAGGAGCCCCAGACAGGAGTCAAGAGACACAGGGTCTTACCAGTGGTAAAAGGAGCCCCAGACAGGAGTCAAGAGACACAGGGTCTCACCAGTGGTCAGAGGAGCCCCACCAAGAAGTCAAGAGACACAGGGTCTCACCAGTGGTCAGAGGAGCCCCAGACAGGAGTCAAGAGACACAGGGTCTTACCAGTGGTAAGTGGAGCCCCAGACAGGAGTCAAGAGATGCGGGGTCTCACCAGTGGTCAGAGGAGCCCCAGACAGGAGTCAAGAGACACAGGGTCTCACCAGTGGTCAGAGGAGCCCCAGACAGGAGTCAAGAGACACAGGGTCTTACCAGTGGTAAGGGGAGCCCCAGACAGGAGTCAAGAGACACAGGGTCTCACCAGTGGTCAGAGGAGCCCCACCAAGAAGTCAAGAGACACAGGGTCTCACCAGTGGTCAGAGGAGCCCCAGACAGGAGTCAAGAGACACAGGGTCTTACCAGTGGTAAGTGGAGCCCCAGACAGGAGTCAAGAGATGCAGGGTCTCACCAGTGGTCAGAGGAGCCCCAGACAGGAGTCAAGAGACACAGGGTCTCACCAGTGGTCAGAGGAGCCCCACCAAGAAGTTAAGAGACACAGGGTCTCACCAGTGGTCAGAGGAGCCCCACCAAGAAGTTAAGAGACACAGGGTCTCACCACTGGTCAGAGGTGCCCCAGACAGGAGTCAAGAGACACAGGGTCTCACCAGTGGTCAGAGGAGCCCCAGACAGGTGTCAAGAGACACAGGGTCTTACCAGTGGTCAGGGGAGCCCCATCCAGGAGTCAAGAGACAGAGGGTCTAACCCAGGGGTCAGAGGAGCCCCAGACAGAAATCAAGAGACATTGGGTCTCACCAGGGGTCAGAGGAGCCCCAGGCAGGAGTCAGGAGACAGAAGGTCTCACCCAGGGGTCAGAAGTGCCCCAACCAGGAGACAGGAGGACTCATTCCAGGAGACAAGACAATTCCTATCGGGGGTAAAGAGAACCCCAATCCAGAGGCCAGGAGTGGACTTGCAGAAGGACACTGCAACTAAAGGCTAAGGCTCCTTTCACACTGGGGCGGAAGCGGCGTCGGCGATAAAGCAGCGCTATATTTAGCGCTGCTTTCCCGTTGTTTTAGCAGTGTGGTTTTTACCCCCGCTAGCGGCCGAAAAAGGGTTGAAACCGCCCGCAAAGCGCTGCTGCAGCAGTATTGCCGTGCTGTCCCATTGATTTCAATGGGTAGGAGCGGTATAGGAGCGGTGAATACACAGCTCCTTCACCGCTCCAAAGATGCTGGTAGCAGGACTTTTTTTACTGTCCTGCTAGCGCACCGCTCCAGTGTGAAAGGATTCAGGAGTGTGTATTGCACAGGGTGCAGGATTCAGGAGTGTGTATTGCACAGGGTGCAGGATTCAGGAGTGTGTATTGCACAGGGTGCAGGATTCAGGAGTGTGTATTGCACAGGGTGCAGGATTCAGGAGTGTGTATTGCACAGGGTGCAGGGTTTAGGAGTGTGTATTGCAGAGGGTGCAGGGTTTAGGAGTGTGTATTGCAGAGGGTGCAGGGTTTAGGAGTGTGTATTGCAGAGGGTGCAGGGTTTAGGAGTGTGTATTGTACAGAATGCAGGACTCAGGTGTGTGTATTGCACAAGGTTAGGGTTACTCTTCACAGCCAGTTTCCCTTAGTTAACATGCCGGTGCTAGAGCCCCGAATCTTTGAACGGGCTCCGATGAGGACGGAACTGGATCCATTGGCAGGTAAGTGTCCTTATATTAAAAGTTAGCAATTACAGTATTTGTAGCTGCTGACTTTAAATTTTTTTGGGGGGTGACTGAAGCTCCTCTTTCAGCTGTAAAGGCAGTGGATGATAATGTACACCTGCCTGTAGCCAAAATGATGCCCCCTGTTGATTTTGGTGGGCAGTACCACCCTCCGAATGCGACTTATTCAACTAAGTAGGGCTGCACCATGACATAATGCCTTCATGGATCGCTTTTCAGATGGTTAACAATTGTGTAAATGATCCCTTAGCGGGATGGGGAAATAGAGTGGTATTATTTTGGTTCATGTTTCTTTGACGACTGAGACCCCTTAATGGGGGGGATACACTCACTTGAATGTGAAAGGGGCCCCATCTATCCACAGCCAGCGACTGCTGTTCTGGGTGTCCCGCCGCAGTCCTATCCAGTATCTATCTTCTTCCATGAAGGGCAGCAGGAAATCCTAGATTAGAGAAAAACTAATTAAAAACTAGCAGAAATATAACACTGGAAAAAACCTTGTCTCAGTTTTACATTGGTAGGTTAAAGTAGAAGGATCGCATAAGCGCCCCCAACTCTATATACAGTATATATTGTGAGATCCTGCTGCAAATTGTAGAGCAGAGGGTTTTTTAGCATATCTCTGTCACATCTCTAATAAAAGCTCTGAAATTTGCGTGTTGGTTGTCCACAAAACTTGGATCCATGATTGGAGACGTCATCCCTCCCAAGTCTCTATGAAGCCTCGGGGCTCCAGGACCCAACCGGGTTTTACCAACCTCTGAGGAAGCTCCAGTTTCCTCCGTATAAAAAGAGCACCCTGGAGCCCCTCAATCTTCCTAAATGAAAACCCTGTGTGACCCAAAAATCGCTTTCACGCCATGACAGGGCACACTATATTACCAAAAGTATTATGACACCTGCCTTTACACACACATGAAGTTTAATGGCATCCCAGTCTAAAGCCCCATACACACGGTCGGATTTTCCGATGGATTCTGTCCTATCGGACAATGTTGTCGGAAATTCCGACCGTGTGTAGGCACCAACGGACATTTTCCATCGGATTGTCCGACGGACAAAGTTGTATCTCCTGCTCTAAAAATTTTACGACAACAAAGTCCGATCACACCAATTCCGATCGTGTGTAGCGAATTCCGACGGACAAAGTGCCACGCATGCTCAGATCACATTACAAGACCAGAGCTATTGGCTACTAGCCTCTACGTAGTCCCGTCGTAGGCAACAAACGTCATTACGTTCAGAATGATCGGATTTTCAGACAACTTTGTCCGACCGTGTGTATGCAACACCAGTGTCGGACTAAATCCGTCGGACCAAATCCGATGGATTTGGTGGTCGGATTTTCCGACCGTGTGTATGGGGCTTTAGTCCGTAGGGTTCAATGTTGAATATTCTGGGAAGGCCGTCCACAAGGTTTAGGAGTGTGTCTATGGGAATGTTTGACCATTCTTCCAGAAGCGCATTTATGAGGTCAGGCACTGGATGAGAAGGCCTGACTCACAGTCTCCGCTCAAATTCATCCCAAAGGTGTTCTATCAGGTTGAGATCAGGCCAGTGAAGTTCCTCCAGCCCAAACCCGCTCATCCATGTCTTTATGGACCTTGCTTTGTGCTCTGGTGCGCAGTCATGTTGGAACAGGAAGGGGCCGTCCCCAAACTGTTCCCACAA